>CM035426.1:139822498-139837498 GCA_020310875.1 Ceratopteris richardii | reverse complement strand
TTTAATCATCTTAAATAGAGTGAATATATATACAATACACAAACATACATTCTTATATACCTATCTATATTCACATATATATACATATACACATATATATACACATGCATACATATATATACCTTTTTTAGTTCTAGGTGATTTGGATTAGGGTTTTAGGGTTTTAACACGTACATAACATATATACACACATACACATACACATATAATACATATATACATGTATATACACATGTGTATAGAAATATACATAATTTAGGTCTAGATCTTTAAAATTAGGGTTTTAGGGTTTAGGCATACATATAAGTTAATTAAGAGGAAAGAAATCCAAATAAATAAATATATATATATATATATATATATATATATATATATATATATATATATATATATATATATATATATATATATATATATATATATATATATATATATATATATATATATATATATATATATATATATATATATATATATATAATAGGATCAATCAAGGAAAAATCTGAATATATAGATAAAATAGGATAGCTATATAGACTAGGGTTTTAAAACTAGGGTTTTAAGTTTTTTTAGGTATTTAAGTATTTAGGTCTTTAAGAGTTAGATTTTTAGGTTTAATAAAAAAACAAATGTTCTAAAATGTCCATATTGTAGCGGATGGCTTCTTTGGATCCTGAAGAGAGAATGGCATCTCCTTGCATAGAGTGCAAGTATCCAATTTATCGAAAACAACGGATTTGTACTGTGCATATTAGAGAGTATGGATCCTTTGATAGGAGTCGATTGGAAAACCTACGCTATCATTCGCATGGTCCCCCAGGTGAGCAGATGGACCCAAAGGACATTGCACCGGTAACCTCTCGTGGACAAAAGAGAGCAAAAAAGGACTTAGATGTAGAAGCAAGCACTAATAATATTACACAGAATGAACATATGGAAGAGATGCTTGAAGCATTTTATGAGATGGACGAAGATCATGATGGTGAAGAAGGTGTCGAGAGTTTCATGGACACAACAAAAATTCCACGATCAGAAGTTGACGAAGAATATGAAAACATACGAAGATTAGCTCGTTTACCACTTTACATGGCACGTCCAGACGGTAGCATGGCAGAGGGATGGCTTGTACAAGAATCTCTTGTATTCATAACTGAGTTTCTACGTATATTGGATCCCAAAATGCCTCGCTTATGGAGCGATGACGAAGATGTTTGTCTCGTAGGCGATGAACCACAAGGTAAAGGATTGCAAAGAAAAATGGATGCAGCTTTTAGAGAGAAGGCAATGAAGTTTTGCATAGTTAACTCTGAGCCTATGCAAAAGTGGTTAGAAAGATATGAACTTGCCAAGGAAGCTAACGCAAAGGAAAGAGCTCAGTTTTGAAGAAATCGTTCCACTCGATTTTTACCTCTTCCAAAAAATCTTCGACCTCTCCCACCTTTTCCAACGAGCAGATGGCTAGATGCAGCGGTTTCACAAGCAAAGGCAGCAGGTGAAGATATCTCTGAAGAAGAAGAAGAACTCGCAAAAGGATGTGATTGGGAGTATATTAAATATGGTGCACTATGGTCTCATGGATGACACTTTCAAATCGCACGAATCGATCAAAACCGGTCTACTTTTCATAGTGGAGTGATGGTGAATTTTTTGCAAAAAAGTAGAGCGCGTGTAAGAGATGATAATGCTCTAGAAGGCGAGTTAGATTATTGTGGTGTGATTCAAGACATCTTGAAACTATCTTTCAGAAAGTTTGATTACTTTGTTTTTGACGTGAGATGGTTCAAAGTAGTCACCTATGGAAGAAATGCAATAGTGAGATGAGATAAGAGCGGTTTGCTTCAAGTTGACTCCCTAAGATTATGGACAGATGAAAGGGATACATTTGTACTTCCCGAACACTGTGAGCAAGTTGTTTTTATACCAGATTCAAAAGACCCATAGTGGCTATTTGTTTTACAAGTCGCTCCACGTAGTAGATAAAATATTGAAAACATAGATGTAGAAGAAAGTTCATCTCTAGTGGACTCAGAGATTCATTCGACAGTTGAGGAGGAAGAGATCATTGTTCGAGAAGAAGAGGTCATTGAAGAAGAGGTCATTGTTCGAGAAGACGAAGCAATAGACGATGATTAGGAGGAAACCAGCATAGCAAGCGATTTAGAAGCCATCAATTTAGAGATAGATATTCTCGGTGCATCGGATCTTCAAGAGGATGCTAGAATAGAGGACTTTTGAATAAAACACTTATACGTACTAATTTTTGGTTTTTTTTTGTTTATTCCCTATATTATTTTTCTTATCGCATGCTAATTATTTGAGTTCTTTTATTACAGAGCAGGATGGGAAATAGTCCTCCAGTCACTCCACATTCCATGATAGAGGAGACATTTTTGGAATTCATCTCTCAGGTTCCTCCTATGTATATGGCCACTGCATCACAGTATTGGATCGCTCGTGGTAGCACTCCTCCCGGCCTCAGATCGATATCGCCAGCAGCGAAATGCCACAACCACACGTCTAGACAGAATTGGACCCTCACATCTAGGCAGCGGTGGATATGACACGATGTGTCATGAGTTTGTAAGTACCATTTCATTTATTGAATTTATTTGTGTTCAATTTCTCATATATATTTCTCTAATCTTTTTATATTTGTTTTAGGAGCTGGCAATGGGTCGTCCTCCAACACGAACGGAGGAGTCTTATGGATATAGTCATGGGTTGACTGCATTATTGCAGGATTTGGAGGGATGCGGTGCGGTAGTTTCATGGGAGCGTTTGCGATGAGGTAATTAATTTATAAACTTGGTTCTTACTTGTTTGTAATTTTCATATGAATTTATGTCATTCCATTAATGTTCTTTGTTGTAGGACTATTGATATGGAACGTTCTTTGCATGTGTATGGCAGTGGAAGACCAATATTTTGTATTTGATTTCCATATGGCAATACATTGCTTTGCCACATTTTGTAAAAGTTTCATATATGACAGTGGTTTGCCACACTCTTGTACATGCTTCATTATTGAAATATATAACTTCTTTTGTACATGGTTCATTGTTCATTCTGATTATCTCTTTTGTGTACAATAATACTCTGTTTCATGAAATCATATTTCGGTTGTCATTAGAGTACACATCACATGTACTCAGTTTTTTTTTAGCAGTGTATTGTCTTGTGTTCAACAACATCATGGTAATGTTGCTGTAGCAAAAGACAAAACACTCTGCCCAAAAAGAAGGTATGGTCGTCGGTATACGCAATAGTACTCCTAGTAGTGTCATCGGAATAACCGTCGGTACACCCAGGAGGCGATGCAGCAGAAGCCGATTACCGACGCATATACCGATGATTACCAATGCATATATCGACATTTATACCGACGATTTTACCGACGTATATATCGACGCATATACGGACGCCTATACCGACTCTTTGGTACCGATGCCGAAACCGACCTTTACACCGATGTCGCGGCAAAGAAAGCTGCCTTCATTTTCCTCGGTAAAAACCTCGGTATACACATCAATCTGTTGTAGTGAAACTCCTTCTTTGAAGTCTTAATTTCCTTGAGGATCAAACCTAACTTCAAGATCCAAACTAGGACTAAAAGATAATTATCATCGCACGGTCCGATGTCCCATACCATATTTTCTACATCAATTTGAATATAAAATCTGGTGTCCCATACCTCCCTATTCACTACAACATATCGAGGGTATAACGAGGCTACTACGGAGGAAAATGAACGGGCACAATTTTTCGACAACATTGTTGCTATGGTTGGTATGCGCGTCAGAAACATAATGCAGGTATGGGTGCCAATATGCCCATCAGTATGGGCATCGGTATGAGTGTCGGTATAATCATCGGTATTATCAATGCTCATTCCAACGCTCATACCGATGCCCATACTGACGGGTTTGTTGGGTCTACCAACGCCCGTACCGATGATTCTACTGGGACATACCGACGCCCATACCGACGACCATATCTGCACAAATTTTTTGGGCAGAGTATGTTGTCTATTGCTATAGCATGATGTTGTTTAGCAAAAGACAATACACTCTGCCCAACTCTAACCGAGTACGTGCTATGTACTCTAATGGCAACCAAAACATGATTTTATATGAGAAAAAATGAACCATGAATCATGTACAGAAAGTTGTATATTACATAAATGAAAGATGTATAAGAGTGTGACAAAGCACTTCCATATAGGAATCGAATACAAAATTATGGTTCATTGCCACATAGGAGTATAATACAGAATTGTGGCAATGTGAAAAAGCACTTCCATATAGGAATCGAATACAAAATTATAGTACATGATTGCCACATAGGAGTGTAATACAAAATTGTGGCAAAGCATATACGTAAGGGGATCAAAACATTTACACCTGCAATCCTACAATAAAGCATGTGTAAAACGAGATAAATTGACATGACACTTATAAACAACAACTAAAAATACGAAACCAAGCTATAAGTTTATCTAATCATAGAATATTCTCCCATGAAATGATTGCACCGTGTCCCTCTAAGTCTTACAATAGTGCAACCAATCCATGACGATATCCGTAAGATTCTTCTGTTCGCGTTGGAGGATGACCCACTGCGAACTCCTATAATAAATATGCAAAATGTTAGATGAACATACATAATGTGCTCTACACAAACAAATTCAATAATTAACATGATACTTACAAATTGGTAGCGCATACCATCGTATCTGCCGCTACCTAAATGCCATGTTCCAACCGTATCCAAACATGTGGCCGTCGCATCTCTATGTTGACGATATGGATCATGAGTATGCTGCCGCTCATCCTGAATCGATTCCCACTCTTCAAAATCTAACCACACAGACTTCGGTAAGCGTGCTCTAAAAGCATCGCGAGCTTCTGACTATCGATGAGACATCATCTCGTGTGCCGTATGCTGAATCCATTCCGAACTCACAATAGGATTCCCAGGTATTGGCCGACACTCTTCATATATGGATTGTGTGATATTGTTTTTAGAACCCTAACCTGTTCCCTTCATTTTAGCATTAGAGAATGTCCAAACCCTATGGAGCAAAGTTGTCGAATGCGTTGACGCATTGACTTCCGGGCTACATCCATGATCGGAGGTCCATTACATATGTGATATATTTTGGAGTCGTCATGGTCATGTGCTCTCCAAGGTGTACATGGAGATCCCATATGATTCAATGTGAAGTTCCCATCAGATCCAATGTGTGGATGCATATGCATTTTTGTATGCATATGCATGTGTGTATGTGTGTATGCATATGCATTGTGTGTATGCATATGCATTGTGTATGTGTGTATGCATTGTGTATGTGTGTATGCATATGCATGTATATGTGTATGCATATGCATTATGTATGCATATGCATGTGTGTATGCATATGAATGTGTGTATGTGTGCATGTGTGCATGTGTGCATGTGTGCATGTGTATATGTGTGTATGCATGTGTGTATGTGTGCATGTGTGTATGTGTGTATGCATATGCATGTGTGTATGCATATGCGTGCTTGCATGCATATGCATGTGTGTATGCATATGCATTGTGTGTATGCATATGCATTTGTGTGTATGCATATGCATTTGTGTGTATGCATATGCATTTTTGTATGCATATGCATTTGTGTGTATGCATATGCATTGTGTGTATGCATTTGCATGTGTGTATGCATATGCATGTTTGTATGCATATGCATGTGTATTGTGTCTATGCATATGCATTGTGTGTCTGCATATGCATTGTGTGTATGCATATGCATGTGTGTATATGCATATGCATTGTGTATGTGTGTATGGATATGCATTGTATATGCGTGTATGCATATGCATGTGTGTATGTGTGTATGGTAATACATGTGTGTATTTTTACATATGTAAGTGTGTATGTATATGTATCTCTCTCTCTCTGTCAATCAAGAACAATACAATCACTTACATCGATGTAATTGTTTGAATCGTGGTCGTCAAAGCCCACTTGAAGTTGTCTTTCGTCGAATTTCCAAATACTTGATCCAAAGTTTCGTGCAAAATTAAAGAGAGAAGATATTAGAAAAGCAAAAACATATAGAAAGAAAAAAGAGTGCTACAGTATGTGGGATATACTTACGAAAACTTCAGATCTGGAAAGATAGAGGTGTGCTTAGATCAAGAGAGAGAGAGAGAGAGAGGGAGGGGGAGAGAGAGAGGGAGGGAGAGAGAGAGAGGAAAGGAGAGAGAGAAAAAGAGAAGGAGAGACATGGAGAGAGAGAAAGAGAGAAACATTGAGAAATAGAGATATGTTGTTTACGCACAAAGTCGACAGTCGAAGATCTAAGTTCAAAACGCATGAAATGTCGAATGTTTACTCTCGGGTCCAGTTAAAAACCGAGCGATGGTATAAGCATCGGTATGGGCGTTGGTATTTCTAGTAACTTATCGACGCTTATAGCGACGCTCATACTGACGTAGTTGTATCGAGGCTAAGCAGCTTTCCCAAATCTTCCAAGGGTCTTATCGACGTCGACATGGACCGTCAGAATGCCGAACGTTGGTATACCCTTGGTATGTTGTAGTGATTTTATATTCACATTAATGTGTGGGTGATTCTTATCCTAAAGTCTAAACATCTCTTGATAGATTACCTTCTTGCTTCATTTCTTTTCGAGAATATTGAAGTTTGAGGCATTAACTCCAACTAGATTTTCTATGTTTTGATCCCTTCACATGATCCTTTCACAATCTTGTGCTTTCCTTTGGGAACTTGAAAACCTTTTGATGGAACATACATCCTTCGTTGCTAGTATTTTCAAATAAAAAACAATTAGAATTCCAAGTACTTGAGTTTTCTGAAATTCAAGTTCAGTTGGTTTATCTTTGACCAATTTATAGTGACAAGAGCTTTTAACTTCTTATCTTTAGATTTCTTTCTTTACTGATGCTTTAGGTACCTACCCCGGGGACTTTATATAGGAATCTCTCTACTGCCTAAGTCTTAAGCATCTGTTCATGCTTTTTGTATTTGTACCAAAATCCCTTTAAGGATAGGTAAACATTATGTTTTACCTTCCACAGACTTAATAGCCATCTTCACGGTTGCAGACTACATTTTTGGAATTTCTTACTCTGTTCGTACTTAGAACAATTTACTCTTTTCATATTTTTCCATTGGATAAATGGAACTTGAGTGAATAATTCCAAAAGGAATTTTATTGCCAATACTTGGGCAATCTACAAACTAGTTCTAATCGCACATTGTTGGACAATTATGACCAAGCTTGACCAAGTCTGACTGATATTACGACTAAATTTAAGAGTTCGTCTTTATCTTTAAGATCTCTTAAACTATTTAAAGATTCTTTGTTTTACCTGTAGGATTTTTAGAGATCTTTTCTGAACTTCAGTCCAAGCATACTCTGATGCCTCTCAGATTCCAATGCTAAGAATCTTTTATATACCTTTTGGTTATATCGCTATTTGGACTTAGGTACCCATACCAAAGGTTTAGGAACTGCTGGGAACTACTTACTATAAAACTTACTGGAAAGATTCAAGTCTTACATCTAAGGAGACTTTTTGTTCAAAAACTTTTAGACTCCTATCAAGGAATCAAGTACTACTAAGCCAATGATTTATCTTGAAATATTTTGCTTTCCAGTCCAATGATTCATCTTGGAATCCTTTCCTTTACTGGATAGATCTTCAAAAGAAATTATTGACCTCTAGAAAAGACCAAGATTTAAGGCTTTAATGCTTATCCAAAAGATATTTCTTTTTAATCCAAGGAAATATTTAACCAAACTATTTTCTTTGTTGGCTTATCTTTAGGAAGTAGCTTAATTCCGAACTATGACTTTGATACATCTTTTTAGGACAATATCTTGACTCCTAAAGATTACTTGGATATCTTCTTTAAGCTCTAATTAGCTTACATTCTTTTGAATGGAGAGATGCACCAAAAATCTTTTGTATATGCATGCCTATGCTTAATGAGTATTTCAATATGTTTATGCTCTTTAATGTAGGTTTTAATAAAATGAAGTTTACTACCATACTTCAATGAATAAAATGCATCCTACATGAAACCAGAGAGCAAAAAATAAATACTAAAATCAATCATTAACTTAGAAAATACTTATCTCGCAATTAGCTACGTCCTTTTATTGATCCTCTGGAAGCACCATTCTTCATTCTTTGGTCTATGAGGAAAACTATATACTCGTCATTTAAGACCATTGCTTTCTCTCATCCTCTTCTCTGAAAATTTGAAGCCTTTCTTAATTTATGCTTGTTTTGGCACTTCTATTGAAGCTTTGAGGAGGAGCTCTTTCTAAAAATCGGCCTCTTGGTCAACTAGGTCTGGCATATACCATTAGAATATAAACGACTTTCGATCTGTCATGCGGCTTCGAGACCTCGCAGCTGCATAACTGAAATGGTTTTGCTTTATTTTCAAATTGCTGCTACTGTCAGGTCACGGGTTCCAATCCCGAAGGTTAATAGCACTAAGGCGAGCTGCTGTAGCTCAGATGCTTCAAGAGTGGAATTCCCGAGATCAACTCCTCTGTTTTCCTATTGCTTGTGCCCGGCTCCATAACTCAAATAAGATAATTGTGCAGATATACGAAGAACAAGAGGCCGCCCGACGTGGATAGCTTGATACCGTTTAGATCTCAGATTAGCGTGGATAGTTCGATACCATTTAGATCTCAGATTATCTGGATGTCTGATAGACTGGTACTGATCGCTCTTAGTGGCTAGAAGATTCTGCCTCCTGATTTTGCTACCACAAACGATGCGCGAGAAAAGACATCCACAAGGAATAACAATGAGAAAAGAAATCAGGATCTGCACTCTGCGTGGCTATACTAAAATTTCTTATTCTCAATAGACTAAAATTCGAATTCAGCTGTGTTACAATACATCAGAGATGATTGCCTGCGTCGTGAAGCCGGAATAGAACTAATAAGAACGTTTTGTGCTCAAATCCTGGTAGCTGCGCAATCGGAATATCTAGCCAGATTAGTGTCCTCTCTGATAGATCGTAAATTCCATTCTCACGTGCTGAATCGCTAACATGATATTGGATTTTGCTTCAGAACGTTCGCAATCAATCAAGTAAAAGAGCTGCAAATGAAAAGCATTTGTGCTCCCGTAGCTCACTTGGTGTATAACATTGCTCAAATGAGTTGTATCTTGTGGGTTCAACACCTGCACAACCCTATGGTAGCTTGATGGGATAGCGCATATCTTCCTTTGATTAGTAGCAAAAAATATGCTCAATAAAATAATATCATTTTACTTTTCGAACATTCATATGATTGGGGACACTAAGCTTAGCATAAACTGATGATTCATAAGTAAGCAACCGTTTGATTCCTGAGAGATGCGTCTTATGATTCTTTGCAGATATGCGCGTGCTTCATCACTGTTCGTTCTGAAACGGTTATGCTTTTTGTGTGCGTCAGACAAGCAGTACATAGCTCGAGTGCCAGACAAGCAGAAGAAGAAAGCAATTTTATTAATTGCATTAATAAATTTCGTTCAAAACTTGGGAACAACTTCTGCGTGATGGCGCAAGTTCAATTATTTTAAGCCATCACCTATAGTTGCCTTTCCTTTTCTGCTTGTGTCGATGCTTCTGCAGACTATCTGTAATAAACTATAAGCAAAATAGAAATCAAAATCTCACCACCTTGGCAGGGTCTCGTGGATACAATGCGTTGCCATAAAGCATCTGGCTGCCAAAATCTCACCACCAGGCGTCTGCAAGTGTGTGATGCAAATGAAACAAAGTACTTTTGTTTCTTTGTCAACACGATGTATTTGCTGAACAGCGCTTTGTAAACACAAGGACAGCACGCGCACGATATTTGGTGAAGAGTGCTAGTACATATAATCAACTTTCATGATCGGTTTCAATCTGCACAACATTTGTAACTGAATGGATCTACTACACATCTGATGGTTGTGGGTTCGACTCCTGGTATCCGCGATCCTGCTACGAATGCAGTTTTTCTTTTACTGCGAGAAAATAACGTTGGCCTACTTTCAACGATCGGGCTCGCAAGGAGAGAGCTGGAATGCTGTCGAATATTTGTTGAGCACCATGATAAAGATGAGCAAGATCTTCACGATGTCTCTGAAACTCAAGATCACCATGGATCCTTGAGGAAGGTGATGAGCCTAGCAAGGTCACCATGAAAACTAGCCTAGAGCTCTGATACCAATGCAAGAGAACGAGAATTACCACCACCACATGCTAGAGAGATGACTCTCCTGCCAACCATATGCCTCTATATATAGCTCTCTCCAGGGGACTGCCTTCTTGGGCACTTGGATACTAGCTAGCCATGTGTCGGCCATGTAACTGAACTGCATGTGCACCAAGCGTCCTGGTCAACTCGAGTTAACTCAAGTGGATGCTTCTAGAAGGCTCGGAATCTCTTTGGGCAAAAGCATATATCCGTGCCTTGAAAGTTTTCTGTACTGGAAGATGAGCTAATCGCCTGCAATTCGGGAGATGAGATTACACCACGATCGGTCAATTTTAAGGTTGGGCTACCAAAAACATTTCAAAATGATCTACTACATTTGCTGATAGAGTTTAAAGATGTTTTCGCATGGGACTATCGAGATATCAGAGGATTGGACCGTCGTATCTATCAACACTGTGTGATGCTGAAAGTGGATGCACCTCCAATTAAACAACCCAATTATTGCATGAGTCCCAATTATGTTGCTCAAGTGAAAGCTAAATTGGATCATTTGCTGAAAGTAGGCTTCCTTGTCCCCATTGACCATGTAGATTGGATTTTCCTATTGTCATTGTCCCAAAGGAAAACAAGAAGTTGCGTATCTGTGTGGATTATGGAAAATTAAATACAGCAAGAGTGCTTGATCCCTTTCCATTTCCCTTTTTGGATATGATGCTCAATGGTGTTGCTCGACGAGAAATGTATTCCTTTTTGGATGGTTATAGTGGCTATAATCAAGTGTGCATGGACAAAATGGATATACCAAAGACTACGTTTATTATAAAGTGGGACATATATGCATGTATGATGATGTGGTTTGGTCTCCGCAATGCTCCTAGTACCTTTCAATGATGCATGCAGGAAATCTTTTCTCCCTACCTAACCAAATTCATGCGGGTATATCTAGATGATTTTTTGTTATCTCTTGATGCATTGGCTCACCTCTATCACTTACGGTGCTGCTTTTCTAAGTGTAGGGAGTTTCGTTTCTTCTTAAATCCCAACAAGTCGGTCTTTTGAGTTTCCTGTGGCAAATTGCTTGAGCAGATCATTTCACAGCAAGGCATTCAAGTGGACCTTGAGAAAGTGAAAGCCGCGTTGGATGCACATGCCCCTACAACACCAAAGAAAGTTAAGTAATTCCTTGGACATATATGCTGGCATGGAGGACATCTTCGATGGCTTGCACATCTAGCTATACCCCTGAATTGGTTGATTACTAGTAATTCTTGACAATTTGTGTGGCCTGAAGAGTGCCAAATTACATTTGAGTGATTGAAACCACTCTTAACCCAGGCTCCTATTCTGCAAGCACCGAACTGGCAGCTTCCGTTCCATGTTTTTGTGGATGCATCAAACATCGCCATCAATAGTGTTGTCATGCAACAACAGGATAAGTGGTTCCGCCCTATTTATTATGCTAGTCGATGATTAGCTGCTACTGAATAGAATTATTCTGTCACTGAGTGCGAATGTCTGGGATTGGTTTATTTGGTGAAAAAAGTGCGGCACTATTTCCTAGGATGATCATTTACCTTTCATGTGGATCATGCAGTTGTGGTTTATCTTGTCCACCAGCAACATTTAGGGGGCGGTTTAGCCAGGTGGGTGCTATTTCTGCAAGAATTTGATTATTAGGTTATACATCATCCGGGGTCAGCGCATGCTCTTGTTGATGATACTACCCGTGCTATCTACCCGTGCTATCTACCCGTGCTATCTATATGAATGATTCGGTACAAGATGATTATCAGGAGCTCCCTATGGCACCTTTGCATTATGATACTCTTATGATCTCTCTCACTAGTGGAAGCTCGCCGACTAATACTTCTACTTGTGCTCATCGTAAACTGGCCATGTATAGTTGATGATTTGGGATCATTGTAGGACAATTGTATTACATGGATCCATCCGGTGTGCTCTTAAGTTGTATCCCTCCACATGAAGTTCCTTCGATTATTGACATGGCCCATTCTACTCCTTCCAATGGTCATTTTTCAGTGGATCTTACTTACCAGAAAGTTCTACATAGTGGCTTATGGTGGCCCACTATGGAGCTTGACATTGCTCCTCATGTCAAATAGTTTCATGCTTTCCAATCATCATTGCAGCCTTTAGAAGGACATCATTTCCCACTGCCACCTGTCTCTCCCCTTGAGCCTTTTCAAAAGTGGGGCTTGGATTTCATTGGACCCATTACACCTCCTCCTACGGTTACTAATCATCACTATATACTTACTTGTACTGATTATGCAACTCTGTGGGCTGAAGCCTTGGCTTTACGTTCCACAACTACATTGGTGGTGGTCAAATGTTTAATGACTGATGTTATTCCTTGCTTCGGTCTTCCCTTAGAGATTGTTTCTGATCAAGGCACACATTTTGTTAATTCCTTAATGCAAGGGCTTACCTGCATCCTGAAGATTGTCCATAAATTTAGCTCCCCATATTATGCTTATGCCAATGATCTTGCTAAAAGTACCAATAAAACCCTTCTTGATATACTAAAGAAACTTGTGCTGGAATGTCTATAGCGTTGGGATCAATTCCTTCCTTGGGTCCTATGGGCTTACTGTACCACTTAAAAAGTGGCTACAGGAAATACGCCTTTGAAATTGGCATATGGTCTACAGGCCATTGCACCCATGGAGTTGGTGGTACCTAGTCTAACTGTGGCACTAGATCATAAGCTATTACGAGAAGAGTCCTTTCCTTTCCGGTTGGATGTGTTGTGGTCCTTGGACGAACAAGGACTTGAAAGTATCTTGATGCTAAAAGAAGTGCAACTGAAGCAAGTTCAGACACATGATTGATTTCTCCTGACTCAAGTTTTTACTAAATGATAATTAGTTTTGTTCTATAATGCTAAGTCTAATCGTTCAGTGGGCAAGTTCTAGTTCAGTGGTTTAGTCCTTACCGTATTGGAGGTCAGGTTGGACCCACTACTTTTCACTTATCCACTTTAAATGGTACTCTTCTTCATAAACCCATAAATGGGTCGAAACTTTATCCATATTAGGACACATCTTCTTCATCTTAATCACTTATTGGTATCTTTTTATTACTATTCATCCGGTTTATGTTGGTTTTTTCACTTGACGTCTATTTCCATTACGCGCATTCCCGCTGATCGTCTAATCATAAACTTCCCGTTTTATTACATAACCATGATTAGCCACCGCACTACACATTTGGGATTTTGTGTGAATTTACTCATTATCATGCATGCATGTTCCCAACTAGTAGTGATGATTGAATTTTCTACCCATGCTTCCATGCGGTGTTGTTACTTACTCAAGTTCTGTAAATGGCGCCATCTTGGTGGGGTTCAACTTCAGTTTCTTCATGGTGAAATCCGGCATCAAATTGATACTAGAGCCTCCATCTATGATTACACCTGTGAGAACTTCATTCTTTATACAAACATATAACCTTGAGCTTTGGTAGTCTTCCAAGGGTGCAGGGGGAAAATCAACCATAAAACCATCTATACTGGGTGATTGGACCAAGTGAGGAGAGTGTATAATCTTCAATAAGTCACTTCTTATTTTTGAATCCATTCTGATAAGTTCATACAAACTAACCTTGTGATGAATACCTTTCAAGATCTGCTCAATGTCTACCTTATGAGTGTCTTCTTGCAGACTTGTTGGTTGGCCCTTTAGAGAAGTAGCCATCCTTTCATAAGCTCCTTCAATTTCTGCTTGTTCCTTCCATCCAGACTTCTTTTCCTCCTCCTTATTCTAAAATCCTTGTTGTTCCTCTCTATGGATTGCTGCTGCTTGCCTAGCTCTAGTCATGATGGGCATTGTAGAGGATGAAACGGCATAAGACTGAGTGGTTATACCTTCTTCGTGTGGAGAGATTGCAATCATGTGGATTGGAGCAGGACGGCTTCTTGGGCAGTATTTGGTATAATGATCCTTGGCCTCTGGACAATGTTGACAAGGAGGTGCATCTTCTGGAAGGGAACACCTATTTTGCATGTGGCCATACTCACCACAACGATAGCACATCAAAGGTCTATTATATCTAGGCTTTGCAAGCCGATTCTCCTCTCTATTAGATGTATTTGAAGTACTAGCATAGTATGAATCCAAAGTTTGAGGATTACCTCTTTGCTGTGTACCCTTGAGGTAGTAACAATCTCTAGCTTCATGCCCATCCTTCCCACAAAATTGACAGCTTACCTTGTTAGGGAAATTGGCATTGGAATGTCCATTGTTGTTACAGATTGTGCACCAAATTTGTCTCCTTATATCTTGAGTGGTCCTCAAATCTCCTAACTCACGGCGAAGTTGGGCTACTTCGTCATCAGTGCGACGCAGTGGTGGCAAGACCTTCTCTTCTTGTTGATTTTATTGCATTTTCAATGCCTCCAGTTCCCCCCTTAGTTGCCCAATAAGATCCAGGTCTGCAGCATAATTTCTTTGTGTATCCTCTTCAAAATGTTGCCTTGCTTCTTCTATGCGTGATGCCGCTGCAACAAAATCATTGAGGGTTGCATCCAATCTAAGAGACTCACGAAGCTTCTGCTGAGATGACCTGGGCAGAGCCTTTTCTATCCATTTTTTAACCAAAAAGTCACCTGGAGCATGTGGCAGACATGCAACAAGTGCTTTTGTTCTAGTGCGAAGTTCATGAAAGGATTCACCTGATCTTAGCTTCAAGTTCTCTAGCTGATCTAGAGCTCTTTCCGAGGAATCACTTGGTCCGAATGTCTGTGAGAACGCC
>CM035426.1:139782498-139817498 GCA_020310875.1 Ceratopteris richardii | reverse complement strand
ACTTAGGAGAGTAGGCTGTACTTCAAATTCCTTTGGAAAAAAAGAGGTAGATCTTGACTTGCTTAATCGACGCGATACCTTTTATTTGAAAAAATCAATTGTCATTTCTGATGGCTGAGTTTTTTGTTTCATAAAAGGAAGTTCGGCATTGTTCTATTCTCCCGGACTTTAATTAAAATAAAGAAGAAAAGTTATATGTGAATGGAACTAGCCATGGGCCCCCCGAATTCCACAATGCAAGGCACAAGTTCCGTAAGCTAAAGAGCATTACAAATGAGGCATACAAATTTATCATCTCTCTCATGCGGGACTCATTTGGGTTTCAGATTGTTATCAACGAGGACCCATTTCTGATGGCTGAGTTACTCGAAAATATGGATCTTATATAAAAATGGGTTACTGAACACGGCCATCATAATTTTCTGATTTTCCAGCTAGCTAGACAGATGGATCATGGAAGGTCTCAGGAGTCAGAAGTTTCGAGTCGGAGGGTACATTTCACACTGCTTCGTGCACGGCGTACGCAGAACAGTATTGACAGATAAACTGGATAGGAATTCGGGGTTAGACTATCGTGAACATCGAGAATCTCAGAAGTCACGTTTTGGGAAACGTCCCAGAGACGATTCAAACTGAAATGGTACAGGGAATACTCAACGGACCATTGGCACCGCCTGTCTATCAGACGCTCCTGTGTGTCGTGAAAGACTCCTCATTCTAATCGAAGAATAATGGCGTCATCAAGTTAATCCCTGAGTGCCTGAATAATGGCGTCATCAAGTTAATCCACAAACGGGGAGATAAAAACAAAATTGAAAACTGGCGTTCAATTACCATGCTCCAAACAGGATACAAGATAATTGCAAAAGTTATTGCCAACAGAATCTTTTGTCATTTAAAGTCATGGCTGTGCGAGGACCAGAAAGGTTTTATCAAAGGTAGATCTATACTTGAAGCAATTATCGATATTTGGGAAGGCCTTGCTTTTGCTGAGGAGTCTGCTCAAGATCTAGTATTCATTAAGATCGACTTCGACAAAGCGTATGACAGATTGGAATGGGACTTTATTCATCAATCATTGAAAGACCTTGGATGCAGCCAAAAGTTCACGAAGATGGTTTCCACTCTTCTTGGAAATGCTTCAACTACAATAAACATCAACGGTAAGCTCTCTGAGCCCATTCCTTTAAAAAGATCAATTAGGCAAGGCTGCCCTCTGGCTCCATTACTATTCGCTATCGCCTCGAATGGACTCAGCTGCCTATTAAAGCATCACATGGACGCTGGCAATCTCAAGGGTCTTTCCTTACCTCTAAATCACAGCCAAATGATTGTGAGACTTTTTACTGATGACATGAATGCCTTTGTGCATAACGATATGAATGTCTTCCGTCTCCTTGGCATTCCGATGGGATTCGACATCTCAATGGACCAACGATGGAACTGGGTGCTATCCAAGCTGGATAGGAAGCTGAATCATTGGAAAGGTATGCAAGTCAACCTGGCAGGGCCTGCTATGGTTGTTAACAGATTTATGTTGTCTACAATTATTTACTTTATCTCGTGTTGGAGACCTAAGGAGAAAGACTTGGCCAAAGTGGAAAGAATCTGCAGAAACTTCCTTTGGACTGGGGACCCCAACAGGAGGGGGATTCCCAAAATCAAATGGGAAACTTGCATTAGCCCTAAAGACTCAGGGGGCTTGGGAATTTTGGATATTGTTGGGTTGGCTGACAAGTTGGCGGCAAAGTGGCTTATCAAGGCTTGGAGCAATAGGGAGTCCTCTTGGGCTAAATTGATCTTCAGAAACACGGAAGACCTTACCTTAGTTGGCCACCCTGGTTGGAAGGACATAGGGATTCTCACGCTTTTGTTCTCCCCCCTCCCGGTCTTCCCTAAAGGCTCTAGCCTCCTGTGTTCCTTATGTAAGAATTGGAACAAGGCCAAACAGTTCATCAGAATCAGTGATGAGTGGAAGTGGGTGGCTGGCATAAGACAAAATTACTCTATTTGGTTCCGGATCAACGACATTCGGGGGGTGGAGTCTTGGAACCTCCAAACTGCAAGGCGGTTATGGAACAAGGGGTTCAAACAGTGGAAACAACTCTGGAAACAAGAGACCAGCCAGTGGATTAGGTTCGAAGAATTGGATCCGACACTTAGAGTTACCTTTGAGGAATGGACTCTTCTTCAAAGCAGGTGTTTAGCATGGGACCGCTCAACTACCTGCCTTCTCTGCGGTCAGGATCTTCCTTGCTTGGAGGGCCTCAAATGGAGCAATGGTAAGAAGCTATCCAGAATCCCCAACTTCAAAGAGGATTTAGATGTTCACCACACCCTTAACAAGAGATGGTGCCTTTCTTGGACCAAACTTCGGTGGGAGCTAAAATTCATGTCTATTTGGCACCCCCTAATTGAGGTCAAAAAGTCCGTTCTCATGTGGCAGATCTTGCATAAAGGTATCTGGACCAATGCAAGGGCTAACAAAATCTATGGTGTGCTGCCATGGTGCAAGCATTGCCATCGGTGCATCGAAGATTTAGCTCACATGTTCTTCGACTGCCCCGAGTCCCGTGTTATCTGGCATCACGTGACCCGAGTACTGAGACTCACGAACCAAATCAACTGGCAACAAGTGATGTTGGGTGAGGCGATCGGCTGCTCATCCAGGCTGTCGAATGCCATCAGAGGTGAGACTGTCTGGAAGATTTGGAGGGAGCGTTGTGCTGTTAATTTTGGCCAAACTCCTAAGGAATGGTCGATCGAGAAATCCTTGTTTCTCCTAGGTAAAAGAATCTCCCGAGTCAAGAGATCGCCACCGTTTATACATCACTGTATTTATCTCCTCGAAAACAACAAGTTGAAACCCAAATGGGTCCCACATGAGGGTGATGATAATTTTATCCGCCTCATTTGTAATGCCCTGTAGCTTGCCATACTCCTCCCCTGCATTGTGGGATTTGGGGGGTCCCATGGGCACTAGTCCCATTCACTTGTAATTTTTTCTCTTTACTATAATTAAAGTCTAGGAGATTAGGCTAAGGCCGAACTTCCTTTATTTAAAGAAACAAAAAAAGATCATTCACGTACATCAAATCGTAGAGCTCCGTTTCAAACTGTATTATATGAGCTTCCTAAAAAAATACACATTTTTCTTTCAATCAGCCCATGTTTCCTGCAGATTTCAGGTTTATCTTCTCAGAATTCTTCTATATCATGTTGAGGTTTATCTTCTCAGAATTCTTCTATATCATGTTGAGAGTCCACAAGAAACAAGAAGGCCGCTAATAGTCCTCTCAAGCCCCCGTGGAGGGGGCTAATGTTTCGATGGTTCAAGTGGGTTGCCTCCTAAACTATTAGTGTCCTTATTTCACCAATTCTTCACAAAGACTTCTTTCTAATTGCATTCCACAAGGCTTCTCAGGATCCCTTCTCTTCTCCAAGGAGAATCTTTGCCAAGTGACTCTGGTTGCTTCACGGGACTCATTGATATCAAAGAGGAAATCTAGGATTTCTCATTCTCTTAAGTACCTTTTGTGCTACTAAGAAGGGGTATAACTCTCGAGTCCTGAAGCTTTAGAAATAGTCCTTTATATGTTTGTAAGACAAATCCTTGAGAGAACTTTAAACCTTTTAGCTTCAACTAGGAAATGTCATATACTTTGCGTTTCAAATACCACGTTATTGTCAAATAATTCAAGACTCATTTCCTATAAAAGTTCACTTCTATGTTGTCCTAGGGGACCTCCTTGATTGATAGGCCTCTCTTTTTTATAAAGTTTCCTTGACAAGGTTGAAGGTAATGGTAACATTAGGTAATTCAAAGGCCTATTCAAGAAAAATGGCACTTATTCAAACTTTCGAGGCAATTCTTTGATTTGTAACTCTTTGATTTCTTTAATAATATATACATTCCGACATGTTCTTATCCTCAAATTTATATTGGTTCTAATATTGTAAACTAGAAGAGACTTGGCCTCCTTCCCTTCGTTTTTGAAAGAAATTACACGAGTATTCTTTTCTTGAAGCAAGGTAGCATAAATTTCTATGTAAATGGAAGATCAAGGAGGTTAGTAGAAGAAATCATATGGTGAGGATCAAGGAATTTAGTGTAAAGATCAAGGAGGCTAAAAGAAGATGAATGACATTACTATAAAGATCAAGGATTTCAATATCAAGAAGTTTAGTAGAGGTTTAAGAAGTTTAGTATAAATATCTCATCCAATTTTGAATAAAAAATAAGTAGAGGTACATAAATTTGAATAAGCATTGAAGAAATATTGTCTTTATTATCGTGTAACAATATATGATGTCTAAAAACGTATGCGAGACTTACTGAATTGCGTCAAAGTTTGATGCTATATTATTAATTGGAACAAGCTCAAACTTACATGTCATCTTCTCTTGCAAAGTGAATGAGGCTTGAACATAAGTTAGATTCTCTCTCTCTATCTCTCTATCTCTCTCTCTCTCATACATACAGACATACATATATGCATACGTACAAGCATGCAAACATACAAACATACATACATGCATACACACATACATACATACATACATACATACATACATACATGTATATATGTGTGTGTATGTGCATAAGAGAGTCAATCAATATGCATGTGTGCATGTGAGGGAGAGAGAGTTATTGTTTCTATTTTTTTAAATTTTCTTAATTCCTTATTTACACTACAAGGAATATGGGTGCATAGCGACAGTTAAAGAGACACAATTTCATCACTATAAAATTGCAAAAAGCATTGCAATAAGCATTGAATGTGGAGCGTTGATTAAATGATGAGTTAAATGACATTTCTTTCGACGTGTGCCATGATGGGATGTGCGATGCTCGCATTGAGCATCGTAAAGCAACGGCTTAAAAAAGCATCGCATAAGTGATGCTTTTTTGTGTTGCATAAGTGACGCTAATAACATCGCTTATCTGATGCCAATTCTAGTGCTTTTTATGATGCCTTACCATCACTTATAGGATAGTCTGTTGATGAGAAAAAATTTAAATGTTGTAGGCTCTTTGATCGGCATGTTCACACATCTGATTGAAGAGCTCTTCAATGTTCGCAATTGCGCTGCGCTTATGAGCTGAAACAAGTATATGGAGAATTGTTGTTTTGCCTAATCTCTATCTTATTGTCTCTCTCTATCTCTATTTCTCTCTTTCTACCTCGTTCTCTCTTTGAATTCTCTCTCTCTCTCTCTCTCTTTTTATTGTAGGTTATTCAAGAAGCTAACCAAGCAAAAAGTATGGCTAACTATTGCAACTACAATTTCCATTCGTTGTATATCATTTGAATTGTGTTATTTTCATTAGTTAGCATACTCACACTTATTGATATGCACATATACACTTATACATGATGAAGATGCACGCTCACACATATACACATATACACATGCACATACACACACATATATACACACACATACATGTGCACATACACTTACACATACACACACATACACATGCATATGCACAAACATTTCTACAACCACATAAAAAGACTTGCATGCATGCATTATTGCATACATATATACACATACAAACATTAACATATACTTAAATACATGTATATGCACATCCACATGCATGCACATAGATGCAAATGGAAATGCATCCACACACATATGCATGTTTCATACATATACACATGCATATACATACATTTGTATATGGTTATACACATACACATACATATGAACATATGTATATATACACACACATAGACATATACACACATATATACACATATATATATGCACTTACGTACACACACATATACACATGCACACACACATGCACATACATACATATACACATATACATGCACATACACATGTATACACATACACTTACACATATACATGCACATACATATACACACACATACACATGCACATGCACATACTCATATACACACATATACACTTACACATGCACATGCATGTACATACATATACACACACATACACATGCACATGCACATGAAAATACACACACACATACATACACATATACACTTACACATGCACATGCACATACATGCATATACACATATACATATGTACATACATTCATATACACACACATATTATACACATATACATGCATATACGTACACACACATATACATGCACATACGTACATACATATGAATGAATTATATAATTGAAGTACTAAAACACATGCTTAACATAAACAATAATAACAATCAATATAACAAAATTTTTCATTACTTAATACCATACACACAATTCAAAACGTAACTGAAATGAACTATATATATATATATATATATATATATATATATATATATATATATATATATATATATATATATATATATATATATATATATCAATGTAAATACATATAATCCAATGTCATAAACAAGAATGCTAATCATGATCATCATGATCATCATCATCATCATCAACATCATGATCATCCTCATCTTCATCCTCATCATCATGATCACCTTGTGATGATTGAGATCGTCCCTCTTGTGTCTCTCTCTCCACCGCATCCATATTTTCCTCCCCATAATACTCCTGCATTACATATAACAAACATAAATAAGTAAAACAATTAAAACATCCATAATAATAAAATAATTATATAAAATTTAATAATACTCACAAAGGCATCCAGATGATCTCTCATATACTCGCTCAAATGCGGATATCCAAAATGTGTAGCATACTTGATCTCATGTTTCGTAGGATATCGGCCATAATCCTTTCGCTACATTGAAACAAATAAAAAAGATTAGTTTCTTGCAGTTTAACTACAATAAATAATATACTCACAATAACACATATACTTACAAATGTAGCTACAAAACCATGATGGCCAATTTGGCCTAGGTGCGATGTGTGGCCAGACTCAACTCTCTTCTTTGTAGTAGCCTGTTTATTTAAGAAAAAAGAAATACATAAATTGAATATAAAGAATTACTAAAATATATGAAAATTATAAATATAAACTATTAATTTGTATACCTTCTGCTCAGGAAATCACTCAGTTTCTGCGTATGTGGATATGGTAATTGTTATAAGTTGTTATGCACTAGAGATTGGTAATAAAGTGTGATGTAATTGTCAGAAAGTAATGAAGTGACTAGGAAAATACATAAAGAGCCTTTGTATTACATACCCCTTACCATCCCAAGAACCCACGTACAAACATGATAACACTAGAATAAAAATTTAGATTAACACTGGCGCCGGCCATGGGGCATGGAGTAGCCAATCAGCGAACAGATTAGGATTTGAGAAAGAGTCCTATGATATATGCCTCTAATGCATTCCAGAGAATCGTACCCAAAGTATAGAATGGATCAGCATCCCTGGAAAATTCATAGCGCATTGGGAACACCTCTTGGTGGTAGTGGTGATGCATAATCATTGGAAGGAAAGTGGGAAATATGGGCTAGTGGAGTGCCACCTTAGCATTTCCTTATGCAAGGACATTAGGGGAAAAAATGGACCCTGCATGGGCCTTTTAGATTAAGGGGTGATTAGTGATGGACCAATGAGAGGAGGGTGGTGGCCACAGTCTAGAGCCTCAATCAAGTAGGCTAGGTCTATGTTTCCTTGGTTTTGGGCTAGTCAAAACAACCAAAATAAGATGCTAGAAGTGGTATTTCCTTACTAAGTGGTTTCAAAGACCATGAAAATCGAATTTCACCATTCAAAATTCATTTGAGACCTTCGATATGGAGTCAATCCAATGGTCAAGGTTGAATAGACAAAAGAATGGCGCCTTTTATTGTGCATCATTCGATATGCATGTCAATCTAACGATGAGGATTTGTTCAAAACTAGATTTAGCACGTTTGCATCTGAGACGTTGGATCGCCACCAATCGAATGGACTACAATTGTTCGTGTCCCCATGTAATCTCTCTCTCTTTCTTTGCCCACTTCCCATGCATTTAATGAAGCTTATTTTGTCTTTTTCTGCCACAAAATCTAGCCCCGATCAGAGTCGTCCGTGAGAAAAATTGAACGGTGATCATTGCCCACAATTTTGAGTCTCTCTCTTCCTTTTCTCCCACCTCCCACAAATGATGTGACTTCTTGTTTTTGTCTTTTTTTGCCAGGAAACTTGTCTCATCGCATCCGTCCATAATGAAGATCCAACGGTTTTAAATGGCAATGAACCCTTCCCAACTGAAAATGCTATTTTGTCTTCTTTTGACAGACACTATAGTACAATCTTGTCCATCCATTTGAAACATTGGATGGCTCTAAATACCCACGAGCTCACTTCGGATTTATGAATCAAATAATGACCTTTGAAAATAATACTTTTATATGAAATACCATTAGTCGTTTTTTATGCCTCCTCAATACTAGGCTTGATTAATTTTAATCCCTGAAAATTAGAGATCCTTACAAGGCCCATGCAAGGTTCACTTTTTCCCTTAATGACTACAAGGTATACCAGAAGTGCAACCAACCTCATCCACCGAAAGTAAGGTTGGGGAAGTAATCAGTGGTTCCAATGATAGTGTGGAAAATTTCGGTAGCAGTTTATGGAATTTTGGTGGTAGTTTGGACAATTCCAGGATCGACTTGCAGAATTTCGGTGATAGCTCTACATCAGGTTTTGATTTTGAAGAAACTAGTGTATTGTTGGATGAAAGTTTCGGTGAAAAGTTTACCTCAAAAGCCAACTATGAGGAATGGCAGTGGGATGTAGGCGTGTGTGATCGACTTAACGATATCAGATTACCAGAGAACATGCAAGGCGGCGAGACAAAACAACTGCAATTAGGCTTAACTTGCTCAAATCATTTGGCAATGATAGTTCCTCTTGATTTAAACAACATGAGTGGTTCACAACAGCAACAGCAACAACAACACCATCATCATCAACAACAACAACAACAACAGATCATACCACCACGACCGGTACCTGTTAGAGTTATGTATATGAAATTTGGAGGATCTCCTAGTGATGATCTTGATTCTCATGTGCATACTTTTGAAATCAATGATGTTATACTCAACTATCTAGTGGACCCGCCATATAAGGCTATAGTGTTCCAATCTACTCTAGTCCATGAGGCTGCCCGATGGTTAACCAAATAGGACATTAATCATTTCGGTCAATATGAGGATGTTAAGGATGCCTTCTTGCAACGTTTTCGATTGAAGAAAAATGCTGCTGAGGTCTTTGATTATTTGCAAAACAATAGACAGAAACCACATCAGAATGTGTAGGAGTATGCAACTCTATTCCGTACTCATCTATGGCAACTGACGTCGGCGCATGCTAACCTACCGGATGAAGTGATTACTCAGTGGTTTATTAATGGATTAATCCCTCAGCTCAAACATGCAATGATTATATGATGTGTGGGTGGTATGACCTTGGATGCGTTAATAGCCATGGCATTGTAGTTGGAGCATAAAGTTGGCAGTTTCACTGAAGATTTGGATTGGTTAAAGGTGTCCAAGAGCACGGGCAGGGATCCATTGAAACAGGTGTATTGCACAAAATGTAAGAACCCGGGACACTCTACTTCTGCATGTGCACTAAACCAAACATACTGCACTATTTTTAATACAACGAGTCATTCTACGAAAACATATCCATATAATGCAAGAGTATAGACCAGACCGAATGTAAATACTATAATACAGGAGCAAGGACAATAGGCTACCCACTATGTACCACCGATTTGAGAAATAATTCTTACCAAAGTTACAAAACCTATTGGGGACCATGAGCAAACAATTTTGGACACAAGTGGTGGAACTCAGGCCAATCGGGTGAACGCATATCTCTTCCACTACCAAGATGCCATTTCTGTGGCGATATTGGACATATCCGTAGATATTGTAAAGAGGATTCTGAGTCTGATAAATGAAGAAAATAATGAAAACATCCAATGGCAAGTATGGTATATATTTCATTAGTAGATACACAAGTGACAACAATTCAATCATGGTCTGGCAAGAAGTTAGAATCGGCTGCTGAGATTTTTGAGCCTAGCATTCGAGAACAACAGTGAGGTTTTACCAAAGCTAGTATGTGGGCCGGTCAAGAACCAATTATCTCTCTCAATCCGGTATGTTTGGTCCAAGAGACAATACCAAATCTACCATTGGGAGAATCAAGTCCGGTGAAAATATCACCGGAGAGTCCATCAAATTCGGTATCGAGTACGTCGAATCTTGACTCTATGTGGAATATTTTATCGCAGCCATCTATTACAATGCCGTTGGGGTAACTTTTAGCCTTAGTTTTGGGTGTACGACAAAGATTCCAGCAACAAATTAGTCCAAGATCTTTATATACACCTACTATGGCAACTTTCAGTCCAAAAAATTGATTCTACAATGGACCATGCTATTCATTTAATTAGGGTATGGTATAAAAGCCACAAAATTACTCAAGTGCTAATTGACGGAGGCTGCGATGCGAATATTGCAATAGGAGCAGTTTGTAAACGATTAGGATGGACTGAGATTGAACGTGTTCAGATTTTTGTGACAATGGTTGATCAATCTAGGGTCCATCGAGTGGGCTTAGTGCGTGATATACCTATTACTCTTCAGGGAGCAGTGTTCAAAATGACTCTTTTTGTTTTGGAATTACCTGGCTCAAGTCTGGATTACAACTTACTGTTTGGGAGGCCCTGGCTAAAACAAGCAAAAGCGTTGGAGGATTGGTCTGCACACAAACTTGTTTTCAAAAGCAATCATCAAAAATATGTGCTACCCTTGGACGAGGTGAAGCCTTTCAAACTTCATGCTCGACCTTATGTGGCCAAACCTATGCCTATGCTAGATGGACTTTCAGATGATGAAAAATAAGCTTTTCTCAATGCTAACCAGGATTTGCTAGCCTTGGGTACAGTCGACTTACAAGCAGTTGCAGATAATTAGAATCCGGCCATTTGTATGGTAATTCTGCTTACCGAAGAAGTGGAGTACAAGAGAACAAGAATTACAACCACCACATGCTAGAGAGATGACTCTCCTCCCAACAGAATGCCTCTATATATAGCTCTCTCTAGGGGACTGCCTTCTTGGGCAAGTGGGTACTAGCCAGTCATGTGTCAGCCATGTAAGTGCATGTGTGCCAAGTGTCCTAGTCAACTCCAGTTAACTCAAGTGGATGCTTCTAGAAGGCTCTTGATCTCTTTGGGAAAAATACTCTTCCAATGTCCCCCATGGGGATTGAACCCAAGACCTTCTCCTTCACATCCTTGAGACTTAACCACTAAGCTAAGTGGATCACTTGTTCACAAGAGCACAAGACCTCCTAGTAAGCCTAAACTCGAGATCTTTCGTCATACACACGGATGACCAAATGATGTCCAATTTCAGATCCGTCTGAACTGACCGGATCCCTAGATCATAGACTTACTTTTTTACATTCTTTCCCCCTTGGAAAAATATTTACGTCCTCGAAAATAGATCTATATATCTATTGTACGAAACCCCAGAGCGTCATGTTCTAAAACTGGAAGAACACAGTCATGTTCTAGAGCTCGAAGAACATGTCTCATCTCTATGGTGGCATCCCTACCCAAATGATTCAAAACACTATCTCGCTTTGCACTTTGATAAATTGATCAAAGTTCAAAGTACTGAATAAATAATAAGGGTGGATCCAAAAACATCCCTAGCCAATTCATAGTTTCTCGATGTGTGATCTAGGCACAAACATGTGAACTGGATGGATTCAAATTACTAGTACATTTCTAGGCATGATTGGTGCATAGACTTAGTAACAAAAGTAGGATTTTTATCGCTTTCAAGACTTTGAGAACTCTTGATTCACTTGAATTTGTTTTGGAGAACTTGAAGTTTGGTTGTTCCACACATCTAACTTAGATCTTTGTACATTGGTTTACTTTGATCCAACTAGTTACTTGATTTTTTCACCCGACTAGAGGACTACTTTGTCTTAATGGGTTAAAAAAATCCAATGTAAAACTGTAGGAGAAAGTTTACAATTTCTTTTGAGTCAACCATACTATAACTTGAACAATTAAAATTCAAAATGAAAATTGTCCAACTTAGGATAATTTTCTCAAAGACTTTAATTGAACATTCTTGGGAATCTTCAATTTGATGAACAATTTCTAACTTTGTCTATTCTAGAGTATACTGGACTCTAGGAAATCATTTATGCTATAACTTGAAGCATTCTCAAACAAGTCCACTTAGACCTATTATCTTTTGAAAATTGAAAAGGTTTTTGTACGTAACATCTATCTAGGATGTTCAATTTAGTTATCTAGTTGTAACTGGCAAACTTTGGTCTTTTGCAAAAGGAATCAAATGCCATATTTGAGCCAACTCCAAAAGAATTGGAAAGCGGAAAGAAATAGCTAAAACTCTGTACAACCAATTCAAGCTTCGATGATACATAAACTTGCTATGAGTCAAAGTCTAGATGACTCATGACGTTAACTTCTCAAAGATCTTTTTCAACCAGATATTGAAGCATTTGTTTTTTCTATCTTTAAGAGAAATAAACTTGATTCTCGAAAACATTCAGAGAGTAAATCTAAATATCATCCAGCCACAAGATACTAGTATGGTATTCAACATCAGTGTGTCAATCCATTGAGAGTTGAGGAATTTTGTATTCAAATAATGCTTCACTTGAGACTAAGTTTAGGTCATATTCAGTCTTTTTGACTTCTTAGTGGGAATGCGATTCTTGTGCATTTCTTTGAGTCAAAACATTGAATTTACCAAGTTACACTAGGAACTTGGTGCTTGATTTAGTCAATCAAATCCTTAGTTGAAAAGATTAACTCAAAATCAAAGTCCATCTTTTTTCAGAAATTTATCAAATATTTCTAATCGATAACACTTAAGCTTGAAGTATTCTAAGAAGATCTTGGAAGTTACTTACTTCATATCTTCAGTTTCCTTGATCTTGAAGTTATCTTAAAATACTACTTTTATCCTTCTTGAATTAAACACTACAACATATGAGGGGCATACCGACGCTGCATATACCGACGGTCATAGTGGGGGTCAGTATAGCCTGTTGCGAACATTTGTTTTATGTAGGGTACAAGTTTCAAATTATGTAAATACCTTTGGGAAGTCTTCAAATACTTCAAGAAGGCTCATATTATTCATAAAATGTAGCAAAAATACCACGTGAGTTCTAGAACATGGTGAGTCAAATCAGTGAGTCACAAGGGAGCTTCAGTGGTGTCCTAGTGGAAGGTCGATGTGTCTAGTTCTCAAAGTCCATCAATACTTTGCTTATTTGAGCACTTGAGTCATGTAATACCTCCATCCAAGTGTCTACCACGAATTTAGATGTATTAGGAAGGTTTTAGATTAGTTTCCCATGCTATAAAAAGAGGAGAAAAGTCGTGATCTTGTGGGATGTCCAAGAGAGTATCTCTATGCTACTCTAGTTTTTGTATGCAGAGCTTGCAGAGCTTGTATCTCCCTCATTATATATCCAAATTACATGTTTGATAGCTCATTTGAAAGCTCTTTATCTCTACTTTCATAGCACCAATTTTCATAATCATTGGATTTGTGAGCTGAGAGCAACACTCTCTGCAAGTAGTGTGTGTTCTCTGTTTTTTATCCCTGCTGAAGGTCTCCATTAAACATCCAACTTGCAGAGGTCATATCTCCTTGTGTATGTATTCAAATCATGTGTTCTTTGGCTTGTTAGAAAGCTCTCCAAGTCTATCTGTATTCTGGAAATTTTCAGATTCATTGGAGTTGTGAGTTAAGAGCAGTAGTCTCTGCAAGTGATGTATGTCCTCAGGTTCATCTCTGTTTCAAGGTCTCCATTAAAGCTGCATATTGCAGAGGTCATAGCTCATTGAGTATTTATCCAAATTGAGTGTTCTTTGGTTCATTGGAAAGCTCTTGGTCTCTAGTATATGTGGTTAAAACAGTTTTAAAAACTTTTGAGTGAGTAGAGAGTAGTAAGCTCTGCAAGCATGACTGGTTTTCTATGATGAAGGTGCACATACCTCATTTACAAGGTAAATATTATATTTCTTCTCATCACACACATTGGAAAGGAGGCTTAAAGGAGGAAGCTTAGCATTTGTATTATGGGAGACCAACATGCACAAATAGAGAAGCTTGATAAGACCAATTATCAGGCATGGAAGTTTAGAATCACAGCATACTTGCAAGGTAGAGGCTTGTATGGTTTGATTGACGGCACAGATATCAAACCCACATTACCAGAGGACCCAAATCAGCAACAATTGAGGGAGTTTAGACTTTGGAATGAGAGAGACAAGAGGGTTATATTCATTTTATCACAAAATATTCAAGATTCAATGGTAGGACACATACAAGATCTAGACACAAGTAGAGATGTTTGGCTTGCATTGGAAAGGTTGTATGCTACAGGTACAAGAGCAAGGAAGATTCAACTCAAAAATGAGTTGAATAACATAAAGAAAGATACAAGGACATCGGTCAATGATTACATATTGAAAGTTAAAGAGATTGCAGATCAACTAGGATCAATTCAAGCTCATGTGCAGGACGACGACTTGGTTGCACATACTCTCAACGGACTCAAAGATGATGAGAGATGGAAACCCTTCATTACTTCAGTTTATGTCAGAGGAGAATTACCAGATTTTGATCAACTTATTGCCCTCATGGTCACGGAGGAGATGAATCTAAATGGTTCTACTTCAAATCAAAAAGGATCTCAAGGACAAGCTCTTTATGTAGGATCATCAAGAGGTGGAAACAGAGGTGGAAGAGGTTCAAATAGAGGTCGAGGAAGAAGGATCGATGATCAAAGGACTTCAAGTGGCTTCTTCAACACAAGAGGAAGAGGAAGATCAAGCGCTAGAGGTACGAGAGGCTACTACAACTACAACCAAAGACAAAGGAGTGAAGATAATAAGAACAGTTGCTATATATGTGGAAGGTATGGACACTATGCCAAAGATTGTTATCAAAATGAAAATAATCAAGGTGGTAATCAAAGAGGAGGCTATTCAAGAAGAGGTAAACAACAAGGAAATTATGCAGTTGAAGGTAAAAGTGATGATTATGATTCTCTTCTTATGATGAATGTAGAAACTAAGATGAATTCCAATAGTGATGTATGGTATGTAGATAGTGGTTGTTCTAATCACATGTCTCATGATGCTTCATGGTTTTCTAATATGCATAATCCGTCATGTAAAGGTCATGTTGAAACAGGAGATGATACAACACATAAGATTATGCAGGTTGGAGATGTTGTTATGCAGGATAAGAGCAAGAAAAATTGCTTGAAGGATGTACTTTATGTGCCAACGATCACTAAGAATTTGATGTCGGTTGGTCAAATGGTAGAAAAAGGTCTACAAGTGAGATTTAATCATGCAGGTTGCTTCATTGAGGATCCAAAGCAAAGGAGGTTAATTGCTAGAGGTCAAAAACAAGGTAGATTGTTTACATTCAAGGTAAACCCAAATCATACAAACTATTTCTCTTATGGTATGCATCGAATAGCAGAGCTTGATCTATGGCACAAAAGGATTGGACACATGAATGTACACAGGTTAAAGGAGCTATCAAAGAAGAGGATTGTTGAAGGATTACCTGATCTTACTAAGCAACATATGGTGCATCTTTGTGAAGCATGTCAAATGGGTAAGCAGAGTAGACAACCTTTCAAGCATTCAAGTTATGTAAGTGATGGTTTGCTAGATCTCATACACACAGATGTGTGGGGACCTACTAAAGAGGCATCCTTGATTGGTAATAAGTACTATGTATCATTCATTGATGATCATAGTAGAATGACATTTGTGTATTTCATTAAACATAAGAGTGAGGTCTTTGATTGTTTCAAGAAGTTCAAATCATATGTCGAAAAGCAAACAGGAAGGTATATTAAGAAGCTAAGGTCTGATGGAGGGGGAGAGTATTTCTCTCAAGCTTTTACTGATTTTTTGTATGATGAAGGTATCAAAAGAGAAGTTACATGCAGGTATACTCCACAACAAAATGGAGTCGCAGAAAGAAGAAACATAATCATAGCAGAAGCATCTAGAAGTATGCTTAATGATATGTGTTTGCCTAATTATTTTTGGGCTGAAGCTGTTAGCACAAGTGTTTACATTATGAATAGAGTTCCGACTGCTGGAGTTCATCATTTGACACCATATGAGGTATGGCATGGAAGGAAACCAAGTGTAAGTCATTTGAAAGTATTTGGTTGTGTATGTTATGTACATGTACCTAGTGAGGTGAGATCTAAACTTGATGCAAAATCAGAAAAATGTATATTTATTGGTTATGCAGATACTCAAAGAGGATATAGATGCTATGATCCTCATACCAATAAGGTTGTTGTGTCAAGAGATGTAAACTTTGATGAATCACTTTCATGGTATGCAGATAAGAATTGTTTGCAGGTCATGGATGAAAATGAAGAAGGTGTGGTTGAAGGAGATGAATGCATAGTTCAGCCATCAGGAAGTTTAAATGATGAAAGGAGTGGTCTAGATGAAGAAAGAGGATCACCTTTCAATGGAAGATTAAGGCAAGAGTCACCTCCAAGTGTTAAAAGTAAAGGTAAACTCAAACTTGTTGAAGTTAATGATGAAGGAGAGGAAATTAGTGATGTATGTGAGTATGGAGAATCATCAAAGGTTCCTAATAAGAAAGGAAGAGCATCTACATTGGAGGTAAGAAGAACTTCAAGAGTAAGTAAGCAACCTCAAAGGTATACTTATGAATCTTTCATGAATACTCATTATGCTTTTATGACAAAAGTTGAGCAGGAAAATGAACCCACATGTTATGATGAGGCCAAAGGAGATGAAAAGTGGGAGAAAGCAATGAGAGAAGAAATGGAAGCACTACAGGATAACAAGACTTGGAATTTAGTTCCAAGTACACCAAAGCAAAAGGTAATTGGTTGCAAGTGGGTTTTTAAGATTAAAAGAAATAGTGATGGTAGTGTGTCTAGATATAAGGCTAGACTTGTAGCAAAAGGATATAATCAAACTCAAGGTGTGGACTATGAGGAAACATTTAGTCCAGTAGCAAATATGGCAACAGTGAGAACTTTGTTGGCTTTAGCTGCAAGTAAAAGGTGGAATATATATCAACTTGATATAAAAAATGCCTTTCTTAATGGTGAGTTAAATGAAGAAGTGTATATGTCACAACCAGATGGTTATGTGGATGCAAAATATCCTAATCATGTATGCAGGTTAAAGAAGGCATTATATGGTCTTAAGCAGGCACCAAGAGCATGGAATGCAAGGTTGGTAAAGTATCTTATGCTGCAAGGATACACAGCGAGTCATGCTGATCCTTCACTTTATGTAAAACATGTAGATGGCATGTGTGTCTATGTATGCATTTATGTGGATGACTTGTTGATTACAGGGAATGATGCAAAAGCAATTGATGAGATAAAAGGTAATTTGGGAAAGGAATTTAAAATTTCAGATCTTGGTTTGCTCAGATACTTTCTTGGGATTGAAATTGTGTATAGCGATGAAGGTATGTGGTTGATACAAAGAAAGTATATATGTGATATGCTGAAAAGGTTTGGTATGCAGGAATGTAAATTTGTTTCTAATCCAATGGAATGTAATGTAAAGCTGAGTGCAAAGGAAGGTGATGAGTTGCATGATATGAATGTATATAGATCCATGGTAGGATCTTTGATTTATGCAACAAAAACTAGACCTGATATATGTTATGCAGTGGGAGTATTGTCACAGTTTATGCATGAACCTAGAGTACCTCATATGCATGCAGCGAAAAGAGTGCTTAGGTATTTGAAAGGTACCATGAACGAAGGATTATTTTATAGTCATGATGTTGATCTAACTCTTAAAGTCTTTAGTGATGCAGATTGGGCTGGAAGCAAAGATGACAGAAGATCCACAAGTGGATATGTGGTAATAGCAGGAAACAAGACATTAACATGGAGTTCAAAGAAACAGCCTACAGTTGCTTTATCTTCTACAGAGGCTGAGTATAGAGGTTTAGCATTGGCTACTACTGAGGTTATGTGGTTTAAAAAGTTGTTTCATGACTTGAATGTGCAGGTTGATGTACCACTGATATATGGGGATAACTTGAGCAGCATTCATATGACCTCAAATCCTATTTTTCATGCTAGAACAAAGCATATAGAGGTTCACTATCATTATGTTCGAGAGAAAACCATGAACAATGAAGTGCAGGTTTCTTTTGTTGGAACAAAGGATCAAGTTGCAGATATCTTCACCAAATCCTTGGATGGACCAAAGCTTCAAAGGTTCAACTATATTCTTGGCATGAAGGAAATACCCTTTGAAACTTGAGGGGGAGAATGTTGCGAACATTTGTTTTATGTAGGGTACAAGTTTCAAATTATGTAAATACCTTTGGAAAGTCTTCAAATACTTCAAGAAGGCTCATATTATTCATAAAATGTAGCAAAAATACCACGTGAGTTCTAGAACATGGTGAGTCAAATCAGTGAGTCACAAGGGAGCTTCAGTGGTGTCCTAGTGGAAGGTCGATGTGGCTAGTTCTCAAAGTCCATCAATACTTTGCTTATTTGAGCACTTGAGTCATGTAATACCTCCATCCAAGTGTCTACCACGAATTTAGATGTATTAGGAAGGTTTTAGATTAGTTTCCCATGCTATAAAAAGAGGAGAAAAGTCGTGATCTTGTGGGATGTCCAAAAGAGTATCTCTATGCTACTCTAGTTTTTGTATGCAGAGCTTGCAGAGCTTGTATCTCCCTCATTATATATCCAAATTACATGTTTGATAGCTCATCTGAAAGCTCTTTTTGTCTACTTTCATAGCATAAATTTTCATAATCATTGGATTTGTGAGCTGAGAGCAACACTCTCTGCAAGTAGTGTGTGTTCTCTGTTTTTTATCCCTGCTGAAGGTCTCCATTAAACATCCAACTTGCAGAGGTCATATCTCCTTGTGTATGTATTCAAATCATGTGTTCTTTGGCTTGTTAGAAAGCTCTCCAAGTCTATTTGTATTCTGGAAATTTACAGATTCATTGGAGTTGTGAGTTAAGAGCAGTAGTCTCTGCAAGTGATGTATGTCCTCAGGTTCATCTCTGTTTCAAGGTCTCCATTAAAGCTGCATATTGCAGAGGTCATAGCTCATTGAGTATTTATCCAAATTGAGTGTTCTTTGGTTCATTGGAAAGCTCTTGGTCTCTAGTATATGTGGTTAAAACAGTTTTAAAAACTTTTGAGTGAGTAGAGAGTAGTAAGCTCTGCAAGCATGACTGGTTTTCTATGATGAAGTTTGTGAGAAGGTCAACTTGTTCCTAGGGGGTTCCACCTACTTCCTGCTATACTTTGGAGGTCAATAAACTCCAACATAGCCCTCGGAAAATCTCACTAAGAGATACCGACAGTCAAGTGACCGTCGGTATGACCGTTTTAAACGGATCGTTGGTGTGGCCCGCAACTGCGAGTATAAGCGTCGGTATAGGTGTCGGTATAGGCGTCGGTATGAGCGTCGGTATAAGCGTCGGTAATTTACTGGCAACTACTGATGCTTATACCGACGTCCATACCGTCGCCTATACCGGCGGTGAGTTTTAAACATACCGCGAACCCGAGAGCAAAACTTCACATTTCTGCATGTGTTTGAGTACTGTCGGTCTACTGTTGAAGTTGCGCGTGCAAACTTGCATTGTCTTGTGCGTGCGAACGTGCTCCCTAGAGTCTATATAAGGATTTGAAATCACTTTTACAATACACGGAAGCAATATACATACACTTATGACCATCATTCTCTTCCTCCTTCATTGTTTTGCATCATCTTCTTCACCAAAAGTAATCTTGTAGAGGCTGCTCCTCTCTCCAGGGCTCCAAATTGAGTGAAAGATGGCCCATTGAAAAGGTATTAGTGTCTAGTTTATGCCTATAAATTGGCATACCATTTGGTTCAGTATATTTGGAGAAATCTCAAATTTTTTGTCTCATGGTCAATCTTTGCATATTCCTGAAAAATAAGAGATACCACCGTTGAGTGTTTGATTCATTCCTATAGCATGTTTTGCTTATTTATTATAATTTTGTGCATTATATACACTCCATCCTATGTGTATCACTCCCATAAAAGGACTTTTTCTAATTGAAATCACGCTAGTCGCTATGAGCATTTGAAGTTCATTGTCTCTTCCATAGATAGAAAGTTTTCTTTGAGGTAGTCGACCTGCAAAACTTCTCCATTTTGTATCGACTTTTTCTCGTTGACGCTCCAAAGTACATAGTGCATTTCTTTGCACTTATTTCATTCCTATAAGGTCTATTTGATTCTCCATAAGCTCAAGTGCCGGTCTTGTGCCGATTGGTTGGACCAAACTTCGTTGCTTCGAAATGCACTTTTCTACCTCCTACAAACTTCTCCAAATTCTTTCACTAATGAAGATGGGTTTTATATACCCAACTGAAACAACGAGTTGAATATCAAGGATTTTTGTTGTTCCTTAAATGAATGGTGAATGGTGGGTATGTGTGGATTATCACGAGTTCAATGTAGCAATGATCACTACACCATTTATCTTAAAATATTGTGATACATTGCCAGGTTAAATTGTAGGAGCTAATATGTATAGTTACCTAGATGAATGTGGTGTCTATAATCAAATTAAGATGGAGTTTGAAGATAGACAAAAGGCTAAATTTATCACAAAATGGGAGGTGTAGCCTCCACAATTATGAATTTCCAGCTAAAGGATGCCCCTTCTAGATTTCAAAAGTGGGTTGTGTAAGTGTTCCAACCATATCTAACAATCTATGAAAGTGTTTCTGGATGACTTCAATGTGTCATGAAGTACAATAAAACAGTTATAGCAGCTTAGATTATGTTTCGATAAGTGCAAGGAATATCAACTATCCTTAAATACAACCAAATGTGCATTTTTAGTTTTCAAGGAATATTTTAAGGACACACTATAAGTACCAAAGGCATAGACATTGAACCTCTGAAGATTGATCAGACTAGAGAGGTAGTTCCACCATGAAATTCAAAACAACTTATGTAACTCATTGAGTAGGTTAAATGGCATTCTAGATTTTATAAATAATTAACTCATGTATATGCCCCTCTAGTAATGTGTACAAAGAATTTTTGGGGAAATGAGGGTGATGTAACCTTACCCCTATGTTCATATTTGTTGGAACATCAAGCTTACACTATGCTTGAGATGGATTTGATCTACATCAAAGGCTATCGCTTCGATTACATCAAAAGAATATCTACTGAAGAGTTCTTTTACTTATGCTCACTTATTGTATTTTTCTAAAAGATTTTTCATGGATCTTTTACCATTGTAAAAGCCTATATCTTTACACATGTAAACATAGAAATAGAGAGCCCAAATTATAGGATTTATGGTAGTTGATTTGGAATCAACCAAGAAATCAATAACCTAAAAGTAAATCAAACTAGATCTTCACTTTTTTCCTAAATTGTAGGAAAGTGAATTGATCTACTCCAACAATACTTATCGACATCATTTGAATTCAAAATCCACTTGTAGAAGTCGTGAAACACTTCTAGAGTCTATATAAAGACTTCAAATCACTTGTAAAATACACGAAAGCAATATACATACACTTGTAACCATGATTGTCTTGCAATCATCTTCTTCTACAACAATAAACTTGCAGAGGTTGTTTCTCTCTCTACAGAACTTGCGATTGGATGCTACAGGATGCATTGGAAAGATATTAGTGTCTAGTTTGTTCTTGTAAATGTTTTTAGAATTTGATTTGATAAATTAGGAGATATCTTAGTTTTTCTGTCTCGAGGTCAATCTCTCAATATTCCTAAAAAATAGGAGGTAACATTGTTGAGTATCTAGTTAATTCCAAAAGCATATTCTGCTTACTCCTGATACTCTTGTACATTATATACTCTCAACCTTATGTGTATCAATCCCATAAATGGATTTTTTCTAATTGTAATCATGCTGGTCGCTATGAGCATTTGAACTTCATTGTCTCATCCAAAGGTAGTAAGTTTTTTGAGCTAGTCAATGTGCAAACCTATTTGTTTTGTATCCATCTTTCTCCTTGGTGCACCAAAGTACATAGTGCATTTTATTGCACTTATCACATGCCTACAAAGTCTATTTGAGTCTCCATAAGCTCAAGGGTTGGTCATGTGTCGGTTGGCTAGACTAAACTTCGCTGCTTTGCAACTCACTTTTCTACCTCCTAGAAGCTTCTCCAACTTCTTTTAGTGGTATCAAACCTCGATCAAGATGGGTGATGGCTTTCCCTCAATGATTGAGAAGCTTTATTGACACAACTACATGGCTTTGAAAATCACAATGGATGCCTATTTGCAAGGTAGAAATCTTTATGGAATTGTAGCAGGTGATGAAGCTATGCCTATTCTAAGATCCAAAGGAGGACCTACACAAGAGGATATAGATAAGCTTACACTTTGGTGTGCAAGGGATGCTCAAGCAAGGTAGTACATACTAGACTCTATCTCTAAATTTGTATTTCTACATATTAGAAGATGCAAGACATCTCAAGGGACATGGGATGCCCTACAGACTTTCTTTTGTACTAGTACCAAACCAAGAGAGAATCATCTTTGGAACAAGTTCAACCGAATGAAGAAGACACCTAAACAAACCATCACAAATTTTGTTACCAAGTTCAAGGAGGTTGCAGATCAGTAAGCATCCATTGAAGATCTGATTGAAGAAGAGGCTATCATGAGGAAAATTCTCAATGGGATTCGAATTGACAAGCAATGGAAATCCTTCACCATGGCTTATGATCTCATCATGCATGTGGAAACTCCAAACTTCAACATCTTTCTTGGAAAAATCTTCAATAAAGATGCCAACAAGAGCATAAAGGAAGGTAACTCCTATCATGGTCATTCAACTAGTGCTCTATATGCAGTTTAGAAGGATAAGAAGCTCAAGGGCAAGAAGAAGAAAGAGGATGAAGAGGAGACTTCCCAAGCCAACTTTGCAAGCAAGAGCAAGTGGAAAGGGAAGAAGAAAGGTTGGAAGCATGACAAAGCCAAAGGTCAGAATGTTCCACCTTGTGCCATATGCAATAACACCAACCACACCACTTAGAATTGGTGGTTTAATGGGAAGACCTAGAAAGGAAGTGGAAGAGGTGGATATGGGAGCGATAGAGGTAGAGGTGGGCACAAATTCAACAATAACAATAGAGGCTATAATAGAAGGCACTTCAACATTTATTTAGAAGATCAACCACATGAAGACCCATTGCTTCTTCTGAATATAAGCCACAAAGAAGGTAAAGAAGATGACCACTTGTTCTACATAGATTTAGGATGTTGAAATCATGTTGTAGGCAACATTGTTCTTCTATCTGACTTGGAAAGATCAACATAGACATGAAGTTCCAACAAGGGATGACACAAATCACAATGTGGAGAAAATTGGTAATGTCAAAGCTTCCAATGGTGGGACAAACATTCAGAATAAGTGTAGGCCAAATAGTCGAAAAAGGCCTGCAAGTTAGGTTCACCTTCTATTGAGCTTTTGTGACTTCATCAAACATAAGAATGAAGTGTTTGATTGCTTCAAAAAGTATCTAACACATGTGGAGAATCATACAAGTAGATCACTCAAGAAGTGGAGATCTAATGGAGGGGGAGAATACTTCTCCAAATATTTTGATAAGTTCTTGCAAGATAAAGTTATCAAAAGGAAATTCAATGCTAGGTACTCTCCTCAACTGAATGCAATTGTAGAGAGGAGAAACAAGAAATGGGTTGGATCAGCTAGAACAATGCTTGAAGAGAAGATATTGCCACATTATCTATGGGCAAAGGCTATTTCAATTGTTGTGTACCTTGTGAATAGACTGTTGATATATTTAGGCAGTGATGTGTGTGAACACACTAGGACTGCTGGGGCACTTTTTTCCCTCTTTAGGAGGTTTTTTTTCCTCCGGCTTGTATATACGCCTATTGCCCTAATGGGCTACTTATCTTTGTACATTATCTAGTAATACATTCAGTATTGTGTGTTTGTGCTCCAAGATTCTTCTTCTTCCTTGTGTTGTTCGCGTGCTTCTGCAGACGTCTAACTCCAACAATTGGTATTAGAGCAGGTCGTCGCTTCATCTAGGGTGCCGTCAATACTCCTCTGTTTGTAGTCTCAGAATCGCACGATTTTTGGTGAGCATACTCAGCGTGTTTCTGAGATCAAAACATTTTCGCTCTGTGGTGTCGAAATGATGATCTGAGCTCGTTTCGGCCTGCGAATGCAGTATCGCAGTGCTTGTGTAGGCTATTTCATCTTTTTGTGCCAAAGGTATATACCAGTTTCTGTTCACTAGTTTAAGCGTCTCAAAGTGTGCTATAGGTCTAGTAGAACTCGTCTAGGCAGTTCTGTTCAACTTTTTGAGATACAGTCAATTTTCTGCATCAAGGTATTTTAGTCACTCGCCATGGCTGAAAGCAGTGATGTATTCCGTATGTTGGCTCTTGAGGATAAGTTGGATGGTACCAACTACCCATTATGGGCTTATATGATGCGACATGTTTTGGTTGCAAAAGGATTGTGGAACATTGTGCAGGGTGTTGAAAGACATCCTATTACACCTGTAACGATAGGTACTACAAATACAGGTGCTGGAGCTGATGAAGATGGTGTTGAAGATGATATTCCACAGATTCCTGTTCATGCTGTTGTTTCTGTTGCAGCTACTGCAGAGCAAATTCGTTCGGATGGCGGAGATGCCCAGGCACATGAATTGATAGCGTTGTCTGTCAAATGTGCCATTATTCCTCATATTCGCTCTTGGAGAACAACTAGGGATGCTTGGGATACACTTACCACATTGTACTAAGCTAGGAATGAGGCTCGTGTTGCTTACCTCTGAAAACAGTTGGAGAGTGAGCACATGAATGAAGGTGATTCTATGGAGAGTTTCCTAACAAAGATCAAAGATTTGAAGGAACAGTTGATTTCTGCTGATGAGGCTAAACCAGATAGCTCACTTGTGCATACCGTTTTGAATGGTCCTCCTCATTCATATCAGAGTTTTGCTTGGACTCTTCGGTTGATGATGAAAGGCAATCCGAATGCCTTATCATTTGAGGAGTTAGTCTCTGTTGTGTTGCAGGAAGATGAGTCCAGGTAGAACAGGTCCATTATGCATGTTGCAGATCAAGATTTCCTGGCTAGTCAAAAGGGCAAAGGAAAATGGAGCTCTTCTATTAGTAAGCAGAAATCTGCAAATGCTCCACATTTGAAGAAGTAGGATAAAGATGAGAAGAAATCAAAAAAGCAAAAATTGTTTTGCAAGTATTGTAAAGGGAATGATCATATCATAAAGAACTGTCCAAAACTGGCTGCAAAAGAGGGAAAGAAAAAGGAGGCTAGAATGGTTGTTGCAGAAGCCTCTACACCAAAAACAGAGTCTGCTAATCTTGTGCAGGAAGAAGTATGGGCGTTTACTACTGTTTGCACTTTTGACCCATCTTCTCATGAGCAATGCATGTTTGCAGTGGACTCAGATGTTTGAAACTTTGACAGTGGGACGACCAAACATACTACCTTGCAGCGTAGTTTCTTCTCTTCACTCGAGCCTGCCCCTACAGGGAATACTGTCACATGCGCCAACAACTCCGCTTATCCTGTTATGGGAGTTGGTAAGATCATTTTGACTACTGCTGATGGTAGTTCTTTCACCTTGTCAGATGCTTTATTTGTGCCAGGGATCAAGAAGAATCTATTATTAGTTTCTCCATTAGCCAAGATTGGCTTGGTTGTGAAATTCGTTGATGACAGGTGTACAATTCATGATCTATCAAATGGCAATGTGATTATTTCTTCTGTCATTCTATGTCGTGGGCTGTATAAGCTCATAGACTATGAAAGATTTGTGAATGATTTGGCATGTGCAGTTCATGATTCTCAGGCTATATCAGATGCAAAGCTTTGACGTGCACGCTTTGTTCATTTGAATTTTGCTAGTTTGCTACGCCTGCAGAAATCTGATATGGTGTCTTCTTTGCCCAAGCTTGAGGCACCTGGAAAACATGTATGTGAAGGCTGTATTTTGGGTAAAATGCAGCGTTCCTCCTTTCCAAAAGATGGTTCAGTTCGGGCTTCGAAGAAATTGCAGCTTGTACATAGTGATGTCTGTGGTCGTATGTAGACACCCTCTTTTGGGAATTACTTTGTGACTTTCATTGATGATTTTTCCAAGCATGCATGGGTATATCCACTCAAAGTAAAGTCTGAAGTGTTCATGTGCTTTAAATAGTTTTTGGTTTTGGTTGAAAATCTGTCAGCATGTAAAATGGGCACCCTTTGTTCTGATCGAGGGGGGGAATATATGTCTTCTGATTTTAATGCATTTTTGGCTGAACGTGGGATAAAACACCAGTGTACAGTGCCGTATACACCTCAACAGAATGGAGTTGCTGAACGAAAGAACATGTCACTCATGGAGATAGCGAGGTGCATGGTCAACAGTCAGGCTTTACCACATAGTTTCTGGCTTGAGGCTTTCATGTGTGGAGCATATGTACTGAATAGGTGTCCCACTAAAGTGCTGCAGTCTATCACTCCATATGAGGCTTGACATGACCGCAAGCCATCTATTGCTCATCTGTGTGTTTTTGGTTGTTTGGCATATTCATTAGTGCATGAACAACAACCCAGAAAATTGGATGATAAGGTAGTAAAATGTATTTTGCTGGGTACAGTTCAGAAAGTAAAGGCTATCGTCTGTATCATGCATAAACTAAACGCATTCTGGTTAGCCGTGATGTTGTCTTTGTGGAAGATGCTATTCAACCATTGCTTTCATGTACTAAGGAGACATCTGTTATCTTTAAAGACATGTATGATACGTTGATGCCTCTTTTTATAGGTGGACAGTCTAGTGCTGGTCCTAATGAGGCAACTTCTCAACCTTTGCAGGTTTCATATGATGATGCAGATCAATCTATTTTTGATGTAGATTTACATGATGCACTTGTTGATGAGAGAGCTGATATTGAGCAGGCAAAAACTATGCCAAAATGGCTGGTGCAGACTTTATGTGATAGCAAATTAGATGCACCTTTGTCATATCGTACTCATTCAGGCTCTCATAGTGCCTCCTTTGCATCAGATTGCTATGCTATGGCTACGTCTAGTCTCTATGATGAGAATGAGCTTGTTTCTTTTGATGAAGCACATAATTCATAAAATTGGATGGCTTCCATGCAATCTGAATATGATGCTATAATGAAGAATGGTACATGGTCTTTATGTGACTTGCCTCCTGGCAAGAAGGCCATTGGCACTAAGTGGGTATACAAGCTGAAGCGTAAACCTAATGGTACAGTTGATAGGTATAAGGCCAGGCTTTTTGCAAAGGGTTATGCACAGGAAAGAGGCATTGATTTTGATGAGACCTTTGCACCTACATGCCGTATGACTACTGTTCGGAGCATTTGTGCGCTTGTAGCCCATCATGGTTGGAATGTACATCAGTTGGACATTAAAACAACATTTCTGAATGGTGACTTGCATGAAGAATTGTATGTTTTTTAGCCCCGTGGCTTTGTGCAGAAAGGGCATGAAAACCAGGTGTGCAAGTTAAAGAAGGCATTATATGGTTTAAAGCAAGCACCACGTGCTTGGTATGAGAAGATACATGCCTATCTGGTTGCACATGGTTTTGTGAACAGTCCAACTGAAAGCACCTTATATGTTAAGCGTGCTAATGATGTGCTTCTGATCATTGTTGTCTATGTTGATGACATGCTGCTCACTGGTCCTATTGAGAAGCATATTGCTAATTTCAAGGCTGATTTGCATGCCTCATTTTAGATGTCTGATTTGGGGCATTTGCATCACTATTTGGGCATTCAATTTATGCAAGTTGATGGTGGAATGGCTTTGTGTCAAACGAATTATATTGACACATTATTGCAGCGTTTTGGCCTTGAAGACTGTAAGCCTATTGCCACTCCTATAGAGATAGGTTTATGCTTGAGTCTTCATGATGCTGGAGATGCATTTGATGCTGTTCTCTATCAGGAGGCTGTTGGATGCTTGATTTACTTATGCATTACTCAGCCAGATATTAAGTTTGCTGTCTCACAGATGAGCAGGTTTATGCATTGCCCAGGAGTCATGCATTGGAAGGCGGTTAAGCACATCTTTCGCTAGTTGAGTGGTACTCGGCTACTTGGGTTGTTTTATCCTAAGGGGGGATCACTACCGCTAGATTTGCATGCTTTTTCTAACGTAGATTGGGCTGCTTGCTATGACACTCGTGTGTCCACCAGTGGTTTTTGTTTCATGCTTGGTAGCTCATGTTTATCTTGGTTGAGCAAGAAGGAGCCTACTGTGGCCACTTCCAATTGTGAGGTTGAGTATAGGGCAGCTTTCACAGTGACTATTGAGTGTGTGTGGCTCAGACTCCTTATGGCTGATTTGGGTGTTGGCTAGTCTTCTGCCACCACCATCTTCATTGACAGTCAGAGCGCATTGGAAGTTGCGAGGAACCATGTGATCCATGCTCGCACTAAGCACATTGAGGTGCATTATCACTATGTCAGGGAGAGGTTCTCTGCTGGGGAGATCAGCTTGGCATATGTGCCCACGCAGGAGAACATTGCAGACCTTTTCACGAAGGCTCTGCCTAGGGAGAACTTTGAAGCTTTCCGCAAAGCTTTGGGCTTACTTCCTTTTGTGGAGTGATTTCCACATAGCTTGGCACTTCCTTAAACATGAGTGCCAGCTCCTTGTTCACCGCATCACTCCCAGGGGGGATTTGTTGATATATTTAGGTAGTGATGTGTGTGAACACACTAGGACTGTCGGGGCACTTTTTTGCCTCTTTAGGAGGTGTTTTTCCACCAGCTTGTATATACGCCTATTGCCCTAATGGGCTACTTATATTTGTACATTCTCTAGTAATACATTCAGAATTTTGTGTTTGTGCTCCAAGCTTCTTCTTCTTCCTTGTGTTGTTCGCGTGCTTCTGCAGACGTCTATCTCCAACATAGACTACCATCCAAATCACTTCAAGGTATGAATCCTTATGATGAATGTCATGGAAGAAGACCTAGTCTTGGACATTGCAAGGTTTGTGGTTGTTTAGCTTATGTTCATGTACCATCACAAATAAGACGTAAGTTAGATGAAGGGGCAATAAAAGAAGTTTTTATTGGCTATGACTCAACTCATATGGGTTACAGTTTCTATACTCCTTCAACCAAGCAATTCCCTACAAGTAGAGATGTTGTGTTTGAAGAACACATGTCTTGGTATGATGAAGACGAACAAAAGGTAACTGTACCATATGATCTTGATTCTGATTCTCATCAATTAGGTAGCAAGCATGAAACACAAGTGCACGATCCAAAAAGTGATACAGATGATGAACAAGATGAAAGAGAAAAGGAGTACAAGCTATGGAAGTCAAGAGGCAAATCAAAGATGCAAAAGTGTGGAGAATGCAATAAGCATTCATGTGGTTTAATATTTTTATGAGTTGTGAGGCAGATGAAGTCTAGATTAATATTTTTATCTCAAATCTATTGTGCAATTATCGCTCCTCGTGAAGGGTTTGTCAAACCCCTAGTGTTAAAAAAACAATAATCATTTGCACATGTCAATACTTCTATGAGCAATGATATTCTTAGCCTCTAGATACCATAAGTGCAATTCAACAAAAAGACACCTATGGTATTTTATAATCTTTAATATTTTGCCTTAATCTTTCAAAAACTACTTGTAGAGATACATGCTAGTAGCTATTAAATTTCATATCTTAATAGCACCATTTAGCTCTATCATGTGAGTAATGTTGAGCTTCCTTTTTAAATCATGCCCCTTCTAATACATTTTTATTTCTTTGATTCGTCGATTCCTTCTTAGACGATAAAGAGAAGTTCTTGATTTTTCTTAGTCTTTCATTCTATAGAATCATGTGCCACATTTCAGTTTTATCAAAAGCATACTCATCGATTGATTAAAATCCAATCCATATCCTTCTACTATAATCATTAAAAAATATAATGAGTTAGAGAGATCCTCCCGAGATAGGAATCAACATTTTAGGAGACCCTTTCCTTTTTCTTGATCACCATAGAAGCTTACATTGTTAGTTAAGACTTTGTAAGTTCACCATACAAGATTAAAATATTAGCTAAGACTTTGAGAATCTATGAAATTGTTATATGATGTGTTTACTTTGCATACACTTAAGTGAAAGAAAAATAAGAGGATTGAATCACAGATACAAAAGTTTACTATTGCCTTTGTATTTTGTAGTACCGAGAATGGTCAAGTCAAATAAATTTTCATGTTTAATTCTTTTTCAGAGTTATGTCTTTAACCATCATTAATTTTTGCATCAAGACTTTGTAAGGACACGTCAAACTAATTCTCTACAATGGACAAAACTATCAAAATACTTGTACTCAATGTAGGAATATACATCACAATAGTAAGGATTCCTTTCAAGAAGAACAGATGATTCCTTTCAATCGTTGCACAAAATATCTTCAAGAGTGAGAATACTTGGTTCAAAATAAGCATTAAGAGTTTTTATTAGGATATTGTACTATTTGAAGAAGACGAAAGAAACCTGGCAAAGAGCCCTTCAAGTCTTATGAAAACACCAACAAAAACTAATTGAACTCATGAATGCTTACTCTACTTGATAAATTCATGGCGTATCTCATATTTTAAATGTTATCATTTGGTTTTGGATCTTTTGTTTTTCTATTGTAATTTAATCCTTGGTCTGATATTAATGATAGACTATAGTGTATTTGCGAACACGACTAGGCAAAGAATCATTTATAAGAGTAGAAAATGCATTCTATGCATCTAGACATCACTTTTTTCCGTATCAAAATAAGATTTAGGGTAGTTTGATTTTGTAGTCTTTAGTTCTTTGGATCTTAAAATCCAATAGGCTCCAAGTCAAGTCATCTTGGTCTCGTAAAATTATATAGAAACGTATATGAGCTAAACATGTTGATATTTTCTAATGGAGATGATATGTGGTCATTTTTTGAAAGCCTCCCTTGAATTAAGGTTTGCAGAAGAAAATTTGAAATGGTCTATGAAAGATAAAAGAAGTTGAGAAGAACATTATTCGATTGAGAGAATGAGGCCATTACTTACAAAACTAGCGTACTCACATAGTGCATAAAAATCTCTATTTACCACAATCACATCATATACTTGAGACGGTGTAATGGATCAAATTTTTAAAAGACGTGGATGTTTTATAAAATAAGAGAAATTATAACACAAAGAATATAAAATTTCCTTATCTATAACAAGTACGAAAGTAATCGCATATTGAATCTGTTCACTCTAGGAAAAAGCTTCAGTGTCACTCTAAAAAAACTCTATCTTGGAGAATAAAAGGTATAAGCACGAAAGTTTAAGAAAATTTTAAAAAGGCAATAAGAGATGTCACCGTTTAGATTAGCAGGCATGGGTTGCTATACCTTGACCGTTATTGATAAAGAAGGCAAGTTCAAGAAAATCCAAAGCATCATAATTGAATTATAAATCTTCAAATCATGAAAAACGTGGAGGAATGCACAGGAAGTCAAGATTTTATCCAAAAGAGTGAATTGAAAAGTCAAGAGTCAAGACAGATGAAAAGCCAAGCATTGGCATGCATGAAAAGACAAAACGCTAGGTCAGAGATCATAAATAGGAATTCCGTGTGGAGATAATTATTTGTAACTCGTTATCTTTGTGGAAAGTTATGAGACAAAATTATACATATAAATTATTACATGAAGTATGTTATTCATCTCAGTTAGCTAAAAAAACAAGGGCTCCATTTATGCAAATCATCTCCATTGCTTCAACCTTCTTGTATTCGGGGTAGAGAGGTGTATAGGGTCCAGCAAAAGTATCGATGCTTTGAGGAAAGAAGTAGTATAGTGACCTTCATAGATGATCATTCTAGATGAGAATTCATCTAATTCATAAAAAAAAAGTCCTATATGTTTGCTAATTTCAACATGTTCAAAATCTCAGTAATAGGAAATTGGTAGATTTAGCAACCTACTGTGGCCACTTCTAGTTGTGAGGCTAAGTATAGAGCAACTTTCATAGTGATCATTAAGTGTGTGTAGCTCAGACACCTTATGGCTAATTTGGGTGTTGGCCAGTCTTCTGCTGCCACCATCTTCACTGACAATCAGAGCACATAGGTTGCGAGGAACCCTGTGTTCCATTCTCGCATTAAGCACATTGAGGTCCATTATCATTATGTAAGGGAGAGGTTCTCTGCTAGAGCGATCAGCTTGGCATATATGCCCATGTAGGAGAACATTGCAGACTTTTTCACAAAGGCTCTGCTTAGGGAGAATTTTGAAGCTTTCGGCAAAGCTTTGGGTTAACTTCCTTTTGTGGATTGGTTCCACAAAACTTGGCACTTCCTTATACATGAATGCCAACTCCTTGTTCACCATGCCCCTTGTTCACCGCATCACTCCTAGGGGGGATTTGTTGATATATTTAGGTAGTGATGTTTGTAAACAGGCTAGGACTATCGAGGCACTCTTTTCCCTCTTTAGGAGGTTTTTCCCCCCATCTTGTATATACGATTATTGCCCTGACGGGTCACTTATCAATTATCTTTGTAAATTCTATTGGTAATACATTCAGTATTGTGTGTTGTGCTCCAAGCTTCTTCTTCTTCCTTGTGCTATTCGTGTGCTTCCGCAGACCTCGAACTCCAACTATATATATATATATATATATCTATATATATATATATATATATATATATATATATATATATATATATATATATATATATATATATATATATATATATATATATATATATATATATATATGAGAGGGTTTTGGGGTTCTTGAATTAAATTAAATATATATAAGAAAAACATAAGAAAAAACTTAAGAAAAAAATAGAATACATAAATTATTATATTAAAAAAATAGGATTTTAGTATAGATGACTAAATATTAAAAAAACTACGGTTTAAAATATATATAATTCAATATATAAAAATAGTTTTATATGGTTTTTTATTAGATTAAATATATGTAATTAAAAATATAGAAAATAGAGTTATAGATCTAATATATAAAAAACAAGATTTTAGGATTTTTAATTAAATTATATATATATATATATATATATATATATAAGTATATAAAAAATAGGGTTTTAGGTTTAATATATATATATATATATATATATATATATATATATATATATATATATATATATATATATATATATATATATATATATATATATATATATATATATATATATATAAGGAATAAAAGTACAATATACAATCAAATACATTTAAGAAATAGGATTTTAGTATAAAGAGATAAATATGGAAAGATTTATGTATAATTATGGATAATTAAATACATAAGATATTATGGTTTGAATGAAATTAAATATATAAAAAATAGGATTTTTTGATTAATAAAGAAAATTTGGGTTTTAGATTTAAATATCCTAACATGTCCATATGGTATCAGATGGTTTTTTTGGATCCGAAGGAGAGAATAGCATGTCCTTGCACTTAGTGTAAGTATCACATTTATCGAAAATGACGGATTTGTAGTACACATTCTAGAGAATATGTATCCTTTGACAAAACACGACTACAAAATGTAGGCTACCATTTGCATGGTCCATCTAGTGAGTAGATGGAACCAAACAACATTGCACTCGTAACCTCTCATGGAGAAAAGATAACAAAGTGGAAGGTAGAAGTACAAGGTACTGCTAGCATTACATAGAATGAACACATGGAAGAAATGTTGGAGGCATTATATGAGATGGATGAACATCACAATCGTGGAGAAGATGGGGTGCCATGGAATTGGTAGAATTTCCCCAATAGGGAGTCATTGAAGAATACCATAACATGTGAAGACTAGCTTGTCTACCACTGTACACTAGCGCAAAGGTATTTGTACTATGTGCATCACTCGCGATGCTCAGTCTTGAATCCATCTATAGGTGGCGAGATAGTACTGTCTCCAAATTGTTTGGGTAAGTGGATTTGAAATAAACTTTCATTGTTGTATCAAAATGAATTTAGTTACTAATATCGTTCTAATTGCTTATCACAAGCTTCTTAAAGATCAGTTTCTGCTAGATGGCAATGACATGCCTCCAACACGTGGAGATGCAAAGGTATGTGATTGGGAGTATTCTAAATATGGTGCACTATGGTTTCATGGAGGACACTTAGATCGACGAATCAATGAAAATATGTATACTTTTGATAGTGGAATGATGGTGAACTTTTTACAAAATAATAAAGTTAGTGCAAGAGACCACAATGCTCAAAAAGACCAACTCCATTATTGTGGAGTGATCCAAGATATCTTGACGCTATCCTTTAGGAGGTATGATTACCTTTTGTTTGATGTGAAATGGTTCATAGTAGTCACCTATGGAATAAATACAATAGTGAGGGGGGACAAGAGTGGTTTGCTTCAAGTAGACTCCACAAAGCTATGGATAGATGAAAGAGATACATTTGTACTTTCTAAATATTGTGAGCAAGTTGTCTTTATGTCAGATTTGAAAGAACGAGAGTGGCTATTTGTTTTACAAGAGTCGCCACATAGTAGAAAAGTTTGGGAGAACATAGCTGTAGAATAAATTCCATCTATAGTGGACTCTAAGATTCATTTAGTAGTTGAAGAGGAAGGGATTATTGTCCACGATGAAGTACCAGATAGTATGTTGTATGAGAATGATGATCAAGAAGGAGCTAGCATACCAATAGATCTAGAAGTTGCCACTGTAGAGATATATATTCTCTGTACATCAGATCTCGAAGAGGATGCTAGAATGCAGGATTTCTGAAGCAAACATTCTACATACTAATTTTGTTTTTTGCTATGTTTTCATGTACAATACTATTTTTCTATATTACCATTATTATCATGTGGTAACTATTTGAGCTCTTTTGTTGTAGAGCACGATGGGTGATAGTCCTCTGGTCACTCCAC
>CM035426.1:139472498-139777498 GCA_020310875.1 Ceratopteris richardii | reverse complement strand
GTAGTCATCTATGGAAGAAACACAATAGTGAGGGGGGATAAGAGTGGTTTGCTTAAAGTAGACTCACAAAGCTATGGATAAATGGAAGAGATACATTTGTACTAAAAAATTATGAGCAAGTTGTCTTTATGTAAGATTTGAAGGAAGCAAAGTGGCTATTTGTTTTACAAGAGTCCCCATGTAGTAGAAAATTTTGGGAGAACATTGTTGTAGAAGAAATCCCATCTATAGTGGACTCTGAGATTCATTTAGTAGTAGAAGAGGAAGAGATTATTGTCCACAATGAAGTACCAGATAGTATGTTGTATGAGAATGATGATCAAGAAGGAGCTATTATACCAAGAGATCTAGAAGTTGCCATTGTGGAGATAGATATCCTGTGTACATCAGATCTCCTACAGGATGCTAGAATATAGGATTTCTAAAGCAAACATTGTACATACTAATTTTTGTTTTTTGTTTGCTATGTTTTCTTGTAGAATACTATTTTTCGATATGAACATTATAACCATATGGCAATTATTTGAGTCTTTTTGCTATGGAGCAAGATGGGATATAGTCCTTTGGTCACTCCGCATTCCATGACAAAGGAGGAGTTCTTAGAGTTTATATCTCATGCACCTCCCCCTTATATGGCCGTCATGTCACAGTACTAGATTGCTCACGGTAGGACTCCCCTTCACCTCACTCGTATTGTCCTTGCTCTTGTTGGCCTCACTTCCATCGGTGCCACTCCTACCCATGTCACTCCCAAGGGCGAGGCCACTCCCGTAGGAGGTACTCGTGGCTTTATGAATCCAGCATGACCCTCTTCTCGGCCATCCCCGATTGGCTCCACTAATCAACATATGCATACAAAACCTTAGTAGGATATAGGTGTTGGCACATCTCATCAGTTGAGGTCACACTCTATAGAAGGAGGTTCAAGAGGTGGATCTACAAGTGGCTCTAGAGGAGGTGAATGTTGTGGAGGCAGTGCGATAGACATTATGTCTCCTAGTTCTACTCCTAGAGTGAGTACGTCAGATGTAGGTACACCACATGGTACGCAATGTGGTACACTAGGTACACCTTGGGGTGCACATGACCATGATGAATCCAAGGTGTATGGTATACGTGATGGAGCTCTAGTGATGGATGTGGCTAGAAAGGCCATGCATCAACACATACGAGAGCTTTGATCCATACAGTTTGGACACTCTATCATGTTGAAAATGGATTGAAGAGGATAAAGATCACAAAAATTATATCACAGAGATGATCTATCACAAGTACCATCCAAGACCTAGGCATCCTATTGTCAGCTCAGAGTGGATTCAACACATGGCATGTGAGGTGATGTCCCATCGATGATCTGAGGCTCGTGATGCTTTAAGAGCAAACTTACAAAATCCTATATGGTTAGACATTGAGGATTGGGATATGATTCGTGATGAGTAGTGGTAGACTCCTGTCCATTATTATCAGCAACAAGATGTGGGGCCACGCATCTAGATATTGTCAGACCATCACATTTGGGTAGCACCGGATATGACATTATGCATTACGAGTTTGTAACTATTATTTTGATTGTTGAATTTATAGCTTGTGTTAAGCATGTCATGTATGTTCATCTAATGTTTTGCATATTTGTTGTAGGAGTTGGCAGTGGGTCATCGTCCGACATGAACAGAGGTTGGTTGCACTACTGGAGGACTTGGAGGGACATGGTGTGGTCATTTCATGGGAACATCTATGATGAGGTGAGCTTATAAACTTGGTTTGGTGTTTTTAGTGGATGTTTATCAATATCATGTCAATTTTTCTCATTTCATGAATGTGCTTTGTTGGAAGACAACAAACATAGATATTTCGATCCCTCTCGGCATCTATATGGTACTCGTGTGCCACATTTTGTATTTCGCTCATATATGATAGTGGTGCACCATAATTTTGTATTTAGTTCTTACATGGAAGTTCTTTGCCACGTTTTGTATTTGGCTCATATATGATAGTGGTTTGCCACACTTTTCCACATGGTTCATTGATGAATTATATATCTCTTTTGTACACGATTCATTTATGGGATATTTGTTTTGTACATGGTTCATGGTTCAATCTTTTTATCTCTTTTGTGTCTGATAGTGTTTTGCTTTATCAAATCATGTTTTGGTTGCCCGTTATCTAAACAGTAAATCAACAACCACTAGAGTGCGTGTCATATGTACTCGGTTTTTTTAGGTAGAGTGTATTTCTCTTTTGCTACACAATGCCATGGTAATGTTGCTGCAACAAGAGACAACACACTACCCAAAAAGAATTTTTGCAAGTATGTTCATCGGTATAGGGGCAGATATGAGCCTCGGTATGCCCAGGTGGATACCAAGGTATATACCGGCACTCTTGCACAAGTGAATACCAATGCTTATATGGAAGCTTATATGGATGACTATATTGACACCTATACCAATGCTTATATCGGCACTTTGGTCTCGATGTTTATGCCGATGGTTACACCAACATTGGGGCCAAATGGTGCCCATGCATTTGCATTGGTAGAAGCCCCGATATACCCCTCATATGTTGTAGTGTTTCCAACATTATTTTTGAGGTATGTAGAAATGTTCAAGAGAGCGTCTCTATCTTAGCATCACTTATGAGATTGAAAAGGGAGCATCGCATATGCGATGGTAATTTGTGTCACTTATGCAACACAATTGTGTTGAAGGAGATGGTGGATTATCAAAATACATGAGTCTATGTAGCTAAACCTGCTTCACACCTACTATAAGTGATGGCCGAAGAGTGTTGTGGACCTCCTTGAGTAGCTAATAAGCACAAACGATCATATATGTTTCTTGGAAGATGATGCAAAAATGATAGAATCAAAACTGATAGGTAGGCATATGTTTCAAAGCACAAAACTTGCTATTTTGGTTGAGACACCTGCTTAGTGTTTTACTCAATTCTCTGAGTACAATAGAAATTAGTAAAATTCCTTTTGGGGAACTTTTATTAGCTTAACAAGCTACCATTCATGAGTGGAATCATCTAAAAAAATGAACTATGTGCAAAGAATTAAGTTTAACAAGTCACAAACTAGTGGGTAAAGTTTGATTGATATCTAATGATTGAGTAAAGCTTTAGCAATGAGACTCTATAAGACTAAATCAGATAGTTTGTGAAAGATTTCATTTTTTGAATCATGCACAATGATGCACTACACAATGAGAACCAACTTAGACAAAGTCATTGTTCTAATAAAGTGTGACAGGGATATGAGAGTAGGAAGTAATGAGCATGTATTGACTAAATCATATAAAATTACAAAGTCATTGGCAATAAGACATTGCTCAATGAATGTAGAATGAGAGATCTATGAGGTGAGCTCCTCTTCTCAATGAAGGTACATGGAAAATGATCTCTGAACCTTGAGATCACGCGGGCTTTTCATCTTAACTCTTATAGCTTTGAGTTAGAGCCAAGAATTTGAATTGGAATTCAAATACTCACCTAAAAGTAATCCTAAAGTATAGGATTTATTCTCTCTTGATTTCAACTAACAAATGATACGAGATAGATGCTTCCTAAATCCTCGTGGCTCATTGACCTTTTACAATGGGTAATTAGACTCAAAGTTACAAGAGATTGTACATATGACACTTCTCAAATGATATGCTAATACATCAAGCTTATGTGTATTCATCAAGTATGTAGGCTTGGGCTTAATTGCACAAACAACTCGCCCCCAAGCCTAACATGCTTGATCTTGAGTGTTCCTTGATTTCTTGTAGCCCCTTCATCAATTTGAGCATGTTCATCTTTGTTCCATCCAATGCTTTCGTAGGTAAATCTACACATTGCAAATGGGTTGATACATATGCTAAGTGAATATCCTTGTTTAGCAATTTCTCTCTAACATAATGGTAATGCACTTCAATGTGCTTAGTCTTGGCATGGTACACACGATTAGCATAAAAAATGAAGTGAGCTGGTATTATCTCCAAAGATAGTTGGAGTGTAGGAATGTATCTCCAAATTTTCATACAATTGCTTAAGCCACATAGCTTCCTAAGTTGCATTAGCCAAACATCTATATTCTACTTCTATGGACGATAAGGCCACATTTGGTTGCTTCTTGGATGACCATGATATGAGTTTTGAACCTACAAAAGATAGGTACCCTAAAGTGCTCCTCCTATCATCCTTGGAGCCATCCTAATCTGCATCAGAATAATACTTTATATCTATGTCAAAAGTGAAGGGATATAATAACTCTTGATTCATTGTACCCGTTAGGTACTTAAGCACCCTCATTGCAGCTTCCATGTGTGGCTTTGTTGGTACATGTATGAATTGCTCAATGTACTCACAACATATGCAATATCCACTCTTGTCAAAGTAGCAGAATTAACCCTACCCACAAGTTGTTGATACCATGTAATATCATGAAGTGGTTTACCTTCATGTGAACTTAGCTTATGATTGATCTCTATAGGAACCTGCAACTTTAGTGTTATCCATCTTAAATTTTATCAACATATCCTTTATGTACTTTCTTTGTATGATGAATGTACTTGAATCTGTATACAGAAGTTCTAAGCCAAGGAAGTACATTAAAAACCCTAGATCACTGGTTTTGAATTCCTTCATCAGTTGAGCCTTGAATTGCTTGATACCATCATAATCATTATCAGTAATACTGATATCATCTACATAGACACATAAGTAGATGATCTCTAATTTATTCTTCTTTACAAATAAAGAAGAGTCTTCCTTGCTTACCACAAAGCCTTGATCCTGCAAGTAGGTAACTAGTCTATGGTTCCTAGCTCTAGGAGCTTGCTTCAGACCATAGAGTGTTTCTTTGAGCTTGCATACATATCCTCATTTCTCGTCATCTTCAAAACCTGGTCGTTGTGCCATATACACTTCTTCTCATATCCAACCATTTAAAAATGCATTCTTGACATCTAATTGATATAATCTCCAATTTTTGGATGCAACAAGACTTACCAATACCCTGATTGTTGGCATCTTTTCGATACGTGAAAATTTTTTTTCATAATCTAATCCATGTATTTGGGAAAATCCTTTTTCCACTAGTCTTGCCTTGTACTTGTTTATAGAACCATCAAGGTTCTTTTTATTTTGTGCAATTCTTCCACTTCTTCTTGCATGGCTTGCATCCATTCTTTCTTCTTCTTAGCCTCTTCAAATGAAGAACGCTCCTCAGCCATTGAATCTTTAGTGATTTACACAGAGTGCTTTGTAACTAAGGATGTATCATATCCATACCTTATGGGCTTTTTACTTTCTCTTTGTGATCTCCTTAAGGCTTGATTAGAAGACTCACATAGATCCTCAAGCTACTTGTATTTGAACTTGCCCCTTGACTTCTAAACTTTGAAGTCAATCTCATCCTCATCTTCTAAGTTGATGTCCTCTACTTGGTGTTGGTCTCCTTGAGTTAAGGTTGGAAAATCACTTTCCAAATCATATGGTAATTTGACCTTCGTGCAATCATCTTCAAACCAAGAATTATTCTCATCAAAGAATACATCCCTACTAAATATGAGTGCATTGTTAGTGGGATTATGAAGTCTATATCCCTTTTGATTCTTATCGTACCCAAGGAATATGCATTTCGCAGCCTTAGGATCAAGTGTCCCTATTCTTATGATGGAAGGTGTGCATAGGCAATGCACCCAAATATCTTGCAATGATCCAATGAGGGTTTCCTGCCATTCCAAGCTTCATATGGTGTCATGCCATCCAGTGAATTGGATGGAAGCCTGTTAACCAAATAGGCAGTTGTAGAAATAGCATCTGCCCATAAATAATTAGGTAGTTTTTTCTTATTTAACAAAGACCTAGCTTCCTCAACAATTAATCCGTTCATTCTCTCTACCACTCAAGAGTATACCTAGTTGTTACTTCTCTCCTTATGCCTTTGTCCTCGATATACTTCATTCAAGAGTATACCTAGTTGTTACTTCTCTCCTTATCCCTTTGTCCTATAGAAATAGATCAAACACATGTGAAATGTACTCACCAACTCCATCAGGCCTGATTCTCTTCAATCTTCTTCTTGTTTGGTTTTCCACTCATGCCAAATATTTCTTGAAACATGTAAACACCTCATCATTATGCTTCATGACATAGAGAATTGTCCACCTATTGTAATCATCAATAAAAGAGACATAGTACCTTGAACCTAAGATGGATGGATCTTTGCTAGGATCCCACACATTAGTGTGTACAAGCTCCAAATAATCTCTATGGATGTATCCTTTTCTGTTAAATGGTTGCCTATGAGCTTTGCCAAATTGACAAGCTCCACATTTGTAAATCATATGCCGGTTGGTCACATTAGGAATCCCAAGGACACTTTGATCCCTGCAAAGTTTCTTCAGAGTTCTCTCTCCTATGTGCCCTAGCCTCTTGTGCCATATTTCCAACTCAGATAGGGTTTGGTCTCTATAATTGAATAGTGCTATATTCCTTGTGTCTTCAATTTGAAAAGTAAATTATCTACCTGACTTCTCACCTTTGGCTATCCTTTAAAATCCTTGTTGGGAATCTTCCACATATGCTCCATGCTTTGTGAACCTAACCTGTAGACCTTTCTCTACTATCTGCTCAACACTAATTAAATTTTTGGTTATGGTAGGCACCTATAGAAATTTGCTCAAAAGGTTCATACTAGAATCAGATATCTTAACATTTCCAAGTTGCTTGACTAAATGCTTGGTGTCATCACCTGTTTGTACCTCATGCTTTCCTTTTGGTTCTTCAAGATCAGATAAGAGTGCTACATTCCCTGCCACATGATTTGAACAACCTGGGTCAATGTAAAAGAGATTCTCATCATCTTTACCTTGCTTGGATTTCATGTTCATAATGAGCCAAGAATCCTCTTGAATTTCAGTGTAATTATTGAAGTCCCTTCTTCCTCTATAGCCATCGTGATAGTTGTTGTTGTTGTTGTAGACTTGATTGTAGTTATGGTTGTAGTTTCTTCCACCATTGTTGTACCTGCCTCTTGTTTCTGCATAGCCTCCTCTATGGAAGCCTCTTCCCCTTTGGTTCCTTGTATTTTTGTAGCATTATTTAGTAGTGTGGTTGTTGAGACCACATATGTTGCATGGTGAACTATTGTATACTCTCCCCCTACCTTGCTTACCTCCTTTGCTCCTTCCTCTAGCACCTCTTCTTCTTCCTGCATAATTGGCTTGAGAGGTACTAGCCTCTTCACCTTGTTTCTTACTTTTACCTTTATCCTTAGACTTATTCTTTTCTGTATAAAGGGTAAAAGACTGGTTACCTCTTGAGTTATCACCATTTCTATTGAGTTTTGCTTTATGGGTGAAGAGTTGTCCCATCAAAGTGTTGAGATCAAGTATCTACATATCCATGTAGAGATCCATTGTAGTGGTGAAGGATTCCCACTTGTCATCAGCTTTAATCCTATTGATGAGCTCTTCCTCTATCTCTTCTCCAATGCTTGCAATTTGGTATGAGACATCCTTTATTTTGGTTACATAGTCGGCCACTCATTGCTTTGATTGCTTCTTGCGAGTTGTGAATTCCATCCACAACTGATTCTTCCTAGCTCTTGTGTTGGAAGACAAGTACGATGAAAGCACTTCCCAAGTCTCTTAGGAGGGTTTACAGTTTCTAACATGAGGTAACAAGAAATCAGAGATTGAATTTAGTAAATATGACCTTGCAAGAGCATCCTTTGCACACCATGTGGTTAGCGGCCTCTTGTTGCAAGAGATGATGGATAAGCACAAGAGATGAGTTGGTGTAGCTAAACGTGCTTCACACATGCTATAACTTTTATAGCTTTGCGTTAGAGCTTGAATTTGCATTCAAATTCAAGCTATAACTTTTATAGCTTTGCGTTAGAGCTTGAATTTGCATTCAAATACTCACCTAAAAGTAATCCTAAAGTATAGGATTGATTCTCTCTTGACTTCAACTAACAAATGATATGCGATAGATGCTTCCTACCTCCTTGTGGCTCATTTACCTTTTACAAGTGGGTAATTAGAGTCAAAGTTACAGGAGATTGTACATATGAAGCTTCTCAAATGATATGCTATACATCAAGCTTATTTTTATTCATCAAGTATGTAGGCTTGGGCTTAATTGCACCAACAAAGTGGGCATCATTGTTCCATGTGTTGCATGATCACAAGCATGATGCTTTTACATCACTTATGTGATGATAAACTTTGATAAAAGTAAAGAAAATGTTGGATCACTCTTTGATCGTTGTTTTACATGGAACTTATCGATGATCTCTCCAACATTTATATCTGCACTATGCTTACAAGCTCTAGCAATCTCTCTTTGAATCTCTCTCTCTCTCTCTCTCTTATTGTCTCTCTCTTTTCTTCTTTCTACCTTATTCTCTTTCAATTTCTATCTCTCTCTCTCTCTCTCTCTCTTCTTATCTCCATTGATCTCTCTCTTTCTCTCTCTCTCTCTCTCTCTCGCTCTCTCTGTCTCTCTCTCTCTCTCTCTTCATTGCAAATTATTCAAGGCATTCAACAAACATAAAATATAGATAATTATTGTAACTAGAATTTTTATTGTTTTTATATCATTCAAATTGTTTTATTTTCATTAATTATTATACTCACACTTACTCATTCATATGCACATATACACATATACATGAACATGCATGCTGACACATATACACACACATACATATGCACATACACACACACATGCCATGCACACATACATGCACATACACTTACACATACACATGCACATACACATACACATACACATATATATACACATACACATACACACACACATACACATGCATATGCACATTAACCTGCATGCACATACACATGGATGGAAATGGAGGTGCATGCACATGCACATGCATGCTCATACATATACACATGCACACACGCACACACACACACACACACACACACACACACATATATATATATATATATATATATATATATATATATATATATATATATATATATATATATATATATATATATATATATATGTGTGTGTGTGTGTGTGTGTGTGTGTGTGTGTATGTTCTACAGCTTCTGCCTATGCTTCTTCTCGAATTTGTTTTTCCTCTTCTTTACATTTCTTCGCAGTGTTGAGTCGATTTACCATCTCCTTCGTGAGGCGTTGTTGATATAATTTAACTCTACATCCACTGATGTAACTTGGTACGATGTCACATTCTAGAGTGGCTAGTTGAATTGCTCCAATTGTTGAGATCCTATTGATAATCATTGGTCCATAGCCTCTTTTCTCTAATTTCCGTGCATGTTTCTTCAAAGTGTAGACTAAGACTAGGTCCCTTGCTTTCAAGCCCTTATCCCTCACATGTGCATCAAAATATGACTTTTGTCTTTTCTTGGCCGTGTAAATTCCTTCTCCTGCTATCAATCTTGTTTCACATAGTCGTTCAAGATGGAAGATTCTAGAGGAGAGCTCATGACTTGTGGAGTCATGCATGTGCTACTTTCAATGTAGGTATCAAGAAGTCCAATGGTAGCACTGCATTTTGGCCAAGCACCATCTTAAAGGGTGTAGCTTGGAGTACCATTTAGAGGAAAATTTGTACGCCCAAAGAGCATGATGTAGTTGTTTGTCCCAATCAAAACATTTATTATTAACCAATTTTGTCAATACATTGCATAGAATCTTATTGGTGCTCTCCGCTTGCCAGTTAGCTTGTGGATGATAGGGAGCAGACTTCTTATGTACTACTAAGAATTCTTGGAGAAGATTTTCAATTATTTCATTCAAGAAGTGCGTGCCTCTATCACTTACTAGCTATATTGGAAATCCATACCTAGTGGACACGTTGTCAAATAAGAACTTAGCTGTCGTTTGAGCATCAGTTTTCAATTTGGCCTTCACTTCTAACCACTTGGTTAGATAGTCTGTGGCAACAATGATGTATTCAACATGTCAACCCTTAGTTGGGGGATTAATAGGACCTACAAATTCTATTCCCCACTTGGAGAATGCACGTCCACCCATCATAGGTTTCAGTGGCATCTCATCTTTACATATCCGATATTGAGTTCTCTGACAAACATCACACCTCTTCACTTAGGTATGTGCATCCATGTGAAGAGTGGGACACCAAAGACCTGCAAATAATATTTCCTTGATCACCCTATCTAGTCCAAAGTGTCCTCCTACTACACCTTCGTGAGCAGTTTCCAAGAACTTCAGATATTCGATCTCGTGTACACATAATCTAAGATACCCATCTTTTCCTCATCTGTATAGATTATCTCCAATGAGAGTTTCATCTAATGCTTCTTGTTCTAAGCTCCTTTGTCTACCAAGAAGGAATGTTTTCATTTCTGGAGGGAATGTTTTCATCCTCAAGAAGGCTACTAATGGTTCACTCCAATCTAGTATTAGAGATACTTGGTATACAGTGTAGCATGCTCCACATGTGGTCTAATACAACAGACTGGGCATGCCTTAGAAAACTTATGGACATCTGCTTCCATAGTTGACCAATACACACCTAATCTTTTTAGGGTTTTTAGGGTTCTATGCTTGGAGTAATGTTGCTAGAGTGCACCTACATGTGCTATTTGCAACCACGTTGCATACTCCTCTTCTTCCACACAACAAGCTAATATTCCTTGATTTTTATGCTTGTACATACTCCATGCCATGATATGGTACTTCTAGGCTTTTAATACCTCGTTATCTTGCGTGTTTATTACTGGGTGTTTAGGCCCATATGCCAATACTGGCACTAATGTCTTGGCCCACTGTGGTGCAACTTCCAAATTAAACAAGTAAGCATCAATTAGATCATCTGATACTCCATGTGGGGCCTCTCCAGATGTGAGCCTCGAGAGATGATCTGCTCTCAAGTGAGTCTTACCTTTCCTCACCACTACCTCAAAGTCATATTCCATTAGTAAGAGGAACCATCTTACTAATCTACCTGTATTGCATGGCTTGTTTACCAAGTACATTAGAGCTTGATGATCAGTAAAAAATTTAAACTTATTTGCAGGAAAATAGTGTCTAAATGTTTTTACAGCATATACCATGCCTAATCCTTCTCTTTCAGTCATATATATAGTTTCCCTCAGCTGCATTCAATTTTCTACTGGCATAGGCTATTGGGAGATCCATATTATCTTCACCAGTAGGTTGTGCAAGTACACATCCAATGGCATACTTGGATGCATCAACATGAACTAGCTTGTTCCAATCTGGTGTAGTCAAGATTGGTGTTGAACACAACCTTCCCTTCAGCTCATTAAAGGATTTCTCACATTCTCCAATCCACTCAAAGTTAGTCAAAAGGGAGTACAGAGGCTTTGCAATGATCACATACATATGAATGAATCAGCGATAATAGCCACAATACCCAATGAAGGCTTGTACTTCCTTGAAATTCTTAGGCATAGGTAGCTCTGCAATAACTCTAACTTTCTCCTCATCCATGAATATGCCGTTCTTTGACAGTATGTTTCCTAGAATCTTGCCTTGCCTAACCATGAAAACACACTTTTTTGGGTTTAGGCAAACATGATATTCTCTACATTTGTCAAAGGTTTGTCTAAGTTCCGGTATATGTGTTTGGCTAATGTTGGAATGAGCACAAAGATCATCAACATAGACTTCCAAGTCTTTCCTCAAGAACTCTCTAAACACATGGCACATTAGCCTTTGAATAGTAGCTAGTGCATTCGTAAGCCTGAATGGCATTACTCAAAAGGCAAATATGCCCCACACTGTGGCAAAAGCCATCTTATGCTGATCTTTTGGTGCAATAGCTACTTGATTGTAACCAGAGAACCCATCAAGGAAGTTGTACACTTCCTTGCCTGCTACCATTTCTAAAAGATGCTCAGTGATAGGAAGCAGATAACCATCTCTAATAGTGGCTATGTTAAATTTCTTCAAATTTAATGCATACATGTAACTTTCCATTCTTTTTGGGCACAAAAATGGGGGATAGCCATTCAGTGTGCTCCATTTCATAGATAAATTAAGCTTCAACCAAGCGATCTATCACTTCGTTGATATTGGTAGCATAGTTATCATTATATGTGTATGGCTTCTCCTTAGAGGGTTTCGCATGTGAGGTCATGGGAATCGTATGTGAGCATATGTCAGGGTCTACCACTTTCAAGTCGGTGTAACTCCATGCAAATACATCCCTATATTCTCTTAGCAAAGCTATCAACTCTTGCTACTCATCTTCATTTAGGTCGCGACCTATGTAAGTGCATCATTCTTAACCTTCTTCTATGGTTACAACAATCTTCTTGGTGGTTTCTTTGTTATCGTAGGGCTCTCCTACTAGTGCATCACGTTTACGCACTCTTATCATGACTCTCCTATCTTCTATATCATACTTCTTAAATTTTTTTGGGACCTCAAACAAGGATTCTTCCTCCTCTGGCATGACTTCTCTCTTCTTCCTCTTCTTGCCTTCATTGTTAGTGGTTAGTTGTGTGTCTAATCTCACATCCTTCGTAATTTCTTCGTGTCTCTGAGGGTGAGCTTCTACTTCGTAGAAATATTCCTCATCAAATGCAAAAGGTGGGTCCATAATAATTGACTCTAGATGCGAGTCACTTGCATCCTTGAATGCATTAGTGCTAGGTTCACATTATTCAATAACAAAATCACACATGAGTGGATCTATTATGAAGACTAAAATGTCATAGCCATCCTTGTCACAATGGGGTGTCCATTGGTCTTCATTGATGGCTACATCCATTGTTCTTGAAATCTCTACCCAACTATGAGGTTCAAATTCCTTGTCATGAAATACTATAGGTGCATAGGCTAGGTCTTTAATTGATCTATGAGTTTCCTTTACACCTACCTATCTTGCTTCTTTTCTCTTTTCTTCTTCTACTGCTACTTTGCACATCCACATGTATATATATATATATATATATATATATATATATATATATATATATATATATATATATATATATATATATATATATATATATATATATATATATATATATATAGTGAGTTTGGGCATTAAAGATGGCCAAGGAAAGAGAAACCTTGGTGGTTGCATATAGTTTTTTGAAACATCCTTGATAAAGGGTCCCTAACAATATGTTTTCTGACGCAAGGAACTCTGAAGGATTTAGTTACAAGGGAGAGGTAGTTACAATTCATCCCTTTTTATGTGTAAAATTCCGGTAGCAGTTTATGGAATTTTGGTGGTAGTTTGGACAATTCCAAGATCGACTTGCAGAATTTCGGTGATAGCTCTACATCAGGTTTTGATTTTGAAGAAACTAGTGTATTGTTGGATGAAAGTTTCGGTGAAAAGTTTACCTCAAAATCCAACTATGAGGAATGGCAGTGGGATGTAGGCGTGCGTGATCGACTTAACGATATCAGATTACTAGAGAACATGCAACGCGGCGAGACAAAACAACTGCAATTAGGCTTAACTTGTTCAAATCATTTGGCAATGATAGTTCCTCTTGATTTAAACAACATGAGTGGTTCACAACAGCAACAGCAACAACAACACCATCAACAACAACAACAACAACAACAGATCATACCACCACGACCGGTACCTGTTAGAGTTACGTATATGAAATTTGGAGGATCTCCCAGTGATGATCTTGATGCTCATGTGCATACTTTTGAAATCAATGATGTTATACTCAACTATCTAGTGGACCCGCCATATAAGGCTATAGTGTTCCAATCTACTCTAGTCAATGAGGCTGCCCGGTGGTTAACCAAATAGGACATTAATCATTTCCGTCAATATGAGGATGTTAAGGATGCCTTCTTGCAATGTTTTTGATTGAAGAAAAATGCTGTTGAGGTCTTTGATTATTTGCAAAACAATAGACAAAAACCACATCAGAATGTGTAGGAGTATGCAACTCTATTCCGTACTCATCTATGGCAACTGACGTCGGCGCATGCTAACCTACCGGATGAAGTGATTACTCAGTGGTTTATTAATGGATTAATCCCTCAGCTCAAACATGCAATGATTATATGATGTGTGGGTGGTATGACCTTGGATGCGTTAATAGCCATGGCATTGTAGTTGGAGCATAAAGTTGGTAGTTTCACTGAAGATTTGGATTGGTTAAAGGTGTCCAAGAGCACGGGCAGGGATCCATTGAAACAGGTGTATTGCACAAAATGTAAGAACCCGGGACACTCTACTTCTGCATGTGCACTAGACCAAACATACTGCACTATTTTTAATACAACGAGTCATTCTACCAAAACATATCCATATAATGCAAGAGTATAGACCACACCGAATGTAAATACTATAATACAGGAGCAAGGACAATAGGCTACCCACTATGTACCACCGATTTGAGAAATAATTCTTACCAAAGTTACAAAACCTATTGGGGACCACGAGCAAACAATTTCGGACACAAGTGGTGGAACTCAGGCCAATCGGGTGAAGGCATATCTCTTCCACTACCAAGATGCCATTTTGTGGCGATATTGGATATATCCGTAGATATTGTAAAGAGGATTCGGAGTATGATAAACGAAGAAAAGAATGAAAACATACAATGACAAATATGGTATATATTTCAGTAGTAGATACACAAGTGACAACAATTCAATCATGGTCTGGCAAGAAGTTAGAATCGGCTGCTGAGATTTTTGAGCCTGACATTCGAGAACAACAGTGAGGTTTTACCAAAGCTAGTATGTGGGCCGGTCAAGAACCAATTATCTCTCTCAATCCGGTATCTTTGGTCCAAGAGAAAATACCCAATCTACCATCGGGAGAATCGAGTCCGGTGAAAATATCACCAGAGAGTCCATCAAATTCAATATCGAGTACATCGAATCTTGACTCTATGTGGAATATTTTATTGCAGCCATCTATTACAATGCCGTTGGGGTAACTTTTAGCCTTAGTTTTGGGCGTACGACAACAATTCCAGCAACAAATTAGTCCAAGATCTTTGTATACACCTGCTATGGCAACTTTCAGTCCAAAAAATTGATTCTACAATGGACCATGCTATTCCTTTAATTACGGTATGGTATAAAAGCCACAAAATTACTCAAGTGCTAATTGACGGAGGCTCCGGTGTGAATATTGCAATAGGAGCAATTTGTAAATGATTAGGATGGACTGAGATTGAACGTGTTCAGATTTTTGTGACAATGGTTGATCAATCTAGGGTCCATCGAGTGGGCTTAGTGCGTGATATACCTATTACTCTTTAGGGAGCAGTGTTCAAAATGACTTTTTTTGTTTTGGAATTACCTGGCTCAAGTCTGGATTACAACTTACTGTTTGGGAGGCCCTGGCTAAAACAAGCAAAAGCGTTGGAGGATTGGTCTGCACACAAACTTGTTTTCAAAAGCAATCATCAAAAATATGTGCTACCCTTGGACGAGGTGAAGCCTTTCGAACTTCATGCTCGACCTTATGTGGCCAAACCTATGCCTATGCTAGATGGACTTTCAGATGATGAAAAAGAAGCTTTTCTCAATGCTAACCAGGATTTGCTAGCCTTGGGTACAGTCGACTTACAAGCAGTTGCAGATAATTGGAATCCAGCCATTTGTATGGTAATTCTGCTTACCGAAGAAGTGGACTACAAGAGAACAAGAATTACAACCACCACATGCTAGAGAGATGACTCTCCTCCCAACAAAATGCCTCTATATATAGCTCTCTCTAGGGGAATGCCTTCTTGGGCAGGTGGGTACTAGCCAGTCATGTGTCAACCATGTAAGTGCATGTGTGCCAAGTGTCCTAGTCAACTCTAGTTAACTCAAGTGGATGCTTCTAGAAGGCTCTCGATCTCTTTGGGCAAAATACTCTTCCAATGTCCCCCATGGGGATTGAACCCAAGACCTTCTCCTGCACATCCTTGAGACTTAACCACTAAGCTAAGTGGATCACTTGTTTACAAGAGCACAAGACCTCCTAGTAAGTCTAAACTCGAGATCTTTCGTCATACACACGGATGACCAAATGATGTCCAATTTCAGATCTGTCTGAACTGACCGGATCCCAAGATCATAGACTTACTTTTTTACATTCTTTCCCCCTTGGAAAAATATTTACGTCCTCGAAAATAGATCTATATATCTATTGTAGGAAACCCCAGAGCGTCATGTTCTAAAACTAGAAGAACAGAGTCATGTTCTAGAACTCGAAGAACATGTCTCATCTCTATGGTGGCATCCCTACCCAAATGATTCAAAACACTATCTCACTTTGCACTTTGATAAATTGATCAAAGTTCAAAGTACTGAATAAATAATAAGGGTGGATCTAAAAACATCCCTAGCCAATTCATAGTTTCTCGATGTGTGATCTAGGCACAAACATGTGAACTGGATGGATTCAAATTACTAGTACATCTCTAGGCATGATTGGTGCATAGACTTAGTAACAAAAGTAGGATTTTTATCGCTTAAGACTTTGAGAACTCTTGATTCACTTGAATTTGTTTTGGAGAACTTGAAGTTTGGTTGTTCCACACATCTAACTTAGATCTTTGTACATTGGTTTACTTTGATCCAACTAGTTACTTGATTTTTTCACCCGACTAGAGGACTACTTTGTCTTAATGGGTTAAAAAAATCCAATGTAGAACTGTAGGAGAAAGTTTACAATTTCTTTTGAGTCAACCATACTATAACTTGAACAATTAAAATTCAAAATGAAAATTGTCCAACTTAGGATACTTTTCTCAAAGACTTTAATTGGACATTCTTGGGAATCGTCAATTTGATGAACAATTCCTAACTTTGTCTATTCTAGAGTATACTAGACTCTAGGAAATCATTTATGCTATAACCTGAAGCATTCTCAAACAAGTCCACTTAGACTTATTATCTTTTGAAAATTGAAAAGGTTTTTGTACGTAACATCTATCTAGGATGTTCAATTTACTCATCTAGTTCTAACTGGCAAACTTTGGTCTTTTGCAAAAGGAATCAAATGCCATATTTGAGCCAACTCCAAAAGAATTGGAAAGCGGAAAGAAATAGCTAAAACTCTGTACAACCAATTCAAGCTTCGATGATACATAAACTTGCTATGAGTCAAAGTCTAGATGACTCATGACGTTAACTTCTCAAAGATCTTTTTCAACCAGATATTGAAGCATTTGTTTTTTCTATCTTTAAGAGAAATAAACTTGATTCTCGAAAAGATTCATAGAGTAAATCTAAATATCATCCAGCCACAAGATACTAGTATGGTATTCAACATCAGTGTGTCAATCCATTGAGAGTTGATGAATTTTGCATTCAAATAATGCTTCACTTGAGACTAAGTTTAGGTCATATTCAGTCTTTTTGACTTCTTAATGGGAATGCGATTCTTGTGCATTTCTTTGAGTCAAAAGACTGAATTTACCAAGTTACACTAGGAACTTGGTGCTTGATTTAGTCAATCAAATCCTTAGTTGAAAATATTAACTCAAAATCAAAGTCCATCTTTTTTCAGAAATTTATCAAATATTTCTAATCGATAACACTTAAGCTTGAAGCATTCTAAGAAGATCTTGGAAGTTACTTACTTCATATCTTCAGTTTCCTTGATCTTGAAGTTATCTTAAAATACTACTTTTATCCTTCTTGAATTAAACACTACAACATATGAGGGGCATACCGACACTGCATATACCGACGGTCATAGTCGGGGTCAGTATAGCCCTCGGAAAATCTCACTAAGAGATACTGACGGTCAAGTGACCGTCGGTATGACCGTTTTAAACGGATCGTCGGTGTGGCCCGCAACTACGAGTATAAGCATCGGTATAGGCGTCCGTATGAGCGTCGGTATAAGAGTCGGTAATTTACTGGCAACTACTGATGCTTATACCGACGTCGATACCGACGCCTATATCGGCAGTGAGTTTTAAACATACCACGAACCCGAGAGCAAAACTTCACATTTCTGCGTGTGTTTGAGTACTGTCGGTCTACTGTCGAACTTGCGCGTGCGAACTTGCATTGTCTTGTGCACACACACACACACATACGGATCTCTCTCTCTACACACACACACTCTCTCTCGGCTTAGATCTCACATCTTGGTAAGTGTTGCACGTACTGTTAGCATTTGTGTTTCTCTATGCTTTAGGATTTCTAATTTAAATTCTCTTTTCGTTGATTTTGCAGAAGTTCTTTGGCATCGATTGTTTGGAATTGGACGAGAGACGACCTACATTACGCTTTGACGACAACAATTCCAAGAGGGACATACTTGTAAGTGATTCTTTTATTCGCTATGGATAGGGAGAGAGGGGGAGAGAGAGAGAGAGAGAGAGAGAGAGAGAGAGAGAGAGAGAGAGAGAGAGAGAGAGAGAGAGAGAGAGAGAGAGAGAGAGAGAGAGAGAGAGACAGAGAGAGAGAAAGAGAGAGAAAGAGAGAGAGAGAGAGAAAGAGAGAGAGAAGAGAAAGGAAGATACACATTAATTTACACATGCATACATACACACATAAATGTACACACATGCATGCTTACATACACACACACATATACACATATGCATGCATACACACACACATAAATTTACACACATGCATACATACACACACATGCATACACACATACATACACACACATATATACACATATGCATACATACACATACACACACATTTACACACATACATACACACACGCCTATATACACACATATACACACATGGATGCATACATACACACACATATACCGGCATGCATGCATACACACATTTATACACACATGCATACATACACACATATACACACATACACATATACACACATGTATACATACATGCATATACACACACATATATACACACATGCATACATACACACATACACATATACACACATGTATACACATGCATACACATACACACACATACACATACATGCATGCATACATACACACACGTACACAGACATGCACACACATGCATGCCTACATACACACACACACACACATACACACACATACACATACACACACATGTATACACATGTATACATACACACACACATGTACACATGCATACATACACACACATATATACACACATGCATACATACACACATGCATACATACACACATATAATCCTATTTTTATCTTGAAGGTTTTTTTTTATTCAAATATATAAAAATAGGATTATGGTTTAGGGTTCAATATTTAAGATTAGGGTTTTAGGGTTTTAACACATACATAACATATATGCACACATACACATGCACATATAATACATATATACATGTATATACACATGTATACAGAAATATATTTTAGGTCTAGATATTTAAGATTAGGGTTTTAGGGTTTAGTATTTCAGATTTAAGTCTAAGTCTTTCTAATTAGGGTTTTAGGATTTTAATACGTAGATAACATATATACACAAACACACATATACATATAATACATACATACATGTAGATACACATGCATACAAAAATATACATATTTTAGATTTAAATCTTTAAGATTAGGGTTTTAGGGTTATAACACCTACATAACATATATGCACACATACACATACACATGTAATACATATATACATGTATATACACATTTATAGAGAAATATACATATTTTAGGTCTAGATATTTCAGATTAGGGTTTTAGGGTTTAGTATTTTAGATTTAAGTCTAAGTCTTTCTGATTAGGGTTTTAGGATTTTAATACATAGATAACATATATACACAAACACACATATATATATAATACATACATACATGTAGATACACATGCATACAAAAATATATATATTTTAGATTTAAATCTTTAAGATTAGGGTTTTAGGGTTATAACACCTACATAACATATATGCACACATACACATACACATGTAATACATATATACATGTATATACACATGTATATACAAATATACATATTTTAGGTCTAGATATTTAAGATTAGAGTTTTCGGGTTTAGTATTTCAAATTTAAGTCTAAGTCTTTCTGATTAGGGTTTTAGGATTTTAATACGTAGATAACATATATACACAAGCACACATATACATATAATACATACATACATGTAGATACACATGCATACAAAAATATACATATTTTAGATTTAAATCTTAAAATTTACGGTTTTAGGGTTATAACACCTACATAACATATATGCACACATACACATGCACATATACATATATACATGTATATACACATGTATACAGAAATATACATATTTTAGGTCTAGATATTTAAGATTAGGGTTTTAGGGTTTAGTATTTTAGATTTAAGTCTAAGTCTTTCTGATTAGGGTTTTAGGATTTTAATACGTAGATAACATATATACACAAACACACATATACATATAATACATACATACATGTAGATACACATGCATACAAAAATATACATATTTCAGATTTAAATCTTTAAGATTAGGGTTTTAGGGTTATAACACCTACATAGGATATATGCATACATACACATGCACATGTAATACATATATACATGTATATACACATGTATATACACATGTATAAAAAAATATACATATTTTAGGTCTACATATTTAAGATTAGGGTTTTAGGATTTAGTATTTCAGATCTAGAATTTTAAGATTAGGGTTTTAATTAAATATATATAATTAAATATATAGAATTAAATATATAAAAATAGGATTACGTAAGGAAAAAAATCTGAATATATAAATAAATATATATATATAATAAGATAATTATATACATAAATAAATATAAAAATAACTAGTGTTTTAAATAATTTAATTAAATATATATAATTAAATATATAGAATTAAATATATAAAAATAGGATTAAGTAAGGAAAAAAATCTGAATATATAAATAAATATATATATAAAATAAGATAATTATATACATAAATAAATATAAAAAGAACTAGTGTTTTAAATAATTTAATTAAATATATATAACTAAATATATAAAATTAAATATATAAAAATAGGATTACGTAAGGAAAAAAAATCTGAATATATAAATAAATATATGTATAAAATAAGATAATTATATACATAAATAAATATAAAAAGAACTAGTGTCTTAAATAATTTAATTAAATATTTATAATTAAATATATAAAATTAAATATATAAAAATAGGATTACGTAAGAAAAGGATCTGAATATATAAATAAATATATATATAAAATAAGATAATTATATACATAAATAAATATAAAAAGAACTAGTGTTTTAATTTATTTAATTAAATATATATAATTAAATATAATTAAGCAAAGAAAAAATCTGAATATATAAATTAATATATATATATAAGATAGGATAATTATATAGATAATAAAATATGATAAGAACTAGTATTTTAAATAGATAAATAAAATATATATGATCAAATATATAAAAATAGGTTTAAATTTAATCATTCTAAATAGAGTGAATATATATACAATACACAAACACACATAGTTATATACCTATCTATATTCACATATATATACACATGCATACATATATATACATGTTTTAGTTCTAGGTCATTTGGATTAGGGTTTTAGGGTTTTAACACGTACATAACATATATACACACATACACATACACATGTAATACATATATACATGTATATACACATTTATACAGAAATATACATGTATATACATTAATACATATATACATGTATATACACATGTGTATAGAAATATACATAATTTAGGTCTAGATCTTTAAAATTAGGGTTTTAGGGTTTAGGCATACATATAACTTAATTAAGAGGAAAAAATCCGAATAAATAAAATTTATATATATATATATATATATATATATATATATATATATATATATATATATATATATATATATATATATATATATATATATATATATATATAGGATCAATCAAAAAAAAATTTGAATATATAGATAAAATAGGATAGCTATATAGATTAGGGTTTTAAAACTAGGGTTTTAAAACTAGGGTTTTAAGTTTTTTTAGGTATTTAAGTATTTAGGTCTTTAAGAGTTAGATTTTTAGGTTTAATAAAAAAAATGTTCTAAAATGTTCTAAAATGTTCTAGAATGTCCATATTGTAGCATATGGCTTCTTTGGATCCTGAAGAGAGAATGGCATGTCCTTGCACAGAGTGCAAGTATCAAATTTATCGGAAACGACGGATTTGTACTGCACATGTTAGAGAGTATGGATCCTTTGATAGGAGTCGACTGGAAAACCTACGCTATCATTCGCATGGTCCCCGACGTGAGCAGATGGACCCAAACGACATTGCATCGGTAACCTCTCGTGGACAAAAGAGAGCAAAAAGCGACTTAGACATAGAAGCAAGCACTAATAATATTACACAGAATGAACATATGGAAGAGATGCTTGAAGCATTTTATGAGATGGACGAAGATCATGATGATGAAGAAGGTGTCGAGAGTTTCATGGACACAACAGAAATTCCACGATCAGAAGTTGACGAAGAATATGAAAACATGGGAAGATTAGCTCATTTACCACTTCACATGGCACATCCAGAGGGTAGCATGGTAGAGGGATGGCTTATACAAGAATCTCTTGTATTCATAACTCAGTTTCTACGTATATCGGATCCCAAAATGCCTCGCTTATGGAGCAATGATGAAGATGTTCGTCTCGTAGGCAATGAACCACAAGGTAAAGAATTGCAAAGAAAAATGGATGCAGCTTTCAGAGAGAAGGCAATGAAGTTTTGCATAGTTAACCCTGAGCCTATGCAAAAGTGGTTAGAAAGATATGAACTTGCCAAGGAAACTAATGCAAAGGAAAGAGCTCACTTTTGAAGAAATCGTTCCACTCGATTTTTACCTCTTCCAAAAAATCTTCGACCTCTCCGACCTTTTCCAACGAGCACATGGCTACATGCAGCGGTTTCAAAAGCAAAGGTTGCGGGTGAAGATATCTCTGAAGAAGAAGAAGAACTCGCAAAAGGATGTGATTGGGAGTATATTAAATACGGTGCACTATGGTCTCATGGATGACACTTTGGAATCGCACGAATCGATCAAAATCGGTCTACTTTTGATAGTGGAGTGATGGTGAATTTTTTGCAAAAAAGTAGAGCGAGTGTAAGAGATGATAATGCTCTAGAAGGCAAGTTAGATTATTGTGGCGTGATTCAAGACATCTTGAAACTATCTTTCAGAAAGTTTGATTACTTTGTTTTGGACGTGAAATGGTTCAAAGTAGTCACCTCTGGAAGAAACACAACAATGAGACGAGATAAGAGCAGTTTGCTTCAAGTCGACTCCACAAGATCATGGACAGATGAAACGGATACATTTGTACTTCCCGAACACTGTGAGCAAGTTGTTTTTATACCAGATTCAAAAGATCCAGAGTGGCTATTTGTTTTACAAGTCGCTCCACGTAGTAGATAAAATATTGAAAACATAGATCTAGAAGAAAGTCCATCTCTAGTGGACTCAGAGATTCATTCGATAGTTGAGGAGGAAGAGACCATTGTTCAAGAAGAAGAGGTCATTGAAGAAGAGGTCATTGTTCGAGAAGGCGAAGCAATAGATGATGATGAGGAGGAAACGAGCATAGCAAGCGATTTAGAAGCCATCAATTTAGAGATAGATATTCTCTGTGCATCGAATCTTCAAGAGGATGCTAGAATAGAGGACTTTTGAATAAAACACTTGTACGTATTAATTTTTGGTTTTTTTTTTGTTTATTCCCTATATTATTTTTCTTATCGCATGCTAATTATTTGAGTTCTTTTATTACAGAGCACGATGGGAGACAGTCCTCCAGTCACTCCACATTCCATGACAGAGGAGCAGTTTTTGGAGTTCATCTCTCAGGTTCCTCCTATGTATATGGCCACTACATCACAATATTGGATCGCTCGAGGTAGCACTCCTCTCGGCCTCACTCCTGGCGGCCTTATTCCTGCCGACCTCACTCTCGCTGGCCTCACTCCCGCCGGTGTCACTCCCGCCGGTGTCACTCCCGCCGGTGTCACTCCTGCTGGTGTCACTCCTGAGGGTGGTGCTACTCCCGTAGGAGGTATGTCTCCTAGCTTTGTGACTCCACCACGACCATCTTTGCAGCCATCTCCTATTGGGCCTACTAGTAGACATGTGCGTTCGACACCTCAACGCGATACAGGGTCCGGCCCGTCTCGTAGATCGAGGTCATGCTCAGGAGCAAGAGGCTCTAGGATTGGATCTACAGGTAGGTGTGGAGGCGGAGGAGGCGGTTGTTGTGGAGGTAGTGCGACGGACGTTGTGTCACCCGCTTCTACTCCTAGGACGAGTGCCTCAGATGTAGGTACGCCACGCAATACACCACGCAGTACACCACGTACACCTTGGGGTACTCATAACCATGATGACTCCAAGGTGTATAGTATCCGAGATGGAGCTCTGGTGATGGATGCGGCTGGCAAAGCAATGCATGCACGCATACTACAACTTTGCTTCATCCAGTTTGGACACTCCATCATGCTGAAATGGAGTGAACAGGATAAAGATCGGAAGAATTATATCACGCAGACGATTTACCAGGAGTTCCGACCAACCGATGGACAGTCGATTGTCAGTTCAGAGTGGATTCTGCACACCGCACGTGAGGTCATGTCGCATCGACGATCCGAGGCTTGTGATGCATTCAGAGAAGGCTTACCAAAGCTTGTGTGGTTAGATGCTTAGGAGTGGGACATGATTCGTGATGAGCAGGAGCAGACTCCTGATCAATATTGCCAGCAGCGAAATGCCGCAACCACACGTCTAGAAACGATTGGACCGTCGCATTTGGGCAGCGGCGGATATGACACGATGCATCATGAGTTTGTAAGTACCATTTCATTTATTGAATTTATTTGTGTTAAATTTCTCATATATATTTCTCTAATCTTTTTATATTTGTTTCAGGAGCTGGCAATGGGTCATCCTCCAACACGAACGGAGGAGTCTTATGGATATAGTCATGGGTTGACTGCACTATTGCAGGACTTGGAGGGACGCGGTGCGGTAGTTTCATGGGGGCGTTTGCGATGAGGTAATTAATTTATAAACTTGGTTTTTACTTGTTTGTAATTTTCATGTGAATTTATGTCATTCCATTAATGTTCTTTGTTGCACGACTGTTGATATGGAACGTTCTTTGCATGTGTATGGTAGTGGAAGACCAATATTTTGTATTTGATTTCCATATGGCAATACATTGCTTTGCCACATTTTGTAAAAGCATCATATATGATAGTGGTTTGCCACACTCTTGTACATGCTTCATTATTGAAATATATAACTTCTTTTGTACATGGTTCATTGTTCATTCTGATTATCTCTTTTGTGTACAATAATACTCTGTTTCATGAAATCATATTTCGGTTGTCATTAGAGTACACATCACATGTACTCGGTTTTTTTTGGGCAGAGTGTATTGTCGTTTGTTTAGAAACATCATAGTAATGTTGCTGTAGCAAAAGCCAAATCACTCTGCCCAAAAAAAATTTTGAAGGTATGGTCGTTGGTATACGCGTCGGTACTCCCAGTAGTGTCATCGGAATAACCGTCGGTACACCTAGGAGGCGATGCAGCAGAAGCCGATGACCGATGCATATACCGACGATTACCGACGCATATACCGACATTTATATCGACGCATATACCGATGATTATACCGACGTATATACCGACGCATATACTGACGCCTATACCGACGCTTTGGTACTGATGTCGAAACCGACCTTTACACCGGCGTCGCGGCAAATAAAGCCGCCTTCATTTTCCTCGGTAAAAACCTCGATATACCATCGATCTGTTGTAGTGAAACTCCTTCTTTGAAGTCTTAATTCCCTTGAGGATCAAACCTAACTTCAAGATCCAAACTAGGACTAAAAGATAGTTATCATCGCACAGTCCGATGTCCCATACCATATTTCCTACATCAATTTGATTATAAAATCTGGTGTCCCATACCTCCCTATTCACTACAACATATCGAGGGTATACCGAGGCTGCTACCGAGGAAAATGAACGGGCACAATTTTTCCACAACATCGTTGCTATGGTTGGTATGCGCGTCGGAAACATAATGCAGGTATGGGTGCCAGTATGCCCATCAGTACGGGCATCGGTATGAGTGTCATAATAATCATCGGTATTACCGATGCTCATACCGACGCCCATACCGACGGCTCTGTTGGGTGTACCGACGCCCATACGGATTATTCTACTGGGACATACCGACGCCCATACCGACGACCATATCTGCACAAATTTTTTGGGCAGAGTATGTTGTCTATTGCTATAGCATGATGTTGTTTAGCAAAAGACAATACACTCTACCCAACTCTAAACCGAGTACATGTGTTATGTACTCTAATGGCAACCAAAACATGATTTTATATGAGCAGAAATGAACCATGAAGCATGTACAAAAAGTTGTATATTACATAAATGAAAGATGTATAAGAATGTGACAAAGCACTTCCATATAGGAATGGAATACAAAATTATGGTTCATTGCCACATAGGAGTATAATACAAAATTGTGGCAATGTGAAAAAGCACTTCCATATAGGAATCGAATACAAAATTATAGTACATCATTGCCACAGGAATGTAATACAAAATTATGGCAAAGCATATACGTAAGGGGATCAAAACATTTACACTGCCTACAATAAAGTATGTGTAAAACGAGATAAATTGACATGACATTTATAAACAACAACTAAAAATACGAAACCAAGCTATAAGTTTATCTAATCATAGAATATTCCACCATGAAATGATTGTACCGCGTCCCTCTAAGTCTTACAATAGTGCAACCAATCCATGACAATATCCGTAAGATTCTTTGGTTCGCGTCGGAGGACGACCCACTGCGAACTCCTATAATAAATATGCAAAATGTTAGATGAACATACATAATGTGCTCTACACAAAAAAATTCAATAATTATCATGATACTTACAAATTGGTAGCACATACCGTCGTATCCGCCGCTACCTAAATGCGATGTTCCAATCGTATCCAAACATGTGGCCGTCGCATCTCTCTGTTGACCATATCGATCATGAGTATGTTGCCGCTCATCCTGAATCGATTCCCACTCTTCAAAATCTAACCACATAGACTTCGGTAAGCGTGCTCTAAAAGCATCGCGAGCTTCCGACTATCGATGAGACATCACCTCGCGTGCCGTATGCTGAATCCATTCCGAACTCACAATAGGATTCCCACGTATTGGCCGACACTCTTCATATATCGATTATGTGATATTGTTTTTAGAACCCTATCCTGTTCCCTTCATTTTAGCATTAGAGAATGTCCAAACCCTATGGAGCAAAATTTTCAAATGCGTTGACGCATTGACTTCCGGGCTACATCCATGATCGGAGGCCATTACATATGTGATATATTTTGGAGTCGTCATGGTCATGTGCTCCCCAAGGTGTACATAGAGATCCCATATGATTCAATGTGAAGATCCCATCAGATCCAATGTGTGTATGCATATGCATGTTTGTATGCATATGCATGTGTGTATGTGTGTATGCATATGCATTATGTATGCATATGCATTGTGTGTATGCATATGCATTGTGTATGTGTGTATGCATTGTGTATGTGTGTATGCATATGCATGTATATGTGTATGCATATGCATTATGTATGCATATGCATGTGTGTATGCATATGAATGTGTGCATGTGTACATGTCTGCATGTGTATATGTGTGTATGCATATGTGTGTATGTGTGCATGTGTGTATGTGTGTATGCATATGCTTGCTTGTATGCATATGCATGTGTATATGTGTGTATGCATATGCATTGTGTGTATGCATATGCATTTGTGTGTATGCATATGCATTTGTGTATGCATATGCATTTTTGTATGCATATGCATTTGTGTGTATGCATATGCATTGTGTGTATGCATTTGCATGTGTGTATGCATATGCATGTGTATATGTGTGTATGCATATGCATTGTGTGTCTGCATATACATTGTATGTATGCATATGCATGTGTGTATATGCATATGCATGTGTGTATATGCATATGCATGTGTGTATATGCATATGCATTGTGTATGTGTGTATGGATATGCATTGTGTATGTGTGTATGCATATGCATGTGTGTATGCATATGCATGTGTGTATGTGTGTATGGTAATGCATGTGTGTGTTTTTACATATGTAAGTGTGTATGTATATGTATCTCTCTCTCTCTCTATGTCAATCAAGAACAATACAATCACTTACATCGATGTAATTGTTTGAATCGTGGTCGTCAAAGCTCACTTGAAGTTGTCTTTCCTCAAATTTCCAAATATTTGATCCAAAATTTCGTGCAAAATTAAAGAGAGAAGATATTAGAAAAGCAAAAACATATAGAAAAAAAAAAAGAGTGCTTTAGTATGTGCGATATACTTACCAAAACTTTAGATTTGGAAAGATAGAGGTGTGATTAGATCAAGAGAGAGAGAGGGAGGGGGAGAGAGAGAGGGAGGGAGAGAGAGAGAGAGGAAAGGAGAGAGAGAAAGAGAGAAGGAGAGACATGGAGAGAGAGAAAGAGAGAAACAGTGAGAAACAGAGATATGTTGTTTACGCACAAAGTCGACAGTCGAAGATCTAAGTTCAAAATGCATGAAATGTCGAATGTTTACTCTCGGGTCCGGTTTAAAATTGAGCGCCGATATAAGTATCGGTATGGGCATTGGTATTTCTAGTAACTTATCGACGCTTATACCGACGCTCATACCGACGCAATTGTTCCGAGGCTAAGCAGCTTTCCCAAATCTTCCGAGGGTCTTATTGACGCCGACGCGGACCGTCGGAATGCCAAACATTAGTATACCCTTGGTATGTTGTAGTGATTTTATATTCACATTAATGTGTGGGTGATTCTTATCCTAAAGTCTAAACATCTCTTGATAGATTACCTTCTTCCTTCATTTCTTTTCGAGAATATTTAAGTTTCAAGCATTAACTCCAACTAGATTTTCTAAGTTTTGATCCCTTCACATGATCCTTTCACAATCTTGTGCTTTCCTTTGGGAACTTGAAAACCTTTTGATGGAACATACATCCTTCTTTGCTAGGATTTTCAAATAAAAACCAATTAGAATTCCAAGTACTTGAGTTTTCTCAAATTCAAGTTCAGTTGGTTTATCTTTGACCAATTTATAGTGACAAGAGCTTTTAACTTCTTATCTTTAGATTTCTTTCTTTACTGATGCTTTAGGTACCTACCCCGGGGACTTTATATAGGAATCTCTCTACTGCCTAAGTCTGAAGCATCTGTTCATGCTTTTTGTATTTGTACCAAAATCCCTTTAAGGATAGGTAAACATTATGTTTTACCTTCCACAGACTTAATTGCCATCTTCACGGTTGCAGACTACATTTTTGAAATTTCTTACTCTGTTCGTACTTGGAACAATTTACTCTTTTCACATTTTTCCATTGGATAAATGGAACTTGAGTGAATAATTCCAAAAGGAATTTTATTGCCAATACTTGGGCAATCTACAAACTAGTTCTAATCGCACATTGTTGGACAATTATGACCAAGCTTGACCAAGTCTGATTGATATTACGACTAAATTTAAGACTTCATCTTTATCTTTAAGATCTCTTAAACTATTTAAAGATTCTTTGTTTTACCTGTAGGATTTTTAGAGATCTTTTCTGAACTTCAGTCCAAGCATACTCTGATGCCTCTCAGATTCCAATGCTAAGAATCTTTTATATACCTTTTGGTTATATCGCTATTTGGATTTAGGTACCCATACCAAAGGTTTAGGAACTGCTGGGAACTACTTACTATGAAACTTACTGGAAAGATTCAAGTCTTACATCTAATGAGACTTTTTGTTCAAAAACTTCTAGACTCCTATCAAGGAATCAAGTAATACTAAGCCAATGATTTATCTTGAAATATTTTGCTTTCCACTCCAATGATTCATCTTGGAATCCTTTCCTTTACTGGATAGATCTTCAAAAGAAATTATTGACTTCTAGAAAAGACCAAGATTTAAGGCTTTAATGCTTATCCAAAAGATATTTCTTTTTAATCCAAGGAAATAGTTAACCAGACTATTTTCTTTGTTGGCTTATCTTTAGGAAGTAGCTCAATTCCTAACTATTACTTTGATACATCTTTTTAGGAAAATATCTTGATTCCTAAAGATTACTTGGATTTCTTCTTTAAGCTCTAATTAGCTTAAACAAAACCAAGCATACTTTTGTCATCCTCAAAAAAGTGCTTAATATAAGTATTCAACTACCTAACCAACAATCATGCATATAAAAATATCTCTTCTTGCATGCAAATGCATGTGAGTGCATGCAGGTGTTGGCATTCTCCTTGCATGCATCATACCTAATTCAAGCAATTCTTGAGCTTGACATGTGTGCATCCAATCATCCATGCACAAACAATCTATCATGTACCTTACAAAAGGTTATAAACATACATGTTCGCAGACTTGAGTGCATCCTATTCCTTTTGCAAGCAAGAAGAAAATGTGTATGGTGCCTGAAAACATTCTTTTGAATGGAGAGATGCACCAAAAATCTTTCGTATATGCATGCCTATGCTTAATGAGTATTTCAATATGTTTATGCTCTTTAATGTAGGTTTCAATAAAATGAAGTTTACTATCATACTTCAATGATTAAAATGCATCCTACATGAAACCAGAGAGCAAAAAGTAAATACTAAAATCAATCATTAACTTAGAAAATATTTATCTCGCAATTAGCTACATCCTTCCATTGATCGTCTGGAAGTGCCATTCTTCATTCTTTGGTCTATGAGGAAAACTATATACTCGTCATTTAAGACCATTGCTTCCTCTCATCCTCTTCTCTGAAAATTTGAAGCCTTTCTTAATTTATGCTTGTTTTGGCACTTCTATTGAAGCTTTGAGGAGGAGCTCTTTCTAAAAATCGGCCTCTTGGTCAACTAGGTCTGGCATATACCACTAGAATATAAAAGACTTTCGATCTGTCATGCGGCTTCGAGACCTCGCAGCTGCATAACTGAAATGGTTTTGCTTTATTTTCAAATTGCTGCTACTGTCAGATCACGGGTTCCAATCCCGAAGGTTAATAGCACTAATGCGAGCTGCTGTAGCTCAGATGCTTCAAGAATGCAATTCCCGAGATCAACTCCTCTGTTTTCCTATTGCTTGTGCCCGGCTCCATACCTCAAATAAGATAATTGTGCAGATATCCGAAGAACAAGAGGCCGCCCGACGTGGACAGCTTGATACCGTTTAGATCTCAGATTAGCGTGGATAGCTTGATACCATTTAGATCTCAGATTATCTGGATGTCTGATAGAATGGTACTGATCGCTCTTAGTGGCTAGAAGATTCTGCCTCCTGATTTTGCTACCACAAACGATGCGCGAGAAAAGACATCCACAAGGAATAACAATGAGAAAAAAAATCAAGATCTGCACTCTGCGTGGCTATACTAAAATATCTTATTCTCAATAGACTAAAATTCGAATTCAGCTGTGTTACAATACATCAGAGATGATTGCCTGCGTCGTGAAGGCGGAATAGAACTAATAAGAACGTTTTGTGCTCAAATCCTGGTAGCTGCGCAATCGCAATATCTACCCAGATTAGTGTCCTCTCTGATAGATCGTAAATTCCATTCTCGCGTGCTGAATCGCTAACATGATATTGGATTTTGCTTCAGAACGTTCGCAATCAATCAAGTAAAAGAGCTGCAAATGAAAAGCATTTGTGCTCCCGTAGCTCACTTGGTGTATAACATTGCTCAAATGAGTTGTATCTTGTGGGTTCAACACCTGCACAACCCTATGGTAGCTTGATGGCATAGCGCATATCTTCCTTTGATTAGTAGCAAAAAATATGCTCAATAAAATAATATCATTTTACTTTTCGAACATTCATATGATTGGGGACACTAAGCTTAGCATAAACTGATGATTCATAAGTAAGCAACCGTTTGATTCCTGAGAGATGCGTCTTATGATTCTTTGCAGATATGCGCGTGCTTCATCACTGTTCGTTCTGAAACGGTTATGCTTTTTGTGTGCGTCAGACAACCAGTACATAGCTCGAGTGCCAGACAAGCAGAAGAAGAAAGCAATTTTATTAATTGCATTAATAAATTTCGTTCAAAACTTGGGAACAACTTCTGCGTGATGGCGCAAGTTCAATTATTTTAAGCCATCACCTATAGTTGCCTTTCCTTTTCTGCTTGTGTCGATGCTTCTGCAGACTATCTGTAATAAACTATAAGCAAAATAGAAATCAAAATCTCACCACCTTGGCAGGGTCTCGTGGATACAATGCGTTGCCATAAAGCATCTGGCTGCCAAAATCTCACCACCAGGCGTCTGCAAGTGTGTGATGCAAGTGAAACAAAGTACTTTTGTTTCTTTGTCAACACGTTGTATTTGCTGAACAGCGCTTTGTAAACACAAGGACAGCGCGCGCACGATATTTGGTGAAGAGTGCTAGTACATATAATCAACTTCCATGATCCGTTTCAATCTGCACAACATTTGTAACTGAATGGATCTACTACACATCTGATGGTTGTGGGTTCGACTCCTGGTATCCGCGATCCTGCTACGAATGCAGTTTTCCTTTTACTGCGAGAAAATAACGTTGGCCTACTTTCAACGATCGGCCTTGCAAGGAGAGAGCCGGAATGGTGTCGAATATTTGTTGAGCACCATGATAAAGATGAGCAAGATCTTCACGATGTCTCTGAAACTCAAGATCACCATGGATCCTTGAGGAAGGTGATGAGCCTAGCAAGGTCACCATGAAAACTAGCCTAGAGCTCTGATACCAATGCAAGAGAACGAGAATTACCACCACCACATGCTAGAGAGATGACTCTCCTGCCAATACCACAAAATTACACCAATTATTCTAGTCACTAGAGCATATATCTGTGCCTTGAAAGTTTTCTGTACCGGAAGATTAGCTAATTGCCTGCAATTCGGGAGATGAGATTACACCGCGATCGGTCAAGCTTAAGGTTGGGCTACCAAAAACATTTCAAAATTATCTACTACATTTGCTGATAGAGTTTCAAGATGTTTTCGCGTGGGACTATCGAGATATCAAAGGATTGGACCATCGTATCTATCAACACTGTGTGATGCTGAAACTGGATGCGCGTCCAATTAAACAACCCAATTATTGCATGAGTCGCAATTATGTTGCTCAAGTGAAAGCTAAATTGGATCTTTTGCTGAAAGTAGGCTTCCTTGTCCCCATTGACCATGTAGATTGGATTTTCCTATTGTCATTGTCCCAAAGGAAAACAAGAAGTTGCATATCTGTGTGGATTATGGAAAATTAAATACGGCAAGAGTGCCTGATCCCTTTCCATTTCCCTTTTTGGATATGATGCTCAATGGTGTTGCTCGACGAGAAATGTATTCCTTTTTGGATGGTTATAGTGGCTATAATCAAGTGTGCATGCCCAAAATGGATATACCAAAGACTACGTTTATTATAAAATGGGACATATATGCATGTACGATGATGTGGTTCAATCTCTGCAATGCTCCTAGTACCTTTCAATGATGCATGCAGGAAATCTTTTCTCCCTACCTAACCAAATTCATGCGGGTATATCTAGATGATTTTTTGTTATCTCTTGATGCATTGGCTCACCTCTATCACTTACGGTGCTGCTTTTCTAAGTGTAGGGAGTTTCGTTTCTTCTTAAATCCCAACAAGTCGGTCTTTTCAGTTTCCTGTGGCAAATTGCTTGGGCAGATCATTTCATAGCAAGGCATTCAAGTGGACCTTGAGAAAGTGAAAACCGTGTTGGATGCACCTGCCCCTACAACACCAAAGAAAGTTATGTGATTCCTTGGACAGATATGCTGGCATGGAGGACATCTTCGATGGCTTGCACATCTAGCTATACCCCTGAATTGGTTGATTACTAGTAATTCTTGACAATTTGTGTGGCCTGAAGAGTGCCAAATTACATTTGAGCGATTGAAAACACTCTTAACCTAGGCTCCTATTCTGCAAGCACCGAATTGGTAGCTTCCATTCCATGTTTTTGTGGATGCATCAAACATCGCCATCAGTAGTGTTGTCATGCAACAACAAGATAAGTGGTTCCGCCCTATTTATTATGCTAGTCGATGATTAGCTGCTACTTAACAGAATTATTCTGTCACTGAGTGCGAATGTTTGGGATTGGTTTATTTGGTGAAAAAAGTGCGGCACTATTTACTAGGATGATCATTTACCTTTCATGTGGATCATGCAGTTGTGGTTTATCTTGTCCGCCAGCAACATTTAGGGGGCGGTTTAGCCAGGTGGGTGCTATTTCTGCAAGAATTTCATTATTAGGTTGTACATCGTTCGGGGTCAGCGCATGCTCTTATTGATTTCTAATTTCGGCTTGATTCCGATGAACTCCCAACAGAATTGATGATACTACCCATGCTATCTATATGAATGATTCGGTACAAGATGATTATCAGGAGCTCTCTGTGGCACCTTTGCATTATGATACTCTTATGATCTCTCTCACTAGTGGAAGCTCCCCGACTAGTACTTCTACTTCTGCTCATCGTAAACTGGCCATGTATAGTTAATGATTTGGGATCATTGTAGGACAGTTGTATTACATGAATCCATCTGGTGTGCTCTTAAGTTGTATCCCTCCACATGAAGTTCCTTCGATTATTGACATGGCCCATTCTACTCCTTCCAATGGTCATTTTTCAGTAGATCTTACTTACCAGAAAGTTCTACACAGTGGCTTATGGTGGCCCACTACGGAGCTTGACATTGCTCCTCATGTCAAATAGTGTCATGCTTGCCAATCATCATTGCAGCCTTTAGAAGGACATCATTTCCCACTACCACTTGTCTCTCCCCTTGAGCCTTTTCAAAAGTGGGGCTTGGATTTCATTGGACCCATTACACCTCCTGCTACGGTTACTAATCATCAGTATATACTTACTTGTACTAATTATGTGACTTTGTGGGCTGAAGCCTCAGCTTTACGTTCCACAACTACATTGGTGGTGGTCAAATGTTTAATGACTGATGTTTTTCCTCGCTTCAGTCTTCCCTTAGAGATTGTTTTTGATCAAGGCACACATTTTGTTAATTCCTTAATGCAAGGGCTTACCTGCATCCTGAAGATTGTCCATAAATTTAGCTCCCCATATTATGCTCATGACAATGATCTTGCTAAAAGTACCAATAAAACCCTTCTTGACATGCTAAAGAAACTTGTGCTGGAATGTCCAGAGCGTTGGGATCAATTCCTTCCTTGGGTCCTTTGGGCTTACTGTACCACTTAAAAAGTGGCTACAGGAAATACGCCTTTTAAATTGGCATATGGTTTGGAAGCCATTGCACTCATGGAGTTGGTGGTACCTAGTCTAAGTGTGGCACTAGATCATAAGCTATTACCAGAAGAGTCCTTTCCTTTCCGGTTGGATGTGTTGTGGTCCTTGGACGAACAAGGACTTGAAAGTATCTTGATGCTAAAAGAAGTGCAACTGAAGCAAGTTAAGAAACATGATCGAATTTCTCCGGACTCAATTTTTTACTAAATGATAATTAGTTTTGTTCTATAATGCTAAGTCTAATCGTTCAGTGGGCAAGTTCTAGTTCAGTGGTTTAGTCCTTACGGTATTGGAGCTCAGGTTGGACCCACTACTTTTCACTTATCCACTTTAAATGGTACTCTTCTTCATAAACCCATAAATGGGTGGAAACTTCATCCGTATTAGGACACGTCTTCTTCATCTTAATTACTTACTGGTATTTTTTTATTATTATTCATCCTGTTTATGTTGGTTTTGTCACTTGATGTCTATTTCCATTACGTGCATTCCCGCTAACCGTCTAATCATAAACTTCCCGTTTTATTACATAACCATGATTAGCCACCGCACTACACGTTTAGGATTTCGTGTGAATTTACTCATTATGCATGCATGTTCCCAACCACTCGTGATGATTGCATTTTCTACCCATGCTTCCATGCGGTGTTGTTACTTACTCAAGTTCTTCACCCTCTTTTTAGCTATTGTGTACTTGCACTCTGTGTTTTCCTTGATGTATTCTACATTCGCTTTCTGTTGCTTGGCATGGAAGCTCTAGCAAACATCAACACATTCCGTGCTGGCCTAGCTCTGAGTTGAGCGTGCTTTTGCGAGCATGTAGGCTATTGGCGTTCATCCAATTGCCATGGCATTCGGTTGAATGTCAATCATTTTTTGCTCAAGTAATCACTGCTATTGCCGACATTCCCCAAGCAGAGACCTGTTGGCCAATTACATGCCTCAACCCGCGCTTTGTAGTGACCTTGAACACTGCAGCTGAGGGATTCCATCTCCCTCAAGAGGGCAGTGTAGATGTTCCCCTATTGCCAATGATGACCATGAAGCAACTCTTCCTGTGCCAATCATCTAACGAATTTGAAATCCTCTGTCGCCCTTAAGTGGAGTGCTTGGCCCTACAATTCCTGGTGGCTGCACTCAATCTTCAAAAATGCACCTACGATATTTTTCACCCGTTCTACTCTATGATCGATGTCGCTGCCCGCAAAGCAGTGAACTAGTCGTTATTTTTCTAGTGCATTCACCGGGAATGTCAAACGATCTCTGGTACCTTGCAAAGGGTGACAGTCCTCGAACTAGACTCCCCCATCTTCTTTCCTTCCTTTTTCAAGTGATTCACCCTCTGCACCCTCCTCCGATGCATACTATGGAGGTTGAAGACAATGGCGATCCCCCACAATTCTTTCGAGGGAAGCATAGGAAACTCAGCTCCTCGCAGAGTCAAGCACAAAAATCATCGACCGTTAATCTACACGACACTGCCTCTTTTGCACCCATCCTTTCTGCCCCACCTTCTCCTAAGGTTCAAGCTACTACAAACACGGTTATGGAAGATGTTCAACCCGTTGATACGATTGTTCAGCACCAAACCAACTCTCATGAGAAAATACCCGACATAGTCACATATGATGTGACTCTTAAGGAGCAATCACAAAACGAGGAAGTGTTGGTTCAATCCGATGCTCAACTTGTTACGGTAACCCCCCTTGTCCCTCCTTCTTCACTAAAAGTGTTAGAAGTAGAGACAAAGCTGAAGAAGGTGACGGAAGAACTCTTCCATAAAAGCGGGAAACTGGAAGATGAAATCTGATGGACCATCAAACTGAAGAAAGATATTGAATCTTTTCAAAAAGAAAGACAAGATTTCTTAAGAACCATGCAGTTCCAATCCAAGAATTAGAACACCAGGAAAAACAACTAGGTATACAGCAGGAGCGAATCTCCTGAATTGATGTAGAGATTGAAGAAGCGAAGTTATGACATGATGCTACGTTAGCCAATGACTTTTTCTAGAAGAAGCATTTTTACAAAATCAGGCTGATATTTTGTTATCCCAAGTCATCGCTTCTAGCTCTGTGCAGACAAATGCACATCTTGTTGAACCTCAAATTTTACAAAATATGTTAGAATCTTTAAAGCAGAAAATATCCCGCACATTTAAATTAGCCAAAACCATGTACATACAAGGAGTCATTGATGATTCTTAGCCTTGTAGCTTTACCTGCTAGGTTCGAGTCCACCATGCGTGCTAGTGTCAGATTGCTGGAAAGGAATATTATTTAGTAGAATTGTAATTAGGAAAGACACACACCAAAAGGGTGTCGTGCAAACGTTGTCACTCTTTTCTATTAATAGAGAAGTGATTGGAAGCGAGCGATAGATGTGTCGCCGGACTGTTCATTTGGGCAACTTGCGAGAGCTTGATTCAGTCACAAGTTTGCTACATTGTAGTGCCGTTTGTATTGTCGTTGTTTGGTATTGATTTAACTGAGGTATTATGTTAATATCTGATTGTGTTATTGATAAACTCCGAGTATATAGAGATGCAAAGAGAGTAGTAGATAGTTTCTGCGCATGTGGATATGGTAATTGTTATAAGTTGTTATGCACTGGAGATTGGTAATTAAGTCTGATGTAATTGTTAGAAAGTAATGAAGTGACTGGGAAAATACATAAAGGGCCTTTGTATTACAGACCCTTAACCATCCCAAGAACCCACGTATAGACCGGATAACACTAGATTAACAATTTAGATTAACAAAGAGCATATTATATGTTGGTGTAACTCTTGTTATGGCACGTATCGAAGACCATGATTGGAATGTATTGAACATTAGGTAGATTATGGTACCTTTGAGCATGCACCATCACCTGGTCATTGTGATAATGCTTGGGTATGTATTTTTTCTATAACTTAATGTCATTATTTTAACTAAAAACCATATACAAAATCAAATTACTGTTAATATATAGGAATACTTGCTCGATGATGATGACGATGATAATTTTTCTCATAATGTTAATATGCCTCATACACGTCATCGACTTGTTGTTAATCAATTACAAGTCGAAGTTTCTAGAAATCCTCTACCTCCTTATTTAGAGACTGAAATGGTTGGAGATTATCCATTGCCAACTCGTGATCATTCTCTAGTACATACATATGATAGAAGAAGATATGGAGGATGGAATACATGACCACTTCCTCTAGATGGAGAGGTTTTCAACTTTTGGTGTAATCGCTATATAATTGCTCCATCCACTATTACTAATGCTCGTCGTGGTCTCTTTATTGTGGAGGATTTGCATGTGCCGCGGAACTTTGAAGTCACTCTTATGTCATTTTGTGGTCCTATATACGGAGGGGGATATTGGGATCGACTTGCACGTTATGTTCAAAGTATGAGTACTTATGGAATATGCTTAAATGTAGCATCCCTTACTAGTAGAAGGACTTCATATGCAGAAAATGAAAGATTATATATTGATGGAAGACCTTACATGCATGGAAATATAGTACGTTTAACAAATAGTAGTTGAGGGTTTCTTAATAGTTCAAGGACTAATTGCACATTTGAGGAGCGTGAAAATAGTTCTGAAGCACCATACATGAGTAGAGATGTATCAAGATACATAGTTGTCAATGCTATTACTACATTACATGCTGGTGATGAATTATTAGTGAATTATGGATGGCTTAGACCTCCAAGACCACCTTTTAGCTAGAGAGAATGAAAATTTTCTATCCATATTTAATAACTTATATATTTAATTTTGTGTTAGAAGTTTACTTTTTATTCATTTATGGAATACTAATGATTTTTATTCATGTGTGTAGGTTCCAACGTATGATGTTGATGATATTCCTCCACACCATTAACAATTGCCAGTAAGACCTCATTTATGAGAAGCTTCTATGAGGAGGCTATGCAAAAGTGATCGTGCAGAATATGCAAGGTTGAAAGATCTATATTTAAAAGATGATAAAAAAAAAGATTTGTGCGACAATGATGAAGATGAAGGCATGACAAATTTTATTGAGGATTGGTATCAAAATGATAGTGAGAGCATTGATAGTTATAAAAATGAGAAATATCTTCGAGAGGAATGTCTAAAGTAGGAAGTCATTTGACATGACTAAGTGCGAGCTTACTTATTCTCAATCTTCAAGATCGTTTTGGATGGAGTAATGTATCTCTTTCGGCACTATTAAGGTATAATTTTCAATTTTCTATCCATATATATATATATATATATATATATATATATATATATATATATATATATATATATATATATATATATATATATATATATATATATATATATATATATATGCATAAATATATTATATCTATATATAAATACATGCATATATAAACATACACATAATATACATGAATGTTTACACATATACACACATACACATGTTATAAGAGTAAGGTCAAATTATACATATGTGTATCAAATGAAGATGTTTTGTCCATCTAGCCTTTAGAATTGTCCACCCAACCTTTTATAATATTCTTGACACATTTATTTCTCCTATTCTATTCGACCTAATACCTGTGCTGCTAACTCTTTTGCATACAAATATTAAGTATCAGTTAGCTATGAAGGTATTAAGTCGTTAGTAAAATGGGAGGACCAAATTTTTCTTGAAGATTTTGAAGGATTGAAAAATAATTTTAAAGATGGGCGAAAAAAAAGCATCCATTGAATGTAGGTTTTTATTCTTACTTTAGCTAAGGTAAGAACAAAAACTTGCATTGAATGGAGACTTTTTGTCTGCCCATCCTTTAAAACTATTTATGAATCTTTCAAAATCATCGTGATAAATTTGATCCTCCCAACTTACTAATGACTTAATACCTCCATAGCTAACTGATACTTTATATTTTTAAACAACTTAGCAAGACAGGTAATAGATTGACTATAAAATGGGAGACGGCCAGAGGATTCAATGGTCTAAATATGAAAATCTACAAACCACAATATACAAAAAAGAAATTAAAAACAAAATCAAATATACACAACTACACATGCATACATACATATACATGCATACATACACATTCATACATATATACACATACATACATACATACACATGTATACACACATACATATACATATATGCATACCCATACACATATGTATATATACATACATATACACCTATAAAACACATATACATACATACATACATATACACATATACATATGTATATGCATGCACATGCATATACACATCCACATATACATACACATAAGCATACACACATATAAAATTATATGCATATATATATATATATATGTATATTTGTTTATTTATTTTTTTAATATATATTTTTTTAATGAACTTATAGGTTACTATCTGAAAATTTTTTACCAAGTCAAAATATTCTTCCTACCTCACATGATGAAATGAAGAAGATAATCAACAATCTTGGTATATATTATCAATGTATACATGCATGTCCTAACAATTTTATTTTATATAGAGGTGAATATGCAAACTCTTTGACATGTCCCAAATGTCAATCTCCTCAATATAACGATGAAGAAGGTAAAATCCCAAAAAAGGTATTGAGACATTTTCCATTGGCCCGACAAATTAGAAATATGTTTCAAAGCCCCGAATTATCAAAGCTTTTGACATGGGGACATGATCATAAAAGTACTGATGGAATAAACAGAATTCCTCATCATAGTGTTGCTTTTCAGCATATTGATTCTACATGACCTGAATTTTCACAAAATCCACAAAGTCTAAAGCTAGGAGTTGCATTAGATGGGGTTAGTCCATTCTCCATGAAATTGAGTAAATGGTCAACATGGCCAGTGGTAGTCATAAACTACAATCTTCCACCATATCTTAGGATTAAAAAAGAACATTTAATGCTTTCACTTTTAATCCCAGGCAAAAGGCAAGTTAAAGATATGAATATATATCTTGCTCCTCTCATTGACGATCTCCAAGAGTTATGGATAGGTATTAATGCCATTGATGTATTGAAAAGCATCAATGAAAGACATATTATGGTTCGTGGTATTGTGGCTTGGACTATTCTCGATTTTCGAGGATATGGTGTTTGTTCAGGTATTGATTTAATTTTTTTATTCAGTATGCATATAAATAAATGTGATTTAGTCTAATTAAATTTTTTTAGTTTTCATGATGCAAGAATATCTTCTAAGGGTCTTAAAGCTTGTCCATATTGTGGTGATTGGTTGAGATCAATCAATAGTAAGAATCTCAACAAAAATATTTATCTTCCACATCAATGATTCTTGATAGATGATCATCCATTAAGATCTAAAAGAGAAGTGATACATTTTAATGGAAATCTTGAAATAGGTCAGTGTCGAAAACCTATGACGTGTGTGTATCTGTATATATATGTCTATATGCATTTGTATGTGTGTGTGTGTGTGTGGATCTGTGGATGTGTGTATGTGTGTATGTGTGTGTGTAAGTCTGTATGTGTCTATGTGTGTATGTGTTTGTTTATATATGTGTGTATATCTCTTTGTGTGTAAGTTTGTATGTGTGTATGTGTGTATGTGTGTGTGTCTATGTGTGTAAGTGTGTGTGTGTGTATATGTGTGTATGTCTGTGTGTATACATGTGTAAGTGTATCTATGTGTGTGTGTGTGTCTATGTGTGTGTGTAAATTTGTGTGTATATGTGTGTATGTGTATATGTGTGTATGTGTCCATGTGTGTGTATGTATCTATGTGTGTGTATGTGTGTATGTGTGTATGTGTATGCATGTAAGCATATATCTATGCATATGCATGTGCATTATGTATGCATATGTATACATATGTATGCATATGTATACATATGTATGCATATGTATGCATATGTGTGTGTGTATGTGTGTATATATGTGTGTAAGTCTCTGTATGCATGTAGCTATGTATGTATGCATATGCATATACATTATTTATGCATATGCATATGCATCATGTATGCATATGCATTATGTATGCATATGCATTATGTATGCATATGCATATGCATTATGTATGCATATGCATATGCATTATGTATGCATATGCATTATGTATGCATATGCATATGCATATGCATTATGTATGCATATGCATATGCATTATGTATGCATACGCATATGCATTATGTATGCATATGCATATACATTATGTATGCATATGTATGCATGTATGTGTATGTGTGTGTATGTCTCTTAAGGTGTGTGTGTGTATGCATGTGTGTGTCTCTCTCTCTATGTGTGTGTGTGTGTGTCTATGTGTGTATATGTATGTGTGTTTATGTGTGTATGCATGTAGGCATGCATGTATGCATATGCATGTGCATTATGAATGCATATCTATGCATATGTATGCATGTGTGTGTATGTGTGTGTATGTCTCTCTATGTGTGTATGTGTGTATGCATATGTATGCATGTGTGTGTATGTGTATGTATGCATGTAATGATGTATGTATGCATATGCATATGCATTATGTGTGTATGTGTTTATGTGTCTATGTGTGTGTGTGTATATGTGTGTGTGTGTGTCTATGTGTCTATGTGTGTATGTGTGTGTATGCATGTGTATGTGTGTGTAAATCTGTGTGTATATGTGTTTGTATGTATGTGTATGTGTATGTGTCTATGTGTGTATATGTGTCTATGTGTGTGTATGTGTATGCATGGATCTATGCATATGCATGTGCATTATGTAGGAATATGTATGCATATGTGTGTGTGTGTATGTGTGTGTATGTGTCTATGTGTGTGTATGTGTATGCATGTATCTATGCATATGCATGTGCATTATGTATGCATATGTATGCATATGTGTGTGTGTATGCATGTAAGTATGTATGCATGCATATGCATTATGTATGCATATGTATGCATGTATGTGTATGTGTGTGTATACATATATGTGTGTGTTTGTGTGGATGTGTGTGTGTGTGTCTATGTGTGTATGTGTATGTGTGTATACGTGTGTATGTGTGTGTATGCATGTATGTATGCATATGCATGTGCATTATGTATGCATATGCATGTATGTGTGTGTATCTATATATATGTGTCTATATGCATGTGTATGTGTGTGTAAATGTGTCTGGATGTGTGTGTGTGTAAGTGTGTGTATATGTGTGTGTATGTTTATGTGTGTGTGTGTGTCTATGTGTCTATGTGTGTATATATGTGTGTATCTATTTATATGTGTATGTATGCATGTGTATGTGTGTGTGTAAATGTGTCTTGATGCGTGTGTGTAAGTGCGTATGTGTCTATGAGTGTGTATGTGTTTATGTGTGTGTATGTGTCTATGTGTGTGTACGTGTCTTTGTGTGTATGTGTATGCATGTATGTATGCATATGCATGTGCATTATGTATGCATATGTATGCATATGTGTGTATGTGTCTGTATGCATTTAAGTATGTATGTATGCATATGCACATGCATTATTTGTGTATGTGTGCATGTGTGAATGTGTGTGTATGTGTGTGTGTCTATGTGTGTATGTGTGTGTATGCATGTGTATGTGTGTAAATCTGTGTGTATATGTGTGTGTATGTGTGTGTGTCTATGTGTGTGTATGTGTCTATGTGTGTATGTGTATGCATGTATCTATGCATATGCATGTGCATTATGTATGCATATGTGTGTGTATGCATGTAAATATGTATGTATGCATATGCATATGCATTATGTATGCATATGTATGCATGTATGTGTATGTGTGTGTATGTCTCTCTATGTGTGTGTGCACATATGTGTGTCTGTATGTGTGTAGGTATGTGTCTATGTGTGTGTGTATGTGTGTATGTGTGTATGTGTGTATGTGTGTATGCATGTGTATGTGTGTGTATGCATGTAAGCATGTATGTATGCATATGTATTCATGCATGTGTATGTGTGTGTATGCATGTAAGTATGTATGTATGCATATGCATATGCATTATGTATGCATATGCATATGCATTATGTATGCATATGTATGCATGTATGTGTATGTCTCTCTACGTGTTTGTGTATGCATATATATGTGTGTATGTGTGTATGCATGTGTATGTGTATGTATGCATGTAAGCATGTATGTATGCTTATGTATAATTGTATGTGTATGTGTGTGTGTATGTCTCTTTACATGTGTAGGTGTGTATGCATATATATGTGTGTACGTGTATGTGTGTGTATGAATTTAAGCATGTATGTATGCATATGCATGTGCATTATGTATGCATATGTATGCATGTGTGTGTATGTGTGTGTATGCATGTGTATGTGTTTATATGTGTGTGTGTATGTGTGTGTATGTGTATGTGTCAATATGTGTGTGTATGTGTGTGCATGTGTGTGTATGTGTCTATATGTGTGTGTATGTGTGTGTGTGTATGTGTGTGTGTGTCTATGTATGTATGTGTGTGTGTCTGTATGTGTGTCTCTATGTGTGTATATATGTGTGTATCTATATATATATGTGTCTGTATGCATTGTTATGTGTGTCTGTAAATTTGTGTCGATGTGTGTGTGTGAGTATGTTTCTATGTGTGTGTGTGTGTGAATATGTGTGTGTATGTGTATGTGTGTGTGTGTGTCTATGTGTGTATATATGTGTGTGTTTGAATGCATGTGTATGTGTGTATGTAAATTAGTGTGTATCTGTGTGTGTGTGTCTATGTGTATGTGTGTGTTTCTATGTGTGTGTCTATGTGTCTATGTGTGTGTATGCATATGTATGTGTGTGTACATGGCATCACGGAGTGTGTCGATATCTCTCTCTCTCTCTCTCTCTCTCTCTCTAATTATATATATCTGTGTCGCGCATCTAAATCCCGGCACAAATGTGCCGAGAGAAATCGAATATTTTTTTGAACATTCCAAAGTATCTCTTATGCGATGCTCTGGAACACAGGACATTGCTTATGCGATGCTAAAGCCTCACAGGCAGTTTGTCAACGTTACAAATAGCATCACTAACTAGTAACACTATTTGCAACACATAGTTTTAGCATCACATAAGCAATGCTAACATCGCTTATGCGATGAAGCATCTTAAAACAAAAAAATAGGGTCGTCCCTTATGCGACACTAGCATCGCATAAGCAATGGTTTCCGATTTGTTTTCAATTCGGGGGTGTCGCTACACCCCCTATTCTTAGTAGTGTTAACATTTTTCTTGTAAAAAGTGAATCATGAAGTATGGAGCATATTTATATGTATCGAGTATTCGTGTTGAACTCGATTCATAGCTTCATTTGAAATGAGAATTGACTTGAGATTATATATGCATATATATATATATATATATATATATATATATATATATATATATATATATATATATATATATATATATATATATATATATATATATATATATGTATGTATGTATGTATGTATGTATGTATGTATGTATGTATGTATGTATGTATGTATGTATGTATGTATGTACGTATGCATGTATGCATGTATGTATGTATGTATGTATGTATGTATGTATGTATGTATCTATATATATATATATATATATATATATATATGTGTGTGTGTGTGTGTGTGTGTATATGTATATATATGGGGGTGAGAAACACCCAAAAAGTGGTTGTTTTCTAATGATGGATTTAAAAAATTGACAAATAGGATCTTTCCACGTGTACAAAAATATAATAATCTTGTCTCCTTTAATTCGACAAAAAAAAATGTTTCTTTAAGAAAATATGCTTTAAAAGCATTGTTAACATGATGGAATTTCTCGTATGACTGAAGAAGTTTTTGTTTTTATACAAAAAATCAAGATATTTTTGCACACCACACAATGCAAATCTTTAAATTTCCAAGAGAGTAATGATTTTTGAAGATACAAAATATTTTTGGGTTCACAAAATTCTATGATCCATACATCAAAAAGAATTTGTACACTTGGAATCTCTTTCAAGCATACAAATTCTTTTTGCCTATAAATACTCGTGAAGTCTGTAAATCTCGGCTTCCTGTTCTAACCATTTTCTTCTATTTCTCTGACTGTTTGAATGGATTCTACTTATGGTCATCCTTCCAATCATGTAACTCATGTGAGGTTTATAACAAACGAGAGGATTCGTTACGAAAAACCTCTTTCTATGCAACTAAATGATTAGGTGACTATGCTTCCTAGTTGTAGAGGTGTCCATAGAGTAACCAAGTTAAAAGAGACAAGGAAAAGGACCATTGGAAAGGTCATATTCTTAGTTTCAAAATAAAGAGGTTTGGTTGGATTGCAAGAGTTCAACATGTGTAAACTCCCAAATATCTAGTGCTAAACAATCATTTGTGATTCCCTGTGTATTGTAAATGAAGTTAAAGAATGCTCTTTTATCATTTTTAGTTGTTTTTGAATTACAAGCTATCTCTTTTTGTATTGTAGATATTTTCCCTTCCAATGTTTAAAAGTGGAAACCTATTGAATGTCTAGCAGGAACATTCAAAGTTCTGCATAAGGATTATGCACAACTTTGGTATGCAAACAAATGTGTTCCATTTTTCAATAGCATTCAATTATTTGTTTGTTTTGTAGATTATGAGGTACCATCAGGGAGGAGTGCTTGTGGAAAATCTTGTACATCTGCTTGCACGTTGCATCTCTTCATTAGATTGCGATTCTCCTGATCAATATACAATTTCAAGTTCTTTGTGCGAAATGAAAGATGACATTCAAAGGGCAATGTCATCAAGCTGAATCTCACGAAGTTTAAAGACTCAATGGTTTTTACATATTCACACTTTTGTAGCATGTTTTGAGAACATGGTATTATAGAAAAAAACAATGTGGTTGAATCAAAGAGTTTCAATTTCAAAGCTAGATGATGTTTTAGGTAGGGAATGAGATAGCAAAGAGGTTCAAAAACTAGGAGATATCATTTTATGTACATTTAGTCAAAATTCTCTTTCCAAATCATATCAAATATCTTAATAATCTTGTGTTTTGTATATTGCAAGAGACTAACAATTACAACCACCACGTGGTAGACAGATGACTCTCCTCCCAACCTCATGCTTTTATATATAACCGCTCCAATCAATGAGGACCACAAATGTAACTACAGTCCACAAGTGCATATGCAATCTCCTCCACTCCTTTCATATCTTCCACTAGAGTCTACTAGTGGTTGCGGTGATCTTGACCACTGCTTTAGTACCTTCCACTAGAGATCCACTAGTGGTTGGTGTACTCGCCACTCGAGTTAAGTCTCCCTCGACTCAAGTTAACTCATGTTAGCTTGAGTTAGAAGGCTATAGAGATCCTTGGGCAAAACTCTCTCCCCATGCTCCCCATGGGGGTTGAACCTAAGACCTCCTTCTTCATAACCTTGATACTTAACCACTAGGCTAAGTGGATCACTTGTTTAAGAGAGCACATGGACATATACTTAAGTCTAGTGTTGAGATCTTTGGCCATATAGGAGAGACCAAAGAGTATATAATTTGAGATCTGTCTGAATCGTCTGGACCCTTAGATCATAGACTTACTTTATTACATTCTTCCCCCCTTGGGAAAGATTTTGGTCCTCGAAAATAAAGCTATATATAATAATCATAGGCAACCCCCAAGCCACGTGTTCTTAAATAGGAAGAACATGTTCATGTTCTAAAACTAGAAGAACATGTTTTATCTCTGTGGTGGGATCCTCGCCCAAATGATACAAACACTATCTAGCTTTGCACTTTGATAAACTAGACAAAGTACAAAGTAGTGAATGCATAATAAGGGTGGATCTAAAAACATTTCTCAATGCAAGAGAACAAGGATTACGATCACCACATGCTAAACAGATGATTTCCCTCCCAACCTTATGCATGTATATATAGTTACTCGAATCAATGAGGACCACAAATGTAACTAGAGTCCACAAGTGCATGTGCAATTGCCTCCACTCCTTTCCTATTTTCCACTAGAGTCTACTAGTGGTTGGAGTGATCTCAACCATTGCTTTAGTACTTTCCACTAGAGTCCACTAGTGGTTGGTGTACTCATCACTCGAGTTAAGTCTCCCTAGACTCAAGTTCACTCACGTTAACTTGAGTTAGAAGGCTCTAGAGGTCCTTGGGCAAAACTCTCCCCCCATGCTCCCCATGGGGGTTGAACCCAAGACCTCCTCCTTCATAACCTTGAGACTTAACCACTAGGCTAGCTGGATCGCTTGTTTAAGAGAGCACATGGACTTATACTTAAGTCTAGTCTCGAGATCTTTGTCCATAAACAAGAGACCAAATGGTATGTGATTTCATATCTGTCTAAACCGTCCTGACCCTTAAACCATAGACTTACTTTATTACAGATATGACTATAGAAGGCAGGAAAAATAGCTGGGACTCTAGATACCCTTGGATTCCAAGGAGAGCTGACCATAATTTGAGTTAGAATTATTGATGCATCCAGATTTTGAACCTAGGAAAATAATTATCAATGCAAATTGGAAACTCAAAAATGTAAGAGAGCTCCTATAGTTCCTTGATGAGGTTTCACCACAGTTCAGATTCTCAACTATTGGTGCAATGGGAAACGTAAGATTAGAGAAAACATTATCTTGCATTACTTGTCTGCCAACAAGGGTGATCAAGTTACAACCCTCAAGAATGTAACTTGTCTTGCCCTTTTTCTTCCACCAAAATTTTGAAGGAAACAAAGACACAGTGTTATATACATTTTTCTCTCTTTTTTTTTATGTAAGCTCTTCATATGCATGTTTGCATTGTTTTGGTTTATATCATTGTTGTGGAAGGTTTCTATTGTGCAAAGAAACACATCATTGTTGGGGGAAGGATTCTATTGTTGAAAGAGTTCTCCCAAATAATAACTAGTAAAGATAAGGATAAAGAATATATGCATGTTAGTGTTTAGCTAAATAGAGTGCTATATACTTCTCATTTCTTTTTATGTAAATTCTTCATACTCATATTTGCATTGTTTTGGTTTATATCATTGCTGGGAAAGATTTCTATAGCTCAAAGACTTATATCATTTTTGTGGAACATTTCTATTAGGTAAGGGCCACTCAAGGCTCTGTGGCTACCCTAATCGCTTGAATTTGTTGTGTCGTTTTTTTTTTGCAATTTTAATGGATAGTCTATCAAAGAGCAAAACCGATTCAAGAAATTAGGGCCATTTGAAGTTCCTTGATTTCTCTCTTCGCTTGAATTGGTCATGACTTATTTATTTGTGAGAAGCAAGGTATATAGAGAATCAAGAGTAAGAATACTATAAAATTAAGAGGATTGGAAGACACGATCAATTCAAGCAATTGGGGCCATCAAAGGTTCTCCGACTAGCCTAATCGCTTGAATCGGTCTTGTCCTCCAATCTTCTCCATTTCACTTCACAAGCCCAAGTTTTCAGTTCAAAGATCACCAAAGTTGGATAAAGCATATATGGTAAACCACATATCATGTCTTATGATCTCATGAATAGTAGGCACACCATAAATCCTTCACTTTAGACAAAATTGCTACCAACATTAAGAAGTTCAACCGTTGATTTCTATGAAGAAACATGAGTTACAAACACTATCTTCTAGATAAAGATAGAATAGAATCACTTCTCAGTACATACAATCCTTTGAAGGGCTCCTTTCTATACAAAATTAGTATTTACAACAAGAGCAAATAAATATCTTCCAACATATGTGGGAAATACATGGGCTTAATATCAAGAGGTAATCATAGATACAAAAAACTATATAATTACTTTTGCTTTTTATTCTTCCCCTTTTTGTGCTTATTCTTTGGGACATGCTTCAATGGAGAGTGAACCAAAGGCCCTTTCTTATTATCTTCATACTTCTTCTCTAGTGGACGTAGTGGAGGAGAGTCTAGATCAAATGGACATATAACATCTTTCAAGATGGCATGGATTGCTTTTTCTCTGACCAAAAGGAACCATGCATCTGGATAATGAGATAAATTAAGATCAAGGCTATAAAATCTATGCTCAAAGAACCTTATTGCATTCGAAATTGCTCTCAATCCACATGATGTACTTTCATTTGCATATACCCAAACGTTTTCTTTTCATTTTAAATTCTAGCATACTTCAAATCAATATGCATTTTCAAAGCCTTTGCGGCACTTCAAAGCTACAAATATATAAGAATGCATGGAAATGGTGATACATAAGAGCATTGGAAGTGTACTAGAACTTACAATTTGCAATTGTCATGTTGTGATTGGAGACAATTCATAAACAAGGCTTGATATTCATTAAATTAATAATTATAAGACTCCAATGACCCTTGGAAATGTAACTCGCACTTTTAAATAAAACTTCAACCTTAGGAAAAGAATCACTTTATATGGAATATATAAATGAAAACTTACTTTTCAATATATGGATAAATTATATATTCCATTCCTCACTAAACCCTTGAGAAAATGGAAAATTTCTCCATGCGTGAATAGTATACATTGAGTCACAAGCAGACCTAAGATAAAGACCTTCCTTAAAAATAACTCTTTGCACTAGTGGATTAGGACCCCACAATATAAAACTAAGACTAGATGCATCAAGGAGGATTTTAATGAAAAAATGATGAGCGTATTATGGCCATAAGACAGTACCTGAGAGCTATGTTGACTATGCTCTCAAAGATCTCAACATTGAATTCTCTCAACATATTGTTGTCTTCAGGCCTTATGTCAAGCATGTGGTCTTCCTCCCACGGCATTGAAGCATTCACATTTACCTGGCCATGTGATTTCTTTAAAAGCTCTGAATTTCCTGCTCTTAGCCTCTGAATCTTCTTAATGGTAACAAATTCTTTTGATAATAAATTCTTCTTTCTCTTCTCCTCCTCAGACTTTGCTGCATTTCTTGTTAAATGTTCATGAGAAGGGATCTCTTCAAATTTTATTGAGGATGGCTTAGGTTTTCTTGCTACAGGAATAGTAAGAATATCAAAAAATGTATGATCATGCTTATCAAGAGGTACAATGGCTTTAACAAATTTATATCTTAGCTTGGACACAAATATATAGTCCTTGTCCATATGTGTCACCTATGACAATGTGTTGCAGATAAGTACACATCATATATAAAATCAATTGCAAAATCTTATGCTATCTCTTGTAAGCAAAGAAGAGCATGGGTTTGCCATCTGACATTCACGAATGAAGTTTTCTTCATCACTAAGTAGAGATTGGTGGAGATCTCTTTGATAACTCTCATGAATGGAAGTATTGGGATTGGGAGTCCACAACACTTCTGAGATCTTTTGATTTCCCTCAATGATTTGAGATGGTACTTAAACCCTTTCTTTGGATTTTCCTTCTATGGATCACCTTGATTTTGGTTATTTGTGGTCTGTAGAGTAGATCCTTGGCTCTCTAGAATAGGTCCCGCTTGATTTTGCTCCTTAGTAGTTTACAACTTCCTACCTATCTTCTTTGTCCTAGCCATGATCTGTTGAAAAAGGGTTTGAAATGAGGATGAAACATATGGATATGAGAGAAAACTACAAGAAAACCAAGAATTCAAGAGATGACCAATTCAAGCGAATACGGCCATCCAAGAATCCTAGATTGTTGGAGTCGCTTGAATCAATCATATCAAATGATTCAATCTCTGAGCTGGATTCATGTGAATCCTATGATGTCTTTGGAATTAACTCTCTCTCTTATAAGTAAGTAAAGAAAAAATAGTTCTTAAATAGTATTTTGACTACACATGACCGATTCAAGCGATTATGTCCATTCAAAAATCTTCAATTCCCCTAATCGCTTGAATCAGTCATATCAAACAATTCAAGGTCTTAGTCTCATTCATGTGAATTCCATGTAATCTTGAACTAATCTATCTCTCTTATATATTTGAAAATAGTTCTTATACATGTTTTTTACTTTACATGACTAATTCAAGTGATTATGTCCATTCAAAAATCTCCGTTCCCCTAATACCTTGTATTGATCGTCTCAAAAAATCTAACATCTAAGTTTCATTCATGCAAATTCCATGAACTCATGAAGTAATCTTTCTCTCTTGGACCTTAGAAAAAAAAGAATAGTTTTAGTGTCTAAGTTTCATTCGTGTGAATTCCATGAAATCTTGAAGTAATATTTCTCTCTTATACCTTAAAAAACAAAGAATAGTTCTTAAACATGTTTTTGACTACACACAACTAATTTTAGCAATTACATCCATCTAAAAATCCTTGGTTCCCCTAATCGTTTGGATCCATTGTGGCAAACAATTTAATGCCTAAGTTTTATTTATGTGAATTCCATGTAGTCATTGAAGTAATGTTCCTATCTTATACCTTAGAAAATAAGGAATAATTTCAACTGCTAAGTTTCATTTATGTGAATTCCATGAAATCATGAAGTAATCTTTGTCTCTTATACCTTTGAAAACAAAGAATAGTTCTAAAATAAGTTTTTGACTACACACGATTGATTCAAGAAAGTACATCCATCCAAAAATCTCTAGTTCCCCTTATCACTTGTATCAATCATGTGAAAAAGAGATTTCAACAAGAAGAACTGTTGGAAACATTCATAGAAAAGTCTTAGAGAATGAAAACTACGAGAAGTGAGGGGTATGAGGCAAGTCACAAAAAGTTGCACAAATGAACTGAGAAGGTTATATAAGTTTCTCAATCGTGTTGATTGTTGGTGCCACATGGCATCCTCTAATTGGTGCATCATTTGACTATTGCATCACATGCTCATTGTTCCATGTCATTTGACCATTTATAATTACAAAGTTGGGTCACCATGTGTCGTATGCTCATTGGTCCACATCATTCGACCATTGGTTTCCTCTCTTCTCCTATAAATATGAGCTTCCTTGGTCTTTTCCCATTTTCTACCTTCAAAAAAGTTTAGCAGGCATACTCTAGCACTCATACCTCAAATTGGATACATGATCAATTCAAGCAATCATGCCAATTTGACCATCTTTGGCTGCCTCTATTTTCTTGCATCAATCATCTCTTGCATTATTAGGAAGAGCACTGTTTAATTTAGAGATGGAAGAAAAGAATCCACTTTTTAGTGTATCTCCATCTAAGAAACTAATAGATTTCATGGGTGTCAAGACGGGTTGAGGGTGAACCAATTTGGAGATGCAACAAAAATGTTCAATCCCAGTTTCGACGCACTGGTGGAGAAAAGTAAGGGATATCTTATGGATGAGTGGGAGAACTTCCTGAAGATAGTCAATGGACATGAAGTTATAATCTCTAGCAAGAAATATATCCACCTATTGATTTTTGGGAAGGATCCTTTGAATAAGGATACAATCACTAGAAAGTGTAGGAAAGCTTCCGCTTGCCATGCAGGATGGAATTTTGCCCAAAACATGAGAATAAATGTGTTTTTACTACCACAGAACATTGGGTTTTTTATGTGGCTTGATCGTATCTCAATTGACAAGAGTGAAGTACAGAACCTTGATGAAGAGAAAGGAGCTTCTCTTGATATTTCCCTTCAAAAGTACTCAAAAATTCAAGTCAAAGGAATTTTTAAAGAGATACTTCTACTCCTCTCTAGTGTGCCTCTATTCATGATGAATCAATTGGGTGGCTTCTTGGACATCCATAATATATGTTTTCTTCCTGCTAAGAGCACACAGACTCATGTGATCCTCGTCTTCCTTTGAACATGCTCAATCTATATTAATAAATAGTTTAGCACTTAGGTCATCATCATAAGGATAATCTATAGTTAAGTTAATCACATGTTTGATGTTCCTCAATGTCACGAGGAAGGAGATAAGGAAGAGAGCTCACACACACACACTCTCACTCTCAAGGAGAAGCACACACACACAGATTTAGGCAAGGAAGAATGATCTTCTTCTTCTTCTTCTATTACATAAAAGGAATGTACAAGAATGACCTTAAAAACAGGAATACAACAAGTGCAATATATAAAGATCAGTACATAAGGAAAAACCTAATGTTCACGAATGAGTGAGCTGGCAAGAAACAAATGTGCCATCACTCTCAGTAGATAAATCTAATAAAGCTCAATGAAGTATCCCTGACATATATGGGCGTGACCACTATACATATCATAGAAACAAAATATTGGTATGTGTCATCCTCGATCATCACATGTTGAGCTTGATATCTCAATACTCCCCCTCAAGCTCAATGCCATGTCGTGTAATCCAAGCATCTCCCGAAACTTCTTCAACTTCTCAGCTCCAAGTGCTTTGGTGAAAATATCAGCAACCTACTCATCTGTTCTCACATAAACAAGATTAATATCACCTACTACTACCTTCTCTCTGATGAAGTGGTAATGTACCTCGATATGCTTTGTTCTAGCATGGAAAACATGGTTCCGTGCTAACTGTATGCTGCTAAGATTATCACAATAGATAGTGATAGGCTTTTGCACTTCCACTCCTAAATCTACAAGTAACATCTCCAACCATGATGCCTCACATGCTGCCATTGCACCACCTCTATACTCAGCCTCTGTACTCGACAAAGCAACAATAGGTTACTTTTTACTGCTCCATGTAATACCTGCACCTCCAGGTGAGAAAAGAAAGCCACTAGTAGATCTTCTACTTCTATCTGGAGTACTACCAGCCCAATCTACATTGGTGTATTCATGAACCTACAAATCTACACCAACTTCATAAAACAATGCATAATCCAAAGTAGCACTCACATAACGTAGAGTGCACCTCAGAGCATCCAAATGTGGCTTCCTGGGAACCTATATAAACTGACTTTCAAGTCCAACAATATAGCTTAAATCAGGCCTTGTATTTGTAAGATATATAAGACTTCCCACAATTTTCTTGTACATAGTAGCATTTTCCAATGCTTCACTTGATGTAGTATTTAACTTCAAATTCTGATCTAATGGCATAGAAATTGACTTAGAACCATCCATACCATACTTTTGTAGCATATTCAAGGCATATTGCCTTTGCGACATCCATATACCTATTTCTGTACGTATAAACTCAATGACGAAGAAATAGCACAGCACACCAAGATCTTATCATGTCAAATTCCTACATAAGAAGTTGCTTTACCTCTTTGATGCTTTCTTCATTATCGCCACCTATAATCAAGTCATCAACATGAATGTCCACAATTGTGATGCCATCATCAACCTTCCTTGCATATAGTGAATGATCTGCATCACACATAGAAAACCCAATGCTGGTTAAGTAATCAGCAATCCTTGCATGCCATGCACGCAGAGCCTGCTTCAGCCCATACAAAGCCTTTTGCAACCTACAAACATATTCTAGATGCTTTGAATCTTCATATCCTTGTGGCTAGTCCATATATACTTCTTCCTGTAACTCACCATGTAGGAAAGCATTCTTCACATCCATCTGATGCAAAGTCCATCCATTTGCTGTAGCTAATGCAACAAGTGTCCTAACAGTAGACATTTTAGCTACAGGTCTGAATGTTCCCTCATAATCAATACCATATATATGTGCATATCCTTTAGCTACCAATCGTGCTTTATAATTGCTTATGCTACCATCAGCATTATGCTTTACCTTGTAAACCCATTTACAGCCTATGGGTTTCTTTCCTTGTGGCAATGGAACTAGCTTCCATATATCATTTCCATAAATTGCAACCATCTCCTCATCCATAGCTTTTCCCCAATGTGCAATTCCAATTGCATCTTCAAAGCAAGAAGGTCCAGCATCTTGTATTACCTTTTTCATGTAGGCAAAATGATGAGCCATGTAACTATCATATGTCAATCGTTGCACTGAATTCCTCATCCTCCCAGATCTTCTTGGTCCTATATCACTTCTCCTTGTATCATCTGCATGTGCCCTTCTTACTCCTGGAGTCTTCATAGAGGGCAATCCAAGTTCCTCATCAAGACTCTTTTATGAACCGCTTGAATCTCCATCAACGTCTTCAAAACCTGCACATGTTTTATGACCAGTAGTAAGCTTTTCTATACCTTTCTTGAATGTATTTGATGAATTTGCTAGACTGAAATTTCCACATAATCAACCACTCCATGGATTTGAGTTGGAACTATTCCTTGGTGATGCATCCGGTCCACTCGAAACCTGAGATTCTGCACTTGATTTTTCAGCATTCTCTTTGTCATTTGGTTCAAGACTCAATCCTTCTTTGGCATCTGCATATAAGCTTGACATTTCATCAAATACCACATCTCTACTCACATTTACCTGTTGTGTGAGTGGGTTATAACATTTATATCCCTTTTGCTCAAGGGAGTATCCAGTGAAGACACATTTTTCTGCTTTTGGATCAAGCTTCATCCTCAATTCATCTAGGACATGTACATATGCAATACAACCAAAAACTTTCAGATGTGATAAGTTTGGCTTTTTACCTGTAACCTGCTCTTCAGGTGTAACTTGATGTACAATGGCAGTCAGAGTTCTGTTCATGATGTATACAGCAGTATGCACAGCTTCTGCCAATAACAATGATGCATATTCTTGTTTGCCATTAAGGTTCTTGCTATTTCTACAATATCTCTATTTTTGTTTTTAGCAACGCCATTCTGTTGTGGTGTGTACCTACATAAAAATTGATGCCGAATTCCATGACTTTTTAGAAAAATGTTGAAGTCATTTGACATGTATTCACCTCCTCCATCAGATCTTAATGTCTGAATGTACATCCCTGTCTACTTTTCCACCATAACTTTAAAATTCTGGAAGTGAGTGAACACCTCGCTCTTCTCTTTCATGCAATATACCCATACTTTGTGTGTATGGTCATCGATGAAAGTAACATAAAACCTACAACCACCCATATATGTGGTCTTTGCTAGACCCCAAACATCTGTATGTACTACTTCTAGTACATTCTCACTAACATGGTTGTCATGTGGAAATGATGCTCTTGACTATTTACCAAATTGGCATGCTGCACATACCTTTTGCATTTCTGCAACTTTCAAATTTGGTAGTCCATGGACAATCTCCTTTGACTGCATGAGTTTCAGCCTTTGCAAGTTTGCATGTCCAATCGATTTGTGCCATATCTCTATATCTGCAATAACTCCTACACCTTTTGCAAAAATGGTTGCATTCATTTCGGGAATCTTCAGATTTAAGGTGAACATCCTACCCACTTTGTTTCCTTTGGCAACCAATCGTCCATCCTGCTTGTACTCTTCTACATATAATCCATCAGCATTGAACCTGACTTGTAATCCCTAGTCAACCATTTGTCCAACAGAAACTAGATTCTTTGTTATATTTGGAACATGCAACACATCAGCAAGATGTTTTACCTTCCCGTCCTCCATAGAGAATGCTATGTTTCCTGTATGCTGAATAGGATGCGGCATATCATCACCTGTTTCAACATATCCAAGAACTGGCATTTTCTGCAAGCTACTAAACCATTCTGCATAACTGGTCATGTGATTTGAAGCACCTGAATCAACATACCAGACATTATCATTCGATTTTGAAACACCAACAGACATCGTATTCATCATGTGATGTTGCACCATAAAAAACTTCTCAGAATCATCTGCACTTGTGGATGCATAGTTGTTTTGCTGCCTTCTGTTATTTTTATTCTTGAACCTGCAATCACGATCAAAGTGTCCAAGTTTACCATAATTCCAATATCCTTTATTATCATTACCTGAATCATTTCTTTGGAAATTTCTTCGACCTCCTTGGCTCCCCCTGCCTTGAAACTGTCCTCTTCCTCCTACATGATTCTGTTGTTGACCTTGCTCTTGTTTACTGTTTCCTCTTCCACTTCCAAAACCTCTACCTCTGCCTCTTCCTCTGCCAGAGTAGAATACTTACTCAGAACTGGGCTTTCCTTGGGAGTTTGAATCCTCACCAAGATTCTTTTCTTCAATAATCAGCATAGATACTAGATCACCCAAATTACGAATATTTTCCCTAGTCTGTATGGAAGTTCTGAACTGCTTATATGCAACTCCTAAGCCATGAAGGCACACTTCCACCTTATCATCATCATCTACATTCATGCCAATAGATGCAAGTGACTCACATATGCTTTTGATTTTTAGAGTGTAGTCACTTACTGACATGCTCTTCTTTTCCAATGTATGCAACTCGTTCTTGAGTTGCTATTTCTATGCCTTTGTATTAGTTTCATACAAAGTGACCAAACTATTCCAAGCCTCTTTTGGAGTCTTGGCATCCTGTATGTGTCCAATCATGCTATCATGTATGCTAACAAATAGCCAACACATTACCTTTGGTGCTCGTTGATTCCATTCCTCATATGCTCTTAACTGGTCTATAGTCCGATTCCTTTCTAGTAACTGCGGAGCATTTTCATTCTCTCCTTCGATGTACTTCCAGTAGCCTTTTCCCATCAGGAAATTCGTCATTTTGAATCTCCAAGCATGGAAGTTATTCTTGTCCACCTTATCGCTCATAAGCTGATTCATTCCATGTGCATTTGCCATTTCTGCAACAATTCACAACACTACAAAACACTAAAAGCAACACTTCTGCTCGAACACTATCGCACTATGACATGGCAGTTTGATCTCAGAAAAACAAAGTTTTCGTGTATCAACAGTACACCGAATCGCTTGAAATTTTGGATTTGGAATATATGAGTATCGCGGAACACAATCCAAGTTATAGTTTTTAAAAATAGTTTGAGGTCTTCTACCTTCATGCGGATTTTCATAGCAAATGGAGGCTGTTTGTGAAATCGCGTTTTCTCCACGCCTTGCCACGTAGTTTTCACCGTTGCCTTTTCCAAGAGCTCTCTACAGCCACGCTGGCTCTGATACCATGTCACAAGGAAGGAGATAAGGAAGAGAGCTAACACACGCACTCTCACTCTCAAGGAGAAGGACACACACAAATTTAGGCATGGAAGAATGATCTTCTTCTTCTTCTTCTTCTTCTTCTATTACATAAAAGGAATGTACAAGAATGACCTAAAAAACAAGAATACAACAAGTGCAATATATAAAGATCAGTACATAAGGAAAAACCTAATGTCCACGAATGAGTGAGCTGACAAGAAACAAATGTTTCATCACTCTCGGTAGATAAATCTAATAAAGCTCAATGAAGTATTCCTGACATATACCGGTGTGACCACTATACATGTCAGAGAAATGAAAAACTCGTACGTGTCATCTTGGATCATCACATGTTGAGCTTGATATCTCCACACTCAAGACCTTCCTATGTACATTCAAATGATCACATGAGGGTGCTTCTACGATTTGTGAGAGCACTCTTATAACATAAGCATGGCCTAGCCTTGTAATATTTGCATTTAGAAGTGAGCCAATTATGCCACTATACTTTGGTGTCTTAAATGGGATCCTCAAAACCTACACATAGTTTTTTCTTTAGTTCCAAATACTAAGAGTGAGTGTTACATCCACGCTTTTCAAATCTCTATATTACATCTAGGAGATACAATCTTTGGATGACTAGAACTCCATATTATTCTTTGTATATGACTTCAATTCTTGAGAAGTGCTTTAGAATACCAAGGTGTGAGGTCTTCAACTACTTGCCAAACTTTGCATTTATTTCCCTGACACAAAATTCATTATCACTTATCGTTATGACATCATGACTTCCTTCTAATTAAACTTGCATGAATAATCAACTAATATTCGGTTTGAAGATCTAGAAGCTTGCTTCAGTCCATACAAGGCCTTATTTCACTTCAGTCCATACAAGGCCTTATTCCATTACATTCCTTTGCACTATAAGCCAACGTTTTTCCAATGCTCCTCATGCCTTCTTGCTTGCATACTAGTTTCCATGTGTTGTTTTGTTTTTATGCTTTCATGATTTTGCCCATGGAATCACTTTAGGTATGGTCTTCTCTGGTTTCTTCAATCAAATTAGGTTCCTTGTCCTTAATCAGATTGAAAATGTATGCAAAGTCTCTAACAATAAAATTATGTTCACATAAACTTTTGGAATGCATACCTTAGGTATGAATCTCTTCTACCTTGGGATATTTTTCATTGCCTTTGACATAGTTTTACTATCCATAATGTGATTCTCATCTTCATTAACTCCATGGCCTTCGTCATATAACCCAAAAGTTAGGTGATGTTGTGACTACTTTCCATCATGAGGTATATTTTGACCCTCCATGCTCACTTGGGTGGATTCTTATAACCGTATTTCTACTTCTTCCACATCTTCATCTTGCAAGCATATCATAGGACAACATTAGGGTCTTTCATTGATCGAATATGACATCTCATGATCCTTGATAATGATGTGATAACATCTATAACATTTTTGTTTCAAAGAATAACCTAAAAGGATACATCGTTGTACCCTATCATCAAGTTGTATCACCACTTCATGAGAGACATGTGTGTAGCAAACGTCCAAATATCTCCAAGTGTGAGAGGTCACGTTTCCTCCCATTCCCTACTTATTAAGGTGTAAGAGCATGTATGCTAGGCATAGGATAGCACACCTATTAATGATGTACACTATAGTAGAAAGAGCATCGCCACGAATACCCTAATGAATCATTTATTATATTCATCATATTTGACCGTTTTGTTGAGGTTTTTATCTACACAGGGATTACCTTCTTATCCATTGGTCTGGTTCTTTGGAATATTTATCCATCTTCCTTATTCCTTCTCCACTTGTTCCTTAAATCTTTTTAAGGTAGCAAGAACTTTTTATTTATACTTGATACAAAGAAACCTCTCTTTTCTTGAGCTATCTAGACGTTTTTTTTTTCTTAGACCAAAAAAAAAAAATTAGTCCTCCCATATTTACTTTTGAAAATTTTTTAAAAACACTGAAGGGGTCCTAAATAAAGCATCCGTTATGACCAAATCTTACTTATGGCCTCGTTCAACCATGTGCCCACATAAAATGAGGTTCTTTGTATTGGTAGGTACATGTTCTATCTCTCCTAGACTATATGGCTTTATGCTTCTTGTCAATTATAACATCTCCTATATTTTGGATCTCATGTTGTGTATTGCATATGCTAGACAAATTATCTCCTAACAATGGAAAATTTTGGAATACACATCGAAATCAAGAAAGAGTTTTTTAAGCCTCTCTAGTGTGCCTCTATTCATAATATATCAACTGTGGGTGGCTTCTTGGACGTCCATTATTTCGGTTTTCTTTCAAGGAAGAGCACATAGACTCATGTGATCCTCTTGTCTTACTTTGAGTATGCCCAATCTACATCATTAAATAGTTTAGCACTTAGATCATCATAAGGATGTTGAAAGTTTTTCAAGCTCAAGAGTGTGGGGACATGCCCCAAATTGAACCTTCCACATCCCACAATCAAAGGAGGCTAACATCCACAAGTTGGAGGCATCAAATTATGCCCATAATGGAACATAGTTGATTATAGAAGGTTTAGCTCACCTCTTGATGAGATTAGACCTCCCTTTTGGCATGTATATGCTTTTGATTGGTTAAAGAGGTTAGTAATGTGGTCTTTAAAACCTCTAATGAGTTGTACTATGAATTAGAGTCATGGAAATATGTGCCCAAGCTACCCCTTCCATAAGCACAACCCCTTCTAGCTATTCTCTGCAGATTTTGTAGAAATTTCACTTTTACACACTCTATCTATCTAGATGATTTTGGGAGACCCCCCGGCCTTGTAATTGTTGTTTCTCCTTCATCCGGAATCTAGTTTTAATGATTTTTGTCTTTTGGGAAAGCTTATAAGATCTACTTTTAGCGGTATAAGTCTTAGGTTCAGTGCCTACACATGTGTAAAGAAATGTCCAAAACATTGTCTATCTAATTAGCTCAGACTATGTGAAGAGATCAAGTTATCTATTTTTTTGCTGCTGGTTGAGCCATCATCGAGTATCCAAATGGAGTGATTTTACTCTCATTTGAAATATCTTAAATTCTAGTTTAAGCCTGAAACATGTCATTTTCAGTATCTGCATATACTTGGAGAAACTTAGAAAATATAGAGCCTATGTCTAAGAAATTTCAGGATCCTAGGAGGGTTCATTTGCTTTCGTTGTGCACAGAGGAGTGTTTATCCTCCAACAGTGGTATAAGAGCTATAAGTGGAGTATCAGAGAGAGAAGAAGGAGCTTATGAAGTTAAGTAGAGACTTCATCAAAGTTTGAAGGAAGGAAGCAAAGAACGGGCACGTCAATTGGGGGAAGCAAATACATCATCAAATTAAAGACCAAGCTTCATCAAGAGGAGTAGCTCTATTTTTTGAGGTAAAAGCCATCTTTTTCAAATTCATTGCATCAAGAGGGAGGTTCAAAAGAGCTAGGAGGCACCATGGCTGATCTCAATGCTCAGATTGAGAAGCTGAAAAAAGGAAACTACCAACCATGGCGATTTAGCATAAGAATTTTTTCTATGGGGAAAGGTTTGTGGGGACTTGTGAGCGGTGGAGAGGCAAAACCCTACATAGATGAGATAAATCCAACCAATGACCAGAGAAGAGCAGTAAGAGAGTGGGATGAAAGAGACAAAAGGGTCGTTTTCATTTTATCTCAGCATATTAGCAACTCTATGGTAGGGCATATTCAAGATTTGGATACATCGAAGAAGGTGTGGGAGTGCTTCGAGAGATTGTACTCAACCTCCACAAAAGCTAGAAAAATTCAGCTTAAGAATGAGCTAAATAATCTTAGGAAAAGCCCCTCTTAAGGTGCTAATGATTACATATTAATGGCTAAAGATCTTGGAGATGCACTAGAGTCAATCGTTTGTGCCCTAGATTATGATGATCTTGTCGCCCACACCCTAAATGGACTTAGGGATGATGAAAAATGGAGGGCTTTCACAACTTCAGTGTATGTAAGGGACTCTATTCCTGATTTTGATCAACTAATCACTCTCATGGTGACAGAGGAGATGAAACTTGGTGTTCGTAATGCGGAGGATAGCCAAGTTCATTTGTTGTATGCAAGTAGAGGAAGAGGAAGACACAACTGAGGTGCTACAAGAGGAAGAGGAAGATATCAAAGCAACCAAGGAGGTCAAGGAAAACAAGAAAAAGCAGGTCAAAGAGGTGGAAGAGCTACGAATAGAGGAAGAGGCGGAAGATTTGGTGGAAGAGTGTTGCAGATCCATCACTTCACATGAAGAAGCAAGGAGACAAGACGGTATACATATGCATCTATGTGTATGATTTGATCATCACAAGAAGTGATATTGCAGGTATTAAAGATGTCAAATCAAAGCTAGGAAAGTTCAAGGTATCTGATCTTGGAACACTAAAATACTTTTTGGGAATAGAGGTAATCTATGCACACAATGGCATCTTCTTGATTCAAAGAAAATACTTGTTGGATGTGCTATACACGTTTGGTATGAGTGGTTGTAAGCCACTTTCTCAGCCCATGGAGCCCAATACAAAGTTTTTTGCAGGTCAAGGAGAGGCTATACAAGATATTACACTATATAGAATCATAATTGCTTCATTAATTTATGCTACATTCACTATACCTAATCTTGCATATGTAGTAGGTGTTCTCTCTCAACTTTTGCATGCACCTACTCATGATCATCTTATGGCAGCAAGAAAGGTGCTTCGATACATCAAGCACACCATCTAAGTGTCAAAGGATATATTGATGCTCATTGGGCACGTAGCAAGGATGATCGAAGGAGTACATCAGGTTATGTTTTCATGATAGGTACAAAAGTGATCTCTTGGAGCTCTAAGATGCAATCCAATGTTGCTCTTTCATCCACAGGGGCTGAGTATAGAGGTTTAGCATTGGCTACATGTGAACTATTATGGCTTAAGAAGCTAATAAAGGACCAAAATCAAAGGAGGCTGATTTCAACGAGTTGGAGGCATCAAATTATGCCGATAATGGAAAGAAGTTGATTAGAAAAGATTTAGCTCACCTCTTGATGTGATTAGACCTCACTTTTGACATGTATATGCTTTTGATTGGTTAAAGAGGTTAGTATGTGGTCTTTAAAACCTCTAATGAGTTCTATTATGAATAAGTGTCGTTTAAATATGTGCCCAAGCTGCCCCCTTGCTTAAGCACACCCCCTACTAGCTATTCTCTACATATTTTGCAGAAATTTCACTTTTACACACCTATCTATCTAGATGATTTTGGCAGACCCCCCGCCCTTGTAATTGTTGATTCTTCTTCATTCAAAATCTATTTTCAATGATTTTTGTCTTTTTAGAAAGCTTATAAGTTCTACTCTCAATGCTATATGTCTTGGGTTCAGTGCCTACACATGTGCAGAGAAATGTCTAGAACAGTGTATGTCTAGTTAGCTCATACTCTGTGAAGAGATCAAGTTATCTCTTTTGTTGCAGCTGGTTGAGGCATCATCTAGTATCCAAATGGCGTGATTTTACTCCCATTTAAAATCTCTTATAGTCTAGTTTAGTTCTGCAATATTTCATATTTAGTAGGTGCATATACTCAGAGAAACTCAGAAAATATAGAGCCTATGTTTGAAAAATTTCAGGATCCTAGGAGGGTTCATTTGCTTTTGTTGTGCACACAGGAGTGTTTATCCTCCATCAAAGGATACTTGAGAGCATGTTATATTAACAACCCTCTCCAAGTCACCATGCAAAAAATATTTTTTTAATATCCAATACAAACAACCACCTTGTTGATATAGCGAGTATAGTTAAGGAATTCTTGATGGTGTTATTTTGGCAATAAGAGTGAATTTTTCTTGATAGTAAATCACATATGTTTTGAAAAAAACTTTTAGCTACTAATCTAGCCTTGTATCTACTTATACTTGCATCTACATTCCTTTGTACTATAAACCAAATTTTTCCATTGCTCCTCATGTCTTCTTGATTGCATACTAGTTTCCATGTGTTTCTTTTTCTTCTAATGCTTTCATGTTTTAGCACATGGAATCACTATAGGTATGCTCTACTCTAGTCTCCTCAGTCAAATTAGGTTCCCTATCATTAATCACATTGAACATGTATGCATAGTATCTAAGAATGAAATAATGGTCACTAAGCTTTTGGAATAGATACCTTACATTTGCACTTTATCGAGACAACAACCCCTTCTTGCTTTGCAATTGCATTTTTCATCTAGACTATATTGTTGTGCTCAATCATTATATTTGTAATTCACTCACAAGTAGGAGCATGAGCAAGTGAAGGAGCAGGAGGAGGAAAAGTTCGTGGAGAGAGGAGCATGAGAAGGAGCATGTCAAGTAACACAAACACACACACACACAGATATATATATATATATATATATATATATATATATATATATATATATATATATATATATATATATATATATATATATATATATATATATATATATATATATATATCACAAATTATAGATAGACTCAAGGTAAAGGAAGCATCCTCAATGGTTTACTATTACTTGGTACTACTTTAAGAGCTTGTTATATTTATGGAGATATGGTTATGTTTTTGTTGTTATTTCTATTGTATAACTACAATCATCACAATGATCACATCTACTATATAAGAAGTTGTTTGATGCGTACTCATTTTATATTACAAATCCAAATGCTTATGATATGTGAGAAGGCAATGATACCCATTATGAAAAATTTCATATGTTTGGGGGATAGGAAAGCTTTTAACTTGATATCATAATTCGTATAGAAAAATGGCGTTGAAGTACAAAGTACACTATTGAGTATGATCTACCTTTGAAGTAGTGATAAAGGCTTTTTGGAGTATTACTCTGCTTAGTTTGATTTAAAAGAAAAGATTTAGAACCTATATTATACATATATAGATCTTCTTTATAGAGTAATAACATTGTAATCTGTAATTTCTATAGCCTTGCGACTTTACCTCTTTGCAAATGCTAGTTTGGAAAATTCTTTTTTGAAAAGGAAATTTCCTATGTTTTAAATGAAATATTGATAATATAACAAAGGTGCACTATGATATATATGTCCATGCATGTTAGTTGTATGAAACCAAAAGGCTTGATATATTGACCGTGGAGTTATTTTCATTTGGTAAGAAAACATGGATATTGATCATATTTATGGCGTTTTTGAGGAGTTGTATATTCTACTCAAATGGACTACTTTATTTTTTGGATGGTGTTTAGTAACTGTACTGTATAGTCTTGGGATTGTTTAGATGCATAACCATAAGAAAGGATCTAAATAGATTTTACGACTAGCAATATCAACGTATGAATATAGTTAAGTTACAAAGAAGCTAATAATTTCTCTTATACACACAAGGTTTATTCCGGCCTAAATAATACCTCTTTGTGTTCTAATATATTTGTGAATTGTCCTTATCTAAATAAATATGTGTTTTTTATGAGATTAATGTTTATTCTCCTTTAAGATAACTGTAAAAGCTCAATATCGGAGTTTTCTTTGTGTGTTCTAAACCATAATTATTCCTCATAGCATAGGAATGATTGCACTCACTTTCCGGTGAGAAAAAAATCATGTAATTCAATAAAAGCTATTTTTTGATATAATCTACCTACAATAAAATCTCTAAGATTGAGTCTTGGATATGGTATCAAATAAACCCTACATAAGTTATAGGATTGAGAAATCAGCACACAACTAACTCTATGTTTAATTAATTTTTTCTATAATAAAGGTGTTACGTAATGAACTTTATAAGTTTTAACTCGTTCAAAAAAGCAATATGGGATTTTAATGGTACATCTAATTTAAATATTGTTCAATATCGGATGACTTTCAACAAACCTTATTACACAATATCTCTTAATTATGATTATTGGCATGTCCTATTTTGAAATTCTAATAAGTAAGTAGCTTAAGGTACGAACTAATCACTAGGGAGTGAGTGTGAGTACCTTCCTTCCCATTGAAGCTTAGTACCTTACATGTATAACAATGAATTCTATCCTTGTTTGTTTCTTTTTTCAAGCTTGTAGGGAAAATAAGTACGATGGTATGACATAGAGACTTATATCCCCAAAAGATAGTACCAATAAACAAACATCCAAAGTTGACGGTTTTATAGTTGATGGGATAAAAATTATCTAGTAATGTGTGTGTAGACACACACACGCACACACACACACATACACACACACACACATATATATATATATATATATATATATATATATATATATATATATATATATATATATATATATATATATATATATGTGTGTGTGTGTGTGTTGATACATATATATGTGTGTATGTGTATTGTGTACTATGCTATATATATATATATATATATATATATATATATATATATATATATATATATATATATATATATATGTATGTGTGTGTGTGTGTGTGTATGTGTGGTGTGCTAGATATACACATATAAAGGAGGTGAAACGAATCACTGGAGGCGCATGGCCACAATCGCACTCGAGTGAAACTTTAACTTGATTTTTCACCTGCGTCCATCAGTATAAGTTCGACTGAGGAGGTTCGACTAAAGATGTATGAAACATTGGTAAAGACTGAAGACGTACGAAACACAGATGGTCAAGGTGGCACAAAACAATGAACCAAGAACCGAAACGGGGTGTGCACAACTGAAACTGAAAGAAAAACTTCATTTTTTTATTAAAGAGTTGGAGATCTGAACGTTAAACGTTAAGTTCTTCAGAAATCCTCTTACCTGTATGCTGTTCCATAGCTTCTTGCGAGAGTTGCTGTATTTTCTAAATTGTTGCCTTTGATATAAAAGAGCATTTTCTAAAGTGTACCATATATCGGGAAGAAATACAACCAGAATCAGATCCTCTTTATTTTTCCCCTTCTTGGGCCAACGATTTTCAATTTTTCTTTTATTTTTTTTTTTGGTGACCACAATTCAGAATTGCAAACACACTCACACACCCAACCTCGTAAGATAGAGGTATTTAGAAGCGAGTACAATGAATTGCAAACACACTAACACACTCAACCTCGTAAGGTAGAGGCACCCATCTCTGAGAAACTCATAGATATATATCAAGTCAAGATTTGAACTCACAACTTCCTTCTTGAGATTCATGACATCAAACACGGGCTTGGACATGATTTTCAATCTTAATCTTTTCCTGCTTCGGAATAGTTAGGATGCTATTGTAAATTAACATTCATAAGCGTGTATAATACAATTTACACACTTATGGAAACTTAGGGAGTTCAATAAATAACTCGGAAGCTAAATGCTTATACATGTTCATTTCAAAGAGTAGTCCACTATTTGAAACAGGGAGGATTTCAAAAAGAAATTTGTAGTTGATGCTTAAAAGTCCACATGTGATCATCTCTCTCTTTACACACGCGCGCGCGCACACACACACACACATATATATATATATATATATATATATATATATATATATATATATATATATATATATATATATATATATATATATATATATATATATATATATACGTACCTACCTCTCCTTCTCTCTCTCTCTCTCTCTCTCTCTCTCTCTCTCTCTCTATATATATATATATATATATATATATATATATATATATATATATATATATATATATATATATATATCAAGAGAGACATCCTTTATGATGATATATGGAGTGATCATATAATTGTTTGACATCATCTTGATATCTTAAGAGGCACGAGTCTTCATACTCAACACTCCTAGATGGGTCTACATCCTCAAATCTTTTCCACTAACTTCTCTCTTCATTCTAGATATATTTCTACATATGAAATCATTCTTTCCATATTTTTTTAAGACTTTCAAGTTTATCCGGGTGAATTTCTTTGATTCCCCGAATCAAAAACTAAATAGAACCGTTATGTCTAAGCCCCAGAACTCGCCTCCAATCCTCATTGACCTTGATGTATGGTTTGAACTTGTTCTAGCTCTTTCATAAGGAGTACAGTAAGCTTGAAGCCTTGGAAGTCACTAGAAAAGGAGAAAAAAATAAAGTGAGCAGATCATGGTCCTTCCACTTAGGATGACCCACAAGTGTAAGAGAAGAATTATTTGTGAGAATCAATTTGACCTAGAAAGTTTGTCATTTGCACCATGCTTTTATCATCTACTTGGCATCTATCTTATCTGCCATCCCCCTATGTCCAAGCTGTGTGGCCCACTTGAATCTTTCTAGTTAGCACAAATGTGCCATTTGATTTTGACCACACCTCTCTTGTTGGCATCACCTGTCCAAAGTGAATCTTTGCAAGTTCTTTTGAATTTCATGAGACCTTTGTCTTTTGGTCTCGAACATGCCAAGAAATAGATAACTAATGAAAGAAGGAAGGTGTTGATTGCCATGGTCCACTCCACGAGGCTGAGTTGCATGCCTTTCTAGTAAGTAATCTTATTATTAAGCTTGGTAAGAACCAAGTTCCACCAATGATTCATAGAAACATCAAAACCCATTGGAATTTCAAGCAAATAGAAGATCTCTCCGTTGGGTAGCTCTTGAATAAGAAGATATTATGATGTTTGGTTTCTCCATGTTGTCTGCCCAGCGACATAATGGTCTATAGGATACTTTCTAAAATTAGAAGCTTGAATTCGATCTTGCAACTCTAATAAAAAGTTAATACATCAAACGTTTCTTATGATTGAACACGCAAGGTTTATGGCATTTGAGCATAGAGGCGGAATCCTTTCACAGCCATTGTAGTGTTTCTCGTGATCAACAACAAGCTTAGACCCAAGTGCGCCCCACATGAGGGTGAGGAGAGGGTGATTAACCTTCTTTGTAATGCCATCTAAACTTTGTTAAAACTACCCCTGCTCAGTGGGACTTGGGGGTCCCGTGGACACTAATCTGCTTCACTTGTACTTTTCTTTTCCTTTTACTTAATACAAATCCAAGAGAGTAGGCTAAGGCTGAACCCTTTATTAAAAAAAAAGTTTAACCTTGATTATTAAAAAAAAAGTTTGACCTTGATTAGGATGCCTATGAGTCATAAATGAAGTGAATGAGAAATTAACACATAGAGAGATTGCAAACGAGACTTCACATTTAGAAGCATGCATTTAGCTCGAATGCTTCTTATCTTTAATCCTTCTGGATCTTTTAAATATCATACAATATTTAAAAAGGGAGAGGCAGTTATTCCTTGAATTGTTCAGTATGTTGCACGATAAAGTTCAATTGTGAAAGGAAGATCTTGTAACGGAGCGTTTAACGACATGTCTAGAAATTGGACAGAGTTAGCGACAGAGAGAGAGAGAGATTTGTGCTTCGTACTAACATAGAGGAAAGACCATTGCTTTTCCGCTGCTTTACCGTGCTCTCCCGATACCAGATTTGAGGTGAGCATGGCACATAAGAAAGAGCAGGAGTGTACACCTTGACCATAACACTGCATCTGTGTGTGTGTGTGAGAGAGAGAGAGAAAAAAAAAATTAATTGGCCTTCTTAAGCGAAGCCAAACCTAGGATATTGCTGCTCTTGTTTTGTTTTTTTTTTCTGCATTTTCCCTGATGTACTCTTGCCTTTTGTGTTTCTTGGAAAAGTGGAGTTATATCAAGAAGATAAAATGATATTGAACAAGAGAAGATGAACAAGAATGATAAAAAATCTTAGATTTTTTTTTTTTTTTTTGGGGGGGGAGGTAATTGAGTGTGTCAAAGATCTTAATCAAGATATTTACTTTTTTTAAGCTGATTTTGACAAAGCTTGTGTCAAAATGAATTGGAGATTTATTCTAGAGTCTTTGCATGACATTGGAGGTGGGAGAAATTTTTTCAAGTATGTTAGCATCCTTTTTTGTAATGCTCATTCTAGAGTCACTATGAATGGTCATATGTCTAGCCCATTTAGACTCCTTAGATCTAGCAGCTAAGGTTGCATTGTTGCCCCCTGTGCTCTTTGCCATTACTAAAGATGCTCTAGGGTGATAGGTCCAAAACTGCTTGGACAATGGCTCTATCAAAAGGCTTGAGATCCATAATGCCTCTTCTCCAATTGGCCTTTCAATTTTTTCTAATGATACTAACATGATAACTAGGAGTAATGAAAAGTATGTTGAGAAATTTATTCAATGTGTTAATTTTTTGTTTTGTCCTGCTAGTGGATCTAGAATTAATCATAAGAAAAACTATTTTAAATCTTTGAATAATCATATTGCTCCTTGCATATCTAGTAAAGGTTGGAAATTATTCAAGAAGGGTGATTGTTTTTTTTTGTTTTGGATTCTTATGGGATCAAATGTTGGACTAGGGCATGGGTGAGTTTAGAAATGAGAGTTTTATGTGGACGGCTCTTCAACATAACCTAACCCAAAGATTTGTCGTTCTCAATCACTATATTTTGCCTTCTTGGACTTATTTTCCCTCTTGTTGGACGCCTACTAAAAGGAAACTGTTATACGTTATCTCCCTTTCAAGGAGATTATGAGATGCCCAAATAAGAATATGAGATACGCATTATTTGTCACTTAATAATAGCCAAAGTTATGATTGCCAAATGTATTATGAGAGCTACTGACTCACATGATTTTTTGCCATGTTCGTTTAAAAGAAACTATTCTAATTCTTATCTTAAGAATATTAAGCTTGGAAAAATAATGACTTATGGGGCATCATTACTTCTCCTCTTATGCTTCTTTGTACAGGTAGCAGACTAATTTGTAATATGTGGAAGGCCTGTATGGATACAAAGTAGAGCTATACTCTTAAATCCCACTTTTCTACTAACTCTTATTTCTTATTATAGGAATTCATTTGGACTGGTGGGATGATGCATTAGGAAATTGGTGACCTAAATATCATGATGAATAAGTGCAGCATATCAAAATCTTCTACATGGAACTATTTATTCCATAATTGTGAGATGATGGAAGATAATTTTATAAGGAACCAATAGGTTTGCCTTTTGCTTGCAAACAGGTTCTTATTGCTCAAAAGAATTTGCCAAAGCCCAAGCTTGAAATAAGTGCTCAGAATAAGGTGCAGCTAACATGTTCTTTCACTTTAAAGGATAGAAAATTACAATTAATAATGTAGTGAACATGCTTACAAGAAGATGGATGATTTAGTGGAGCCCCAAGCAATGGAGATATAGTTTCAATGCCGTTTGGGCCTTTCCCTTATCTATTAAGCACTCTGCCCTCTAGTCATTGATATTCATAATGGGATCTGAATAGGGAAGAAAGCAAGGAAAGTTCATATCAATGTATGCATGTGTTACTTTTCTGGCAAGGAGGAGGATTAAGCCCAGTAATTCATTAACTGTTGGAATGCTCAAAGGTTTTGAAACTTTTTCAACAATCACTTTCAATTTGCTTTAATTCCCACTTTTGGTTATAAGGATATTCTTATTGTGTTTGTAACAGAATAGACATTGTTTTATGGTAGGTCTAGAGAGACCCAATTCTGTGGAGCATTTGTCTTAGTATGAATCAAAAGCTATTTCATTTTGGTCATAAGGATTTTATTCATTCTTATAAAGCTAAGATCAAAATACTTTCTGTCAAACTCTTTACTTTGTAAGAGATGCTACCCTTGCAGGTTTCAAGATTTCTATTGTTGCGAGTAAGATCAAGCCCAATCCATGGATATCTTGTATCTTATCTTTATATTCTGATATGAGATTATGCGCAATCCACTCACTGTTAGAGTGGTTGTTAGGATTGTGGGATATTGCCCCCTATACTGCTTGTAACAAACCTGTATTAATATAACTCTTTTTCTTTGTTCTCTAAAGAATGATAAAAAATGAATATAAATATCTGTCATCTCTTTGATTTTATTTTCTCACAAGCTGAGTATGTCAAAACTGGGTAAACCTTTTTTTATGTTTGATGTTCACACCTTTAAGGCCTGTCAGTTTTCTAGAAAAATTTCAACATGTCTGAAAGAGCTTCTCTTCTGTTCACAATCCATAGGGAGATCAAGGGGTTTTGCAGTTCATGTACACACCCGTGTATACGTATTTATTTATTTACTTCTATCTGAAACTTCCCATCCATAATTATCTTAGCAGCAGAGTGTCGCTTGAGCTCTGTGTTTCCGTCATCCAGTGGCATGGGGCCTTGCCCTGCTCCTCTTGTATGTTTGGTTCCTCATCGTGACGAGTTCTTTGCCCTTGTGCGCTATGCTAGCCTATGCCTATGCTAGCCTATGCCAGCCTATGCCTATGTCTTCCTGATGTTAGTTCTCTTTAGGAGATAAACGTGTCTGATAGCAAGTTGATGTTTAACATGAGTTATTTCTTTACTTCGCATAAATGGTACCATATCTATTATGCTCAGGGTAAGGGGGGCATTGCTATTAGCGATAGTCATAGTATAACTCATCTGGGTAGTAGTGTTCACGTCAGCCCCACCAACTTGTGGGTTTTGGTTATGTTTAAAGACCCTTATAATTGTAACATTCTTAGTATATATATATATATATATATATATATATATATATATATATATATATATATATATATATATATATATATATATATATATTGGAAACAATGCTTCTAGTAGGATCTTGTGTTGGGATGAGCTTCTCTTGCTCACTGACCCTCTTTATTTAGTTGGAGACTTCAACATGGGCACCATCCCCCAATAGAGGTTTGATAAAAAAAGGTGAAGACATAAGTGGAAGAGAGAAGCACTTCTACTTAGATTTTATAACCTCCCATGATCTCATATTGGATGTCTCTCAAAATTCTAGATTCTGCTCAAGAAACATATAGAGAGGTTCTGCTTTCCACTAAGCCATACTTGACATCTATTACATGAATATTACATATTTGCAAAAGTTGTTTTATGTTAATTGTAGGCTTGCATCTTCCTTTTTTTATCTTAGACCATTAGCCTTTGATTGTAGAGCTCCATAGTAATCACCCTAACTATAGAGCTAACTAGCCTCATATAGATTCTTCTTTGCTGAAGATACCTTGTGTCAAGGAGAGAATTAGGAAAGTCTTTTCTCATCAATTCAGTAGTGATAAAAATCATGTTGTTGCCTCATGTAGATCTATCAAAGATGTGCAGTCTTCCTTTAAGCACTATAAGACTCTCTCAAGGGATTAGGGCTAATAGAATATTGTTATTTCCAAGGATATTAATTCTCTCCTTTATTCTATCTCTAATGATCCCTCCAATCTAGAGAGACTCTTGAACCTCTAGGCAAGATCAAAGTATGAGGATTATCTTGAGGGAAGCGGCATTGTTACCTCATCAGGAGATTACTTGGCTACAAATCTTGATAAACCTAGTAGGAGTATGTATGCTTCGATGAGAAAAAAAGATAAAAGAATTCATGCCACTATAAAAGAAAAAAAGTTTTGGTTTTGCTATCAATATGGAGAACTTGGAGGAGGCTACAAGCTTCTTTACCAATGTTTTCTCTAGCACTCCAAGTGGGGGCAGGACATCTAGAGGGTGAGAGCTAGTATTGCTCTTGAAAGGAAGAAAATGACTCCTTAAACCTTGGCTACCGTGATGGAGTTATCCCTCACTACCACTAAGATTAAAGAGACCATTTGTAAATTGAAACCCTAAAAGTCTCGTGGTCTTGATGGTTTATCCAATGTGTTTTTCTTCGATTTGAAAGATTTCCTTACCCATTTCATTCTCTTGGTGTGGAAAGAAGCCCTTGGTAGTGTGATCAATAGTTCATAAAAGAATTCCTAAAGAAGACCTTGACAAGTGGAGGCCTATCTCTTGTCTCACTACTATCTACAAATTATTTTCCTCTTCCTTTGCTAGAAGAAGTAAACCCATTATGTATAGTATCATCCTCCTTGAGCAAAATGGTTTTAATAAAGGTAGGTTCATCCTTGATTCCATAATCTTCCTTTGGGAAGGAGTGTATCATGCCAAAGACTCCAATCAAGATATTTTTTTCTTACAAACTGACTTTGATAAAGCCCAAGATAGGATTGAGTGGGATCTTTTGTTTCAACCCTTGCATGGTGTTGGTTTTGGTGAAATTGAATTGTTTGGAAACCTTTTGCATTGCCAATGTCTCCTAGATTAATCATAATAGGACTACTTTGAAAGCTTCCAACAACTACACTCTTTATTGTATCTCTAACAAAGATTGTATTATTCTTCAAGATGGTGAACTATTTAGGCATCTTGGGATCCCTATGGGGTTCCAGATCAACCTCAATAAAAGATGGAAACGGATAACGACCAAATTTAGAGATAATATTTTTAAGTGGTATTCTTGCCGAAATTCCTTTTATCACAAAATTTTTGTCTTCAATCATTATGTGATTCCTTGCTTGACCTATTTATTAGCTTGCTGGATTCCCTCCAACAAAAAAAAAAACTCTAGCAAGCCATACGTCTGGCTACAAGATTTTTATGGTGTGGTAACTCCCATAGAAATAGGATCCCCCAAGGGAGATCTTGGTTTTAAGTGTCATATCAAAATGGCTAACAACCTAGCTGATAAATGGATTTGTAGAGCTCTGAACTTGGATGATATTTGGGCTTGCTAATTGAAAAGAAATATTGTTAAATATCAATTAAAAGATTAGAAGTGCCACTCTATTCGGGATGTTGTTATTTCTCCTCATGAATTCAGTCCTGTTGGTTCTACTCTTAGTTGCAAGTATTGAAAAGCGTGGATGGATGCTAAATGATTTGAAATGCTGATCATAGTATTTATTGCGACTCTAAACTTTATCCTAAAGGATTCCATCTGGAGAGAGTGGCTCTCACTCTGAAAAACAACAAAATTGGAATTATAGAAAAAAAAGCAAAAAAAGTGGCTACTTGACTCGGAAGAATCTAACACCAATAAGCAAGTATGCTTTGATGATATTTCACTTTTTTTATCCCAACTTATCCCATTCTTTCAAACAAGGGATGCTGAATTATAAAGTTCAGTCACAAGAGCACTTCCAAGATTGCTAAAGTCAACCGAAAGTCAACACCTTCAATATTGTTGCTATGATGTGGAAGGGATTAAAAAACCATCAAGGATCTATCTTCAGAGTTTTATCCAATGGCAGTATACATTTTCATGTATCTAGGCCTACCCCAACATAAAACACTCTTATCTGGAGTGGCTGATAACCCAGAATAGATTATGATGTGGACACAAAGCCACAAGATGTGGGATCATTGATGGCTTGTGTAGAGTTTGTGGCAAGGTGGACGACTTGGTTCATATCTTCATGAACTACAAAATGGCTACCAAATTTTGGGAGTTCCTCATACCTTACTGCAAGAGGCACAACACTGTGCTTGGCTGTAAGGAACGTTAACTGGGATCCATGTGGCCCTCTGGAATCTCTAGAGGAATCAGACCTTTTGATTCATCTGGGTAAATAGGAGTCTACACACTTTCAACAGTGGCAATAAAGTTCTCTTGTACTCCTTTACCCTAGGTCTTAAAAAAAATTCTTCAAGTTGTATTCATTCCATTAAAAGTCCTTTTCTTGAGAATGTTCAGGTTCTTTATGTAATAAAGGACCTTCCCCCCATTTCTTGAGAATGTTCAGTTTTTCAATGTACTAAAGGACCTTCCTCCCAGTAAATGGAGGTCTACTCTGCTATCCCGGTATTCCACCCAAAGATTTGAGATGATTCTCTCATGTAATGTAATTAACCGTCCTGGTGATCTCCCTCGAGGGACGGGGGACGTGCTCCTTGCACAGTTGTATACTCATGTTTAATTTATCATCTTTTTTTTTTTTTTGAGAGTACAATGAATTGGAAAGACAGACACCCGATCTCGTAAGGTAAGATGGAGGCACCCATCTTTAGAAACTCATGGAAATGTCAAGCCGAAATTTGAACTCAGGACTTCCTCCCCTTGAGATTCAAAGCATCAACCACTAGGCTATGCGAGCTTGGACAATTTACCATCTTTCTATCTTTCTCTGTTTCTTCATAAAACAAAAGTGTTAGCCATTCGATTGTGTAGTTAACAGCACGACGTATGGAGGTCGAAAGTCTAACCGGATATCTGCTGACGGATCTGTTATCATTCGTGGCACTCGGATTCGATCCTTCAACCACAATATGAGAGAGATTGAGAGAGAGGGAGAGAGAGAGAGCTGGATTCGTTAGCTTTTCTGAGCGAAGCAGCATCCAAGGCTCTGCCTTATCATTCTTTTCCATGGTACTAAAACAGCAGCTTTGCTTTCGCCTTTGTATATTGTTCTTCAATTTCGGACGCCGCATGTTAGTGTGTGTATAGTCAAATCGGGTATCGCCTGATGGCCGGATTATAAATCCGTCGAAACCGGGATTCGATCCTCAGCAGCGGACTTCAAGTTTGTGACCAACAAATTCGTACTTCGTGCAGACTACAGAGATGATACTCTGGATCATCGAGGATCGCAATCCCTTTCAGAGTGGAGTTCGGCAGCTGGTTGAAAATACGGTCTTATCACCTCGTGATCTGTTGCTGTTTAGGAGTAAACAGGAACATTGTTCCTATAGTGCGCAATGGAGTGCCCACTGTGGAAAAAGAGATATGGATTGCGAGCATTAATATTTCTCCTCTTTTCTGTTCTGAAATGCAGGTGTTCTATGGGATTTGGATCCCACCATAATCAGAGCTATCCACAAAGATTACCCTGATTGGTTGACCGACATTGCATGGCTTTTAATCGTGAGTTCAGAACCAGCGATGGATTACATGCACTTTGAGATCTTTACTCCGATGTGAACTGTGTGGAGTCCATGCTTTAGAAAAGCACAAACTTACAGAATGATTTCACCAATTCCATGGCTTTAGATCAGTCTCGACGTGTTCTGGAATAAAAGTAATGTGGCATTGCGGTGTAATCGAGTTTTGTGATAGAAAACAAGGTTCAAAGCGTCCCGTGAATTGATCCTTGAAGTGCCCTCTCTCTCTCTCTCTCAAACACACACACAGACACACACCATACATTTCCTGTAGATCTTAAATAGCAATGGATATCGCTGGCTAGAACACCGTTCCATAAGATATTTGGCTCCTCCTTTAAATCCATGAAGGGTAAATACATAAGCGTCGCCAATCTCGGCAAAGATTTATCGTACTAATTTTCGCATCTAATCAAAGACATAAAATTCTATAAGAGTACGCCCACGTTCTTTCTTTAAGAGAACCAAGAAAAAGAAATATATTAAAAGAAGTCTGTTACATACAGTCTCTTGTACTTTTCTTTACTTAATTCAAGTCCAGGAGATATAGATCTGTTTTACCATATGTGGAAAAGAGCACGCTACTAATATGAATTGAAATCTGAATTTGTATTCAAAAGGGAATATGCTACGAAGATGAAGACATCAAAAAAGAATATGCTCCCGAGATAAGAGATCTCCACCGTTTAGACATCACTGTATTTATCTTCTCGAAAACAACAAGTTGAAACCCAAATGGGTCCCACATGAGGGAAATGATAGATTTATCCACCTCATTTGTAATGCAGTCTAGCTTGCCATATGCCTCCCCTGCATTGTGGGATTTGGGGGGTCCCATGGGCACTAGTCCCATTCACTTGTAAGTTTTCTTCTTTATTTTAATTAAAGTCCGGGAGAATAGGCTAAGGCCGAACTTCCTTTTATTAAAAAAAAAAAGTATACATTCCGTCAGTAGAAATATGCTACAACGATAGAAATGTCTTAAGGGATGTGTGAGCATGAGATCACCCACGCAATTCTTGATTCTCTTCAAAATCTCAACATTAAGTTAGTGGAAGAAAAACTTTAATTTTTCCCCCTCAAGAGTTCTTCAGATATCTGTTACCTTATGCCGTTTCATAGCATCTTCCGAGAGTTTCTGTTTTCCCTAAATTGCTGCCTTCCATGTGAGAGAACATATTCTGAATTTCCGTCTATTTTGCGTTCCTCTTGGGCAAACGATTTTCAACCTTGAAATTTTCCTGCTTCGCGGTCGTTAGGATGCTATTGTAATTAACACTCAAAAGAGAGCACATTACAATTCACACACTTTAATAACTCAGGAAGCTCCTTAAATAACTCCTCAGTAAATTCTTAAATCTAGATATATTTTTTTTACAACCTCAGGAGTCGAGTTTCTATGCTGATTCTTCAAGTTAAAGAATGCTAGGAAAATGTCATTTGATGAGAAAATATATATATATATATTTTGTGAGTACAATGAATTGGAAAGACACACACACCCAACCTCATAAGGTAGAGGCACCCATCTTGGGGAACTTCATGGACACTCATCTTTGGGAACTCATGGCTATGTCTAGCCAAGATTTGAACTCAAGACTTCCTCCTTGAGATTCAAGGCATCAACCACTAGGCTATGCAGGCTTGGACATATTGATGAGAAAATATTGTATATGCTACATGATTGAAGTTTTATATGCTAGTTTTTTCTATATAAAGTAGTTTATAGTGTTTATATAATTATTTTTGATTGACATTATATACCTTATATCATTGCAAAAAACTATTTTTTAGGATAAATCTATATTCTTGACAGAGTGGAAAAGAGCACGCTACTAATATGAATTGAAATCTGAATTTGTATTCAAAAGGGAATATGCTACGAGGATGACGAGATGAAAAAGGAATATGCTACAAGTAAACTTCTAAACCAACGTCTTCCTATCCTCTCCAGAAGACATGTCTTATGCGATTCTTGATATTCCTGGAGATCTGAACGTTAAGTTCTTGGAAGAAAAACTTCATTTTTTTATTAAAGAGTTGGAGATCTGAACGTTAAGTTCTTCAGAAATCTTCTTACCTGTATGCTGTTCCATAGCTTCTTGCGAGAGTTCCTGTATTTTCTAAATTGTTGCCTTTGATATAAAAGAGCATTTTCTAAAGTGTACCATATATCGGGAAGAAATACAAACAAAATCAGATCCTCTTTATTTTTCCCCTACTTGGGCCAACGATTTTCAATTGTTTTTTTTTTTGATGAGCACAATTCAGAATTGCAAACACACTCACACACCCAACCTCGTAAGGTAGAGGCACACACACACATACATATATACATATATATATATATATATATATATATATATATATATATATATATATATATATATATATATATATATATGTGTGTGTACGTACCCACCCCCTCTCTCTATATATATATATATATATCAAGAGAAAGAGAGAGACATGCCTCGTAAGGTAGATGCACTCATTACATCAAACCCCTTGGATATGCGGGCTTTGACATGATTTTCAATCTTAATGTTTTCCTGCTTCGAAATCGTTAGGATGCTATTGTAAATTAACAGTCATAAGCGTGTATATTACACCTATGGAAACTTAGGGAGTTCAATAAATAACTCGGAAGCTAAATGCTTATACATGTTCATTTCAAAGAGTAGTCCACTATTTCAAACAGGGAGGATTTCAAAATAAAATTTGTACTTGATGCTTAAAAGTGCACATGTGATCATCTCTCTCTTTACACACACGCGCGCGCGCGCACACACACACACACACACACACATATATATATATATATATATATATATATATATATATATATATATATCAAGAGAGAGATCTTTATGATGATATATGGATGACCCAGAAAGTATCCAGGGAGTGGTCTCTGGATTAGATTTGGATCCGAGACTTAGCATTACCTTTGAGGAATGGTCTCTTCTTCAAAGCAGGTGTTTAGCCTGGGACCGCTCAACTTCCCGCCTTCTCCGCGGTCAGGATCTTCCTTGCTCGGAGGGCCTCAAATGGAGCAATGGTAAGAAGCTTTCCAGAATCCCGAACTTCAAAGGGGATTTGGTTGTTCACCACACCCTTAACAAGAGGTGGGGCCTTGATTGGAGCTAAAATTCATGTCTCTTTGGCACCCCCTAATTGAGGTCAAAAAGTCCGTTCTCATGTGGCAGATCTTGCATAAGGGAATCTGGACCAATGCAAGGGCTAACAAAATCTGTGGTGTGCCGCCATGGTGCAAGCGGTGTCATCGGTGCATCGAAGATTTGGCCCACCTGTTCTTTGGCTGCCCCAAGTCCCGTGTTGTCTGGCATCACGTGTCCCGGGTTTTGAGACTAACGAGTCAAATCAACTGGCAACAAGTGATGTTGGGTGAGGCGATCGGATGCTCTGCGAGGCTATGGAATGCCATCAGAGGTGAGACTCTCTGGAAGATTTGGAGAGAGCGCTGTGCCGTCAATTTCGGCCAAACTCCTAAGGAATGGTCGATCGAGAAATCCTTGTTTCTCCTTGGTAAAAGAATCTCCCGAGTCAAGAGATCACCCCCATTTAGACATCACTGTATTTATCTCCTGGAAAACAACAAGTTGAAACCCAAATGGGTCCCACATGAGGGTGATGGTAATGTTATCCGCCTCATTTGTAATGCCTTGTAGCTTGCCATACTCCTCCCCTGCGTTGTGGGATTCGGGGGGTCCCATGGGCACTAGTCCCATTCACTTGTAACTTTTTCTCTTTAATATAATTAAAGTCCGGGAGATTAGGCTAAGGCCGAACTTCCTTTTTAAAAAAAAAAAAAAAGTATCCAGGGAGTGATCTCTTGATATACACACACACACACACACACATATATATATATATATATATATATATATATATATATATATATATATATATATATATATATATATATATATATATATATATATATATATATATATATCAAGAGAGAGATCCTTTATGATGATATATGGATGATCCAGAAAGTATCCAGGGAGTGATCATATAATTGTTTGACATCATCTTGATATCTCATCAGGGTATACGTTCTTTAAATGATATGCTTATATAAAGACGATAAAAATTAAGGCTAAAACCCACATCATTGTGCTATTGTAATTAACACTCAAAAGAGAGCACATTACAATTCACACACCTTAAATAACTCAGGAGCTCCTTAAATAACTCCTAAGTTTAATGCTTATACATGTTCATTCTGAAGAGCATCCCATTATTTCAAAGAGTACTCTTAAAAGTGCACATGTGATCATCTCCCCTAATCTCTCGCTTTCTTTATCTCTTTCTCTCTCTCTCCCTATATATATATATATATATATATATATATATATATATATATATATATATATATATATATATATATATATATATATATATATATATAGAGGGAGAGAGAGACAGAGAAAGAAAGAAAGATAGATAGATATAACTTTATGATGACATATGGATGAGCCAAAAAACATATGGGGATTGATCATATAACTGTTTGCCACCATTTGACACATGACCAAGGTATAGATGCTATGTATGATATGTACATATAAAGAGGATACAAGATTGACACTAATGTTGTACTTAGACACTTTAGTGTCTAAGAAAGAGACATTATCTGATGAATCTTTTATATTATTAGAAGGAACCATTTATAAATGTAGCTATAGAACATGTTAGCATAAGGCTTGAGTATTTCTAAAAAAAAATATATTTTTCATTGAAGGATTCAAAAAATAATATTTATTCGCTAATTTTATGATGTTTATTTTAGTATAGGCATAAAAATTACAATAATGCCATAGTTAGTGGTTATTTCTTATTAACATCATGATCTTGCAGTTTCCATTGTTTTAAATGCAATAAAGTCTATTCTTTTATATACTTCAACACTTTTCTATCCATAAATAGAGATTTGTAAATGTTTCTACTAAGTTTATAATATAAAATTAAACTCATATGCGCCATTATAGTGTTCTCATCTATGAATTATTTTTGAAAGTGATGGTATGAATATAACTCATCTTTTATGATCAGAATACTAATTAAAATTCTTAAATGTAGATATATTTTTTCACATCCTCAGGATTCGAGTTTCTATGCTGATTCTTCAAGTTAAACAATGCTACTGTTTTTCTATGCTAGGAAAAGGTCATTTGATGAGAAAATATATATATACTTTTTTTGTGAGTACAATGAATTGGACAGATACACACACCCAACCTCATAAGGTAGAGGCACCCATCTTAGGGAACTTCATGGACACTCATCTTTGGGAACTCATGGCTATGTCTAGACAAGATTTGAACTCAAGACTTCCTCCTTGAGATTCAAGGCATCAACCACTAGGCTATGCAGGCTTGGACATATTGATGAGAAAATATTGTATATGCTACATGATTGAAGTTTTATATGCTAGTTTTTTTGGTAAACCATTCAGATTATTAATGCCTCTTCCTATACCTGATGGACCATGAGAACAAATTTCTATGGATTTCATTACTAGTCTTCCTATAATTGCATCTCACAATGATATGATTTGGACAATTGTTGATAGGTTTAGTAAACATGCATACTTCATTCCTTCTAAAAAGACTTTAACTCCACCTCAAGTTGCTAAGTTATTTATTAAATGCATTTTTCCACATCATGGTTTTCCTAAAGTTATTCTTTCAGATCGAGATGTTCGTTTTCGTAACCATTTTTGGGTGGCACAACATCCTGAAAGTAATGGTCAAAGTGAGGCTACAAATAGTACTATTTTGGATTTATTACGTTGTTGCTCTTTAGATAATCCAAGTAATTGGGATGAAAAACTCCCTTTACTTCAGTTTGCATATAATCACACTCCACACAGTACTACTAGTTGTGCACCATATGAAATTCTTTATGGAAGAAAGCTTCCCACTCCCATGAGTCTCACTCAAACTAACATTCTTATGGCTGATTCTTTTGCACAAGATCATATTTCTACACTTGCTGAAGTGCATGAGCATATTAGGAAGAGTCAAGAACGTTACATGCATAGTATTAATAAGAAGCGCATAGCAAAACAATTTAATGAAAATGATTTAGTTTGGTTATGAATCATTAAAAGGCATTTAAAAAATATTTCTCAACATCCTAAGGTAAAACTTGCTCCATGGTATTATGGACCTTTTCCCATTATTGAGAAAATAAATGAAACTTCTTTTGGATAAGATATACCTTCTCATTGGGGTATACATAATTCTTTCCATATAAGTTTATTGAAATCTTTTCAAGGTACTTTATCACTCACGCCTATTTTAGATGATCCTACTTTACTTGAAGAGGATGCAGAAATATTGATTCCCGAGAAAGTAATAGATTATGATGTTACCACTACACGAACTGGTAAGCAATATCATAGGTATTTAGTCAAATATAAAAATCACTCACTTGAGGAATCACAATGGATACATAAGACCTCCTTATCACCTCAATATGATCATTTAATTTCTGCATACATTCCTAATTACATTAAACTTTCAGGTTTTCGATTGCATGCATGTGTTTTACATGGTTCATGCTTAATATTGTTCAGTAATGGGACATGCGACTGATCATCCATGTCTATTTTTATATTTATCAACTGAGGTCAGCTGCTTGTCAACTAGGAGGCATGTTGTATTTTATGGAATCATGGAAGGTTAAATAGATTTTTAATGTTTTAAATGTCCAAAAGGTTTTAATGTGGTTGTGTTTGATCTAGCAGGCGAAGAAGCATGAGGGCATGGATTTAAGTGGATGCGCGTAAATAAATAAATTCAAAGACTAAATCCAAGGCTTCTAGAATAGTTATATTTAGGTTTATCTTGTTGTAAAAGTAGTGATTCACTTTAGAAAGTGACGCCTTTTGTAAATAAAGTAGTTTTTCCTAAAAGACGCTTCTAAAAGCGACGGCCCTCATGTAACTTCTATTTTCAGGAGGTAATAGAAATAGACCTATAAATACATTTACTCTGAGAGACTCATCCATTAGAGTACATGGGGGGAGATTGCACCCAATATCGCGTCGATTGTTTCTTTGTTTTTGATTCGTATTTCGTCTTCTTTCTGCCTCTCTGTGTGCGTGTGCTGAAGGACCTGATAACAAGAAATTTTGAGACAAAGGTTGGGTGGTAGCCATAGAGGAAGGGATGATTGGATGTGGTTATGTGGGGATTGGTGAATAGGTGTTGGGACTTATTGGAATGACTATTTTGGGTGGAGTTTCAACCCTAGATTTGAGTTCTTGCAATTGGATTTTGGTGGAGATAGGCAGTGAATGCATAGTGGCCAAGTAAGAAGTGTTGATGGGAAGGATGGATAGTGATGTGTGTCCTCTGAGTATAGAATAATGTGAAATATTTGAAGATACTAGTGAATTATAGTTCCTTCCAGAGTTTCATATTGGATACATGGGAATTTATATCGACTGGATCATTTGTTCATCAAAACTAAAAGGGCATCAATGAAACTCACGACTTCAGTCAGTAAATGGTTAGTTTTAGTAAAGCTTCATTTGAAGCTATTGTTAGTCATTTTTTGTTGTAATAATGTAAGGTCATCTCTGCATTTAACTAATTTCTTGCTTGTACTTTTTCCATTTTGATATCTTTGTAAGGATTCTCTATAGGCTTGGAAACCTAGTAGGTCCTCTCCTTCTTTGTCCTATTGCTAGTGTTGCTACTCAATCTTATTCTTCTTCTCTATCCATTTCAAATTCTAGATGTCTAGGTTATTTTGACTCCTATGAGACATATTGGGTGCCCAAAAAGTCAAAGTGGAGGAGGGATCTGGTATCTCAAAATCTAAATCCGAGCCCCCATCTTGAGTGGTAGTTTCACTTATGGGAAACATGAAGGCATTTTCCATGATAGGTGCTACTTGTGTGAGTTTTGGTTTGATTATTATGTTCACCCTAGAGACTTGTCCCTAGGTCTATGTGGTAGTGGGCCATGACAGGTGAATCATCAATGGTGGAACCACAGTTGGTAGGCCTATTGGTGAAGGTAAATGGATGGCTGATCTCTCTCTCAGTTGCAAACAAGCAATTGTTCCATAGATCCTCTTAGGTTAATGAAAATGGATCCTCTAGGCGTACTTTCCATGGGTTCATCATATACAATACACATTTAGACTATCTATGTAATGGGACAAAATCCATTTATAACTTGTTGCATCGACCACCTTGTGTTGGCTTCATATAACTAGTCACTAATGGAGTGGGAGCTATCAATATTTAAGGAATATTTTTGTGGTAGATATAATTTGAACCAAATATTTTAATGTTGTTAGGTGAATTGATGTTTTCTTGGAAATGTAAAATGTTGCATGCACATGTGTAGTGTTGTAGACATGTCTAAAGTAATAGCTGACATTTTAGTGAGCTTTAGGACTTTACTTTTTTTTTTTCATTTCTTTAGGCACTAGTGTTTCCTTTTCTAAAGGTACATGGGTACCAAAAAATTGAGGTACTCTTGAAATATATTATGCATCATGCAAAATTTCTTCAAGGGTTGATCATGCAGTATTGAAGGCAAAACTAATGTTCTTGATACATCTCTATCTATGCATGCTTGCAAAGTATGAATCAAGAAGTAGCATCAATATAAATTTTGGTTGGGCACTAGTGCCGAAGAATCCTCATCTTGTCTAGACTTTTCCCATATAGGATGCAATTGATCTACATTTTGTAGTGCTTCCAATTCTTGTGAAAAATATGACAAGGCATATAGTGTTGGTCGAATTCTATTTTGAAATCCCAAATGTACTTGGCATTGAAAAGATGTCCTAGAAGACCCTTGAGACAATGTGACTTAGCATGCACATGCTTTGTCATCTTGGTTGGCAGATCCTTGATGGGGATTTCTCCTTATAAATTGGCAAATTTTGATGGAGGGAGTAAGGGGTACTCCTTTATTGGGATATCTCTATAATTGATGTGCATGGATATATGTCCAAATCCCACCATTGTGATTTTTATATGATGCTAATTATACTTTATTAAGAAATAGAAAATCACATGTTAATATGGTAGGAAAGACAAGATCCCAATATGGAAAGACCATAGTCCCTGCAATACTCACATGTATTCCCTTACTTAGTGCCTATTAGTGCACTCAGCAATTCATCTCAACAAGTTCCTATCTCTTGTACACATACTTGGTAGGATGCATGATCTTATCATGATGAACATGATATATGGGAAGCTCATCTAGGATTGATAAACATGTTATTGGTTTTGACATTACATGATTTATCGATGTGGGGTTTCTTGTTGGTTTACAATGAAGTTCAAAGATTTTGTTACAATTGAGTTGAACATTGGAGAAAACAATTAAATTGAAGGTTTGCATATGTATATGGGAGTTGGGTGAGGAGATTAATGTTAGTAACTAATATTGGGGAAGCTTCAATATCCATTTCTATGTTGGAGCAAGTCTATGACAAGCCTAAGTATTGGCTTGAGTCCCACAAAGTCATAAAAGAAGCTTCAAAATGAAGACTATGTAAAGTTCACTTGTGAACTACCTCTTGTAACTTTTGAAGAGTTTACTTAATGTAAAAGTGAAAGAATCTTAAGTGGTTGAGTCCACTTGATCAAACAGGGAGAGAGGAGCCACGAATTTATGATTTGTGGTAGGTAGAGAATCAAATCAATCATTGATTGATTGGAGAGTGATTGAGGGAAGTTAGCCTCCCAAACTCAACTATAAATAGATGGCAGTTTTAGTCGTGGTTAGAGAGACCTATGTGAAGACCTCCAAGAGCTGAGCTTTATACCATATCAAGGTGTTATTACAAGGCACACATATGTATCAGTAAGTCCATTGTATTTTACAAGCAATATACTTTCATTTTCATAATCATTTGAGTTCATATTTCCATGTTCTTGTGAAGTGTACTACTCACTGCCATATCTCTGAGTTTTCTCTGTCAGATTGCAGAGATGTTTTCTCTGAGCTTGGTGCATCATTTTCAGTGATTTAACTTGGTAAAGTTAGCTCTATGAGTTTACTATATGCCCACGAATTTTCATGTCGTTTGGATGTTGCAATATTCAGTTATGTTCAGTTGAAGTCAACAGGGTCTGTTCATCTTCACTTCTCTGTCAGGTACCCGAGTTTTTTACGCATCTTGTCAGAGCCATTTCTCAGTGGTTACTCATCCAAATTCAGTGATCTAAATCTTGTTGGATTCAGCTTACCATCTAGTATAACCATACAAATTATGCAAATCATTGGATTCCTACATTTTGAGTTATGTTCATTTTTCTGCTCACTGGTCTCAAACTATAGCAGCCCATGAAAATCGGGATGATGTCATCACTTGTTAAAACTCATTCTCAGTGTGTGGTTTATTATTTTTGATGAGATTACTCTTGAAAGTTAGCTCTTTAAGTTATCTAAACATCCCCAAGAGGAATTAAGTTAATTGCTGCTGTGCTTAGAGAATTATGCAAAACACTGGACAGGTGTATGAACCAAATTAGCAAGTTTTTCACCTCTGAGCTAACTCCAACTTATCTATTTTGATCTATCTTTTTGAGAGTGATCTTCCAAGGTACATAGGGTGTCTAATACATCCATTGGCAAGCTAAAAGGGCCCACCATATACTCTTGGAGTTCAATTGGCTGGTGTAGATCAAGGATTTTGCAACACCTCTTCATCTTCAAGCACATACCTATCCATCTCTTCATAGTGGTATCAGAGCAAGGTTGGACAACATGGCAGATGGATTTCCTTCATCAATTGACAAATTGGACAGAGGTAATTACTCAGCTTGGTCATTAAGAATGGAAGCTTATCTCCAAGGTAGAAGTTTATATGGTTATGTGGCTGGAGATGAAGTTATGCCAAGTTTCAGGAACAAAAGTCAACCAACACAAGAAGAGCAAGAAAGATTGAGCACATGGTGCTCCAAGGATGCACTTGCAAGGTCTTATCTCCTCAACTCTATCTCAAATTTTTTGTTGCCTCACATTAGAAGTTGTAAGACATCTCAGGAAGTGTGGGATGCACTTGAAGCTTTCTTTTCTTCAAGTACTAAAGCTAGGAAGCATCAACTATGGCTGGATTTCACAACTCTCAAGAAGGCTCTCAAACAAAATGTGACTGATTTTGTCACAAAGCTCAAGGACATAGTAGATCAGTTGGGAAGCATTGGAGAGGTAATAGATGAAGAGCAAATTGTAAGGCAGGTCATCAATGGCTTGAAGGCAGATGACAAGTGGGAAGCATTCAGCACAGCTATGGATTTGTACATGGACATGCATGTACCTAATTTCAATACACTCATTGGACAACTACTTAGTCAAGAGGCAAAGCTTATGAAAAATGGAGAAAGCTCTAAAGGTAATCAATCTTCAGTTTTATACACTGATAAAAGCAAGTCCAAAGGCAAAGAAAGTGGATGATGAAGTAGGTACATATCAAGCTAACTATGCAGGTAGAGGAAGACATGGCAGAGGTAGAGGAAGAGGAGGTAGACAAGGCAGGGGGAGATCCCAAGACTCCAACCCATGTTCTATTTGTGGATTAACTAATCATACAACTGAAAATTGCTTTAGGAATTCCAGGAATCAAAGAGGAAGAGGATACAATAGAGGAAGTTATGGCTACTCAAGAGGAAGGTTCAACAACTACCATGGCAATTACAACAATTACAATCATTCAAACTATCAAGGAGGCTACAAAGGAAGGAGAGACTACAATAACTACACAGAAGGCTCAAACAAAGAGGATTCATTATTGATCATGAACATGGATATGCCACAAGGTAGATCTGATGAGCATGTTTTCTACATAGATTCAGGTTGTTCAAATCATGTGGCAGGAAATGTGGCACTCCTATCAGATTTAGAAGATCCAAGAAATAAGCACGAGGTACAAACAGGAGATGATACAAAACATCCTGTGGAGAAAATAGGCAATGTCAAAGCACCTGATGGAAACATCAACCTACTGATGTGGATTCCGGAACAGTCAGGAAAGCATATATCCCTAAAGCTTACTTGCATCCCCTTCTCAATATTTACCACGACATCATCGAGAATAATAGTATTTTTTTTTTTTGTCAATGGAGAACAGCTTTTGTATGATCCGCATGGTGCCTGTCATTTTCTTTTGCGGACAAAAGTATCTATATTCCATATAAACATCTCTCTTAATAAGAATGCTTTATTTTTGGAAATAACGGTAGAATGTCAACAAAGGAGAAAATCGAACTAATGTTAAAGTTTGTAAATAAGATTATAAGGTGTGTTCTTGGCTTTTCTAATTTGTAGTTAGAAAGTCAAGTCGACGTCTTCCCAATATTCACAGTGACAAATACAATCGGCTATGTAAATAACCAATCGCTTTTATAATTAATAACTTTATTAGAAAGAAAGACAACATGTTTTCGACCCTCAAAAAAGAGAACTTCACATAATTGCCACCTCCAATCAAGAAGATCACTAAAAATTTCTCATATTAAAATTTATGAGAGTAATTATAATTGTCTTTGATTTTGATTTCTTTTTTGAATGAATTCATTGAAGTCACTCAGTATAGTAACTGCGTCATGTCCTTCCCATAATCAAGTATGATCTTTTTCAATGATTTCTTCATCACTATTCAAATTAGTAATGAATTCATCCATAAACAAAAAACTTTTGTAATTGAATCTGGACCATCAAATTCTTTCAATCATTCACTCATTTGATATGATTCATCAAGAAGGATAATCAATGGTTTCTCAATAAATAAATAACTGTTCTCAGAATCATTAGATTCATCAAGTTTCTCAATCTTTTGCACACATGATTCTTCATTCATTCCATGGATTTTTGTTTTTACTACACACCCTTATTCTTTTTCATGTCCATCAATGCAATTGCTTCTGTTTTCTTGCAAGAACAAAAAGGTTATTATTTAAAACAAATCACAATTTGAAATCTCTCTTTTCCTTGTCCTTTTTTTTTTACATTTTACGTTCGGATTAAGACTAAATATATAGAAAAATCAACATATAAGTAATGAAAAGATTTCGCTTGCTCAAATCAAATCCGATGGAAGTTTGGTACATATTAGGTTGGTACTGGGATACATAAAAATGAAAGAGAGAGACATATAGAAAGTTAGAAAGATCGAAAGAGAGAAGGAGATTGAAAAAAAGAGAGTTTTTGTTGACATCCCTTATGAGAGAAATATTGTTGAGCTATAGAAGGTAATGTAGAAATTTGTATTAATATGCTTAACTACAATGTATTAAAGAAAATTTACTTACAAATTTTTACAATATGATGGCCCCATAAAGATCTTCCTTATGATGCATCAAACAGGAACCTTACCTAGTGTAAAACATTGGAATGCCTTCAAATAAACTATCCTTATTGAATCAACCTATGAATCCAGTTATTTTAGATGATGACTCTAGAGTGGGTGGAGGGAGACATTATGATCCTTATTCCTCAATGAGAATCAAACATCCCACAAGTCTATAATAGACAGAAGTATCATATACAACATTTGCATCCTCAAATCAGAAACTAAATCCTATTTCCATGAGTGTTGACACAGTCCAGAAGAGAGTTTTCCACCATTAATGGGTTAATTGAAATTTGAAATAAAGATGATTGGTCTTGAAGAGTCTCATTACCTTGATTTGGTTCGCAAATGCAAATATTTGTGTTAGTTTTATCTATTTGAGCCGTCGCAAAGATTAGATTGAAGCATACCGATGCAGTATGTGGACCATGAAATGCATAGTGAGTGCAAATTAGGGTCACGGAAGTAGCCATGATTGTGAGTTGTGGAGGGGGGAATGGATGATGAAGTATTTTGTAAAGGGGATGAGAGTATAATGAATAAGTGTGAAATATCTTTGGGTTTCGTGATGGGTGTTTGTGTGATAGTGACAATGCCTAAGGGAATATGTGTTTGATGTCTCACGCCAAAAGGTGGGTCTATAGGGGGTGAATGGATTATGTACACTCCTAAAATGCATGAAAGATGGGATGAATTGAGTTGTGGAGGAGGATTTGTGCACGAGGGAAAATGTTGTATTTTATGGAATCATGGAAGGTTAAATGGATTTTTAATGTTTTAAATGTCTAGAAGGTTTTAATGTGGTTGTGTTTGATCTAGCAGGTGAAGAAGCATGAGGGCATAGATACAAGTGGATGCATGTAAATAAATAAATTGGAAGACTAAATCGAAGACTTCTAAAATATTTATAGCTAGGTTTATCTTATTGTAAAAGTAGTGGTTCGCTTTAGAAAGCCATGCCTTTGTAAATTAAGTAGTTTATCTTAAAAGAGGATTCTAAAAGCGATGGCCCTCATATAACTTCTATTTCCAGGACATAATAGAAATAAACCTATAAATATGAGTACTCTGAGAAATTCGTCCATCAGTGTACATGGAGGGAGATTGCACCCAATATCCTGTCGATTGTTTCTCTATTTTTGATTCCTGTTTTGTCTTCTTTCTGTCTGTGTGTGTGTGTGCACTAAAGGATCTGATACGAGTGGTATTAGAGCTTGGCACGTATCACTCGAGAGGGGTTTGTTTTTATTTATCTCCGTGATTGATTCCTATTTGCGTTCTCTGTTCGCGATCTGAATTTGAATCTAAATCTGAATCGACGTCTGCATCCGCATCCGCATCCGCTTCTACTTCTACTTTTGTCTCTGTCTCTATTCCTGTTCTAGAACCAGAACCTACATTTGCACCTATGCTTACTCCTTCGCTTACTCCAAGGCGTCGACCAAGGCGTCGACTAGAGCAAAGAACTTAGGCAATAACTTAGGCAATACATTGGCACCCAAGGCTCCCATGGTGACCGTTGGCTATACGCGAGGCAATTTTAATTTTGACTTGCAATAGAGAGTTTTAGATTCCCTAAGGCAGGAGGATGTGAACCCACAACCTCCTACTTACAAGGGAAGTACTTTAACCACTATTCCATCTCTTGAGTTATCACTCTATCTCTCTTTTGTCATATTTACATCAACTTTCATCTCTCTCTTCCTTTTACAATTTCCAAGATGATCTCACACATATGGAAGCGCCGGTCGATTTTCTAGAGGGGTGCATCAAAGAATAGGGCATAATTTACAATATATAACTTGGGTTTTAGCATATAATATATCGTTGGAAAGCTCTCGGAAGGAGCTTTTTAACTGACCTATTAGATTGAGGATCGAACTTATTTTGAAAGAGGGGTTTTTTCTCTAGATATGGATCCAACAACAATGGAGGATTTTGGCAATTCACCTTTTACCTAGGGTCTCACTCCCAACAACAATTAGAGCTTATGCGACAAGAACTTCAAGAAACTCACCAAGCTGTACAAGAACATGATGTTATGCTCTAGCAAGTACAAAGTGACGATCGTAGCTTAATCAAAGTGGTGAAAGCGATTATCACTGCACAAGAAAAAGGTGCAAGTTCCAAGATAGGTGCTAAGAACTTCCAATTCTCCAGATTCGATGGACGAAAGGATGGCCAATTTATCTTGTCATGGCTCTCTCAATTCCATGATTTCTACTCTGATGAGTCATATTCAGAAAGTGAGAAAGTCAAGTTTTCTACCAATTATTTGGTAGGAAGAGCTCAACTATGGTGGAATGTTTTACAGAATAGTACCAACCGTCCTACCACATGGGATGCATTTCAGGAAAAAATTAAGGAGTCTTTCCTTCCTTCCTAGTTCCATCTACATGCGCATCGTGTGTGGACAACTTTTGGATGGAGAGAAGGAGATAATGTATCCATTTATACTGAACATTTTTAGCAATGTCTTTTATTACTTCGTTCACTTGAGCAGGTTCATGAAGCAAGTTTGCAACGAAAATATGAAGATAGCTTGGAGATGGGAATCCAAAAGCTCCATACCCTCCGACCTACAACCTTGTATGAAGCTATCTCTTTCGTGCATGATGCTGAAAAGGAGTTCCAATCTTTCACGAAAACACTTTGTTTACAATAAATTCGTAAACCTCAACCACCCATCAAAGCCAATTTTCCTTTTAAGCATCCTTTTACTACGTTCGCTTCACCTACTTTCCAACACCCTCCTCAATCCCATTTAATACCATCAAACAAATCAACCCTTGGCCAGCCTCACAAACCTACCACTCTTCAAAATACGATGATGAATGCTCAACAAAAATGACCCCGTATAACTTGTTGGAATTGTGGAAAGATTGGTCATACCAAAGATTGAGACCTACTAATAGGCAACCTAGTGAAGCTCAACTACACAACATGGAGGTTGTTCCTGCTCACACTGAACCTAATTAGTCTGAAGAAGTATTAGAGCAAGAACTAAGTACCCTGGGTAACGGAATTTCTAATCATTCTCTACTCTGCATGCATGGCACGATTAATGGCATAGTAGTAAATGTTTTACATGACAATGGTAGCTCGCATGATTTTATTTCTCATAAGCTAGTTAAAAATTTTAACCTACTACTCATCCTTCTATGTATAAGGTTAAGTCTTCATTTATAGGGAATAGGTATAATGTTATGAATGAGGTGTATAATGTTCAAATTTGTATAGGCTCATATGTAGATGAACGTTCATTTTTAATTGCTTCATTGCAGTCATATGACGTTATACTTGGCATGCCATTTCGACATAATTACAACCCGTGCATTGATTATAATACACACACGATTACTTTCAAATTTCAAAATAAAGATGCTTCACTGTCTTGGATGCATGATTTTCAACACTTCCCATTCATTAGTCATACGCAAGTCAAACGAGCTTTTAGGAAAGGTTATAAATCATGTATTGTCTTTGTGAATAATATAACTGATTATACACATACACTTCCAAGTGCACATAAGTCTTTATGGACTCGTATAAGGATTGTTTTATGGCTGATTTTCCTTATGCAATACCACCTTCTAGGGGATCTCTTGACCATAGGATTGATTTAATTCCTGGTAGCTCTCCTCCTCATAAAGCACCTTATAGGCATGGACCTTTACACCAAAATGAAATAGCTAGAAAAGTTAAAGATTTACTCAACAAAGGACTAATACGGTCTAACTCTTCTCTTTTTGGAGCCCTTGTTCTTTTAGTTGAAAAGAAGAACAAGAGGTATAGAATGTGCATTGATTATAGAGCACTTAATAAAATTACCATTAAGAATAGGTATCATATCCATAGGATAGATGACTTGCTAGATCAGCTTCGTGGAGCTTGTGTCTTCAGTAAAATCAACCTCAAATTTGGGTATCATCAGATAAGAATGAAATCACATGACATTTACAAAACTTCTTTTAGAACTCAACACGGCCATTTTGAATTCATGGTAATGCCTTTTGGACTTACCAATGCACTCGCCACCTTTTGTACGTATGATGAATAATATTTTCCTTGAATATCAAGACTTTGTTCTTGTGTTCTTTGATGATATACTTATTTAGATTAGGAATGACTGTGAACATGAAACTCATTTAGCAATACTCTTTGATTTGTTACGTAAAAATAAAAGTTATGCTAATTTTGAAAAGAGTTTTTTCTTCCAAAACGAGATAGATTATCTTGGACATATCATCTCTAGTCAAGGCGTTCATGTAGATCCCACCATTATTAAAGTAGTTGAAGAATGTCCTAAACCTCAATCAGTGAATGATGTTCGTTCGGTTTTAGAATGAGCTAGCTTTTATCAAAAGTTTGTAAAGGGATTTTCTTATGTAGCCCTTCCCCTTACTTTATTATTGAAGAAAAATCTAAAATTTGTATAGGGAGTAGCCCAACAACAATCTTTTGATAAACTTAAGTATGCACTTTCCCATGCGCCTGTTCTGCAATTACGTGATTTTGCACAACCATTCCACGTAGTTACAGATGCTAGTGCTTCTTGTATAGGTGTTGTTTTAATGCAAAACGATCATCCTCTTGCATTTGAAAGTAGGAAACTCAAACCTTCTGAACGCAATTATAGTACATATGATAAGTAATTGTTAGCTGTTGTGCATGCATTGAAAATTTGGAAACATTACCTTATGGATTCAAAAGTTCTAATTAAAACTGACCAACAAGCTATTAAGCATTTTTTACATCAACCTTTGATTTATGATAGACATATTAAATGGGCTTCATTACTACAAAACTTCCAACCTCTGATTCAATATCACGCAGGAAAAGTTAATGTTGTAGCTAATGCTTTAAGTCCTCTCCCATCCCCACAAACAACTACTGTTTCAATTAATAATATTTCTGCTATTCACAATCATTCATTTCATGATATGATTTCCACTTACGCAAGTGACCTGTATTTTTCAGAAACATGGATTGCTTTCAATAATTCCACATCACACCATGAGGATCATTACACATTTCATAATGGATTCTTGTATTTCCAACACAAGTTATGCATTATGTTAGTATTCAAAGATTTTTTTATGAAAGAGATGCATGAACCACCATATAGTGGGTCATAGGGGCATACAAAGTACTATTTTTGCTTGTAGAGATTTCTTCTTTTGGCCTAACACGGAAAAAGATATTGCACAGTATGTTTCTCACTACATTGTTTGTCAGCATGTAAAACGACATCATGGTAAACCATTCCGACTATTAATGCCTCTTCCTATACCTAATGGACCATGGGAACACATTTCTATGGATTTCATTACTAGTCTTCCTATAACTGCATCTCACAATGATATGATTTAAAAAATTGTTGATAGGTTTAGTAAACATGCATACTTCATTCCTTCTTAAAAGACTTTAACTGCACCTCAAGTTGCTAAGTTATTTATTAAATGTATTTTTCCACATCATGGTTTTCCTAAAGTTATTCTTTTAGATCGAGATGTTCGTTTTTTTAACCATTTTTGGGTGGCATTATTTCAACGTCTAAGATCAAAAATAGACTTTAGTACTGCATTTCATCCTGAAAGTAATGGTCAAAGTGAGGCTACAAATAGTATTATTTGGGATTTATTACGTTGTTACTCATTAGATAATCCAAGTAATTGGGATGAAAAACTCCCTTTACTTCAGTTTGCATATAATCACACCCCACACACTACTATTGGTCGTGCACCATATGAAATTGTTTATGAAAGAAAGCTTCCCACTCCCATGAGTCTCACTCAAACGGACATTCCTATGGATGACTCTTTTGCACAAGATCATATTTCTACACTTGCTGAAGAGCATGAGCATATTAGGAAGAGTCGAGAACGTTACATGTGTGGTATAAATAAGAAGCACATAGCCAAAAAATTTAATGAAAAACGAATCATTAAAAGGCATTTAAAAAATATTTCTCAACATCCTAAGGTAAAACTTGCCCCATGGTATTATGTACCTTTTCGCATTATTGAGAAGATAAATGAAACTTCTTTTCGATAAGATATACCTTCTCATTGGGGTATACATAATTCTTTCCATATAAGTTTGTTGAAATATTTTCAAGGTACTTTATCACTCATGCCTATTTTAGATGATCCTCCTTTACTCGAAGAGGATGCGAAAATATTGATTCCCAAGAAAGTAATAGATTATGATGTTACCACTACACGAATTGGTAAGCAATATCATAGGTATTTAGTCAAATATAAAAATCACTCACTTGAGGAATCACAATGGATACATAAGACCTCCTTGTCACCTCACTATGATCATTTAATTTTTGCATATCATTCCCAATTACATTAAGCTTTCAGGTTTTCGATTCCATGCATGTGTTTTACATGGTTCATGCTTGATATTGTTTAGTGATGGGACATGCGACTGATCATCCATGTCTACTTTTATATTTATCAACTGAGTTCAGCTACTTGTCAACTAGGAGGCATGTTGTATTTTATGGAATCATGGAAGGTCAAATAGATTTTTAATGTTGTAAATGTCCAAAAGGTTTTAATGTGCTTGTGTTTGATCTAGTAGGTGAAGAAGCATGAGGGCGTGGATACAAGTGGATGCGCATAAATAAATAAATTCAAAGACTAAATTGAAGACTTCTATAATAGTTACATTTAGGTTTATCTTGTTGTAAAAGTAGTGGTTCGATTTAGAAAGCGATGCCTTTTGTAAATAAAGTAGTTTTTCCTAAAAGATGCTTCTAAAAGCGACGGCACTCATGTAACTTCTATTTTTAGGATGTAATAGAAATAAACCTATAAATACGTTTACTCTGAGAGACTCGTCCATTAGAGTACACGAGGGGAGATTGCACCCAATATCGCATCGATTGTTTCTCTGTTTTTGATTCCTATTTTGTCTTCTTTCTACCTCTGTGTGTGCATGCACTAAAGGACATGATAACAGGAAATTTCGGAACAAAGGTTGGGTGGTAGCTATAGAGGGAGGGATGATTGGATGTGGTTATGTAGGGATTGGTGAATAGGTGTTGGGACTTATTGGCATCACTATTTTGGGTGGAGTTTCAACCTTAGATTTGAGTTCTTGCAATTGGATTTTGGTGGAGATAGGTAGTGAATGCATAGTGGCCAAGTAAGAAGTGTTGATGGGAATGATGGACAGTGATATGTGTGTCCTCTGAGTATAGAATAATGTGAAAGATTTGAAGGTACTAGTACTTGAATTATAGTTCCTTCCAGAGTTTCCTATTGGATACATGGGAATTTATATCGACTAGATCATTTGTTCATCAAAATTAAAAGGGCATCAATGAAACTCACGACTTCAGTCAATAAATGCACAGTTTTAGTAAAGCCTCATTTGAAGCTATTCTTAGTCATTTTTTGTTGTAATAATGTAAGGTCATCTTTGCATTTAAGTGATTTCTTGCTTGTACTTTTCCATTTCAATATCTTTGTAAGGCTTCTCTATAGGCTTGGAAACCTAGTAGGTCCTCTCCTTCTCTGTCCTATTGCTAGTGTTGCTACTCAATCCTATTCTTCTTCTCTATCCATTTCAAATTCTAGGTATCTAGGTTAATTTTACTCCTATGAGACATATTGGGTACCCAAAAAGTCCAAGTGGAGGAGGGATCTAGTATCTCAAAATCTAAATCCGAGCCCCCATCTTGAGTGGTAGTTTCACTTATGGGAAACATGAAGGAATTTTCCATGTTAGGTGCTACTTGTATGAGTTTTGGTTTGATTATTATGTTCACCCTAGAGACTTGTCCCTGAGTCTATGTGGTAGTGGGCCATGACAGGTGAATCATCAATGGTGGAACCATAGTTGGTAGGCCTATTGGTGAAGGTAAATGGATGGCTGATCTCTCCTTAGTTGCAAACAAGCAATTGTTGCATAGATCCTCTTATGTTAATGAAAATGGATCCTCTAGGCGTAGGTGAGTGCCTTTCCATGGGTTCATCATATACAATACACATTTAGACTATCTATGTAATGGGACAACATCCATTTAGAACTTGTTGCATGAGCCACCTTGTGTTGGCTCCATATAACTAGTCACTAATGGAATGGGAGCTATCAATCTTTAAGGAATATTTTTGTGCTCGATATAAGTTGAACCAAATATTCTAATGTGGTTAGGTGAATTGATGTTTTCTTGGAAATGTAAAATGTTGCATGCACATGTGTAGTGTTGTAGACATCTCTAAAGTAATAGGTGACATTTTAGTGAGCTTTAGGACTTTACTTGTTTTTTCATTTCTTTAGGCACTAGTGTTTCCTTTTCTAAAGGTACATGGGTACCAAAAAATTGAGGTACTCTTGAAATATATTATGCATCATGCAAAATTTCCTCAAGGGTTGATCATGCAGTATTGAAGGCAAAACTAATGTTCTTGATACATCTCTATCTATGCATGCTTGCAAAGTATGAATCAAGAAGTAGCATCAATAGAAATTTTTCTTGGGCATTGGTGCCAAAGAATCCTCAGCTAGTCTAGACTTTTCCCATATAGGGTGCACTTCATCGACATTTTGTAGTGCTCCAATTCTTGTGAAAAAAATGACAAGACATATAGTGTTGGCCGAATTCTATTTTGAAATCCCAAATGTACTTGGCATTGAAAAGATGTCCTAGAAGACCGTTGAGACAATGTGAATTAGCATTCACATGGTTTCTCATGTTGGTTGGCGGATGCTTGATGGGGATTTCTCCTTAGAAGTTGGCAAATTCCGATGGAGGGAGTAAGGGGTACTCCTTTATTGGGATATCTCTATAATTGATGTGCATGGATATATGTCCAAATCCCACCATTGTGCTTTTTAGATGATGCTAATTATTCTTTATTAAGAAATAGAAAATCACATGTTAATATGGTAGTAAAGACAAGATCCCAATATGGAAAGACCATGGTCCCTACAATATTCACATGTATTCCCTTACTTAATGCCTATTAGTGCACTCAGCAATACATCTCAACAAGTTCCTATCTCCTGTACACATACTTGGTAGGATGCATGATCTTACCATGATGAACATGATCTATGGGAAGCTCATCTAGGATTGATAAACATGTTATTGGTTTTGACATTACATGATTTATCGATGTGGGGTTTCTTGTTGGTTTACAATGACATTCAAAGATTTTGTTACAATTGAGTTGAACATTGGAGAAAACAATTAAATTGAAGGTTTGCATATGTATATGGGAGTTGGGTGAGGAGATTAATGTTAGTGACTAATATTGGGGAAGCTTCAACATCCATTTCTAGACAATGGAGGTATTAGTACAAGGTTTATATAAATTAGACATCATGGAACTATGCAGAGTGTGACCATATAAGTTTGGTCTAGGGTTTTCTAGAAAGTCTAAATGGATAGGCTTGAAGGAAGCCTCTAGGATGGCCTTTTGCACCCGCTTGCAGATATAGTGGGTTGTGCCTTCGAAAGCTTCTTAGGAATCCAAATTTGTAGAATTATTAATTGATTCTTGGCATCATTTTTTTTTGTTTGTTTAGATTTTGAATACCTTCTGTTCAATGATGCAAACCTAACGGAGCTATTTCTTGAGCGTCAAATCAACATCATGGTTGTAAATAAAGCCTTGGCCCAACATTGGATATCTATCTAGGTCATCATCATGGCATACTAGGCGCTTGACGGTTAGGGGAACCTTTTGTAGAAAAATCATTACTTTTGCTTCCCCTACACATGATTTTTCTACACCTCCTAGGCCTAAAAGATAAACATTTACTAGATTCACTTGTAATCCCATGTTTAGAAAACAAGATTGTCTAGTGGCACTTGTAGCTGCTTTGGAATCAATCAAGGATTTGCTTTTCTTGCCTATAGTTCCCTAGCCTAGCTCCACTAAGATGAAGGGTCTCTTATCTATATTGCTAAGATTGGACCATGTTCATGTTTGACACATTGCAATGTGTTATCATGGGGCATTAGAATTGGGTGGTATTCCTTGTCATCTTAGTTTCACTTGTTTGATATGTTCTTGGGCCTTGACATGTGCCTCTTCTCTAATTCCTTGGTCTTCTTCTTTAGTCTTATTAGCTTGATTCAACCGTGTGAGCATGTTTTCTGTGATCGATTCTTTATAAAGTTCCACTCCAAGAATCACTAAAATATTTGGGTATTATTTCTCCCTCTAGGGTTGATACCTACACTATGCTAGGTGTAGAAATTTATTGACAATCATTAGTCCATAACCACAGTTTTCTAGCTTATGAGCATGTTGATTTAGTTTCTATATCAATAATAATTCATCAACTTTTAAGCCTTTATCTTTTTACATGTGTGTCAAAGTAAGCCTTCAATCTAGTTTTTACTACATTTATCCATGTTGCTTGTAATCTTGTCTCTCCTAAATGTTCTTACTCGTGTATCCTAGGTGATAACTCATGAGCATTGTAATGATGCTCTTGTGTTACTTTCAATGTATGTATCAAAAAAATCAAATGGTAGCATGGCGTTTTGTCCAAATACCATTTGAAATGCAGTAGCATTGAGTGGTATTTTATAGAACAATCAGTTTTCCCAAATAGTATGATGTAATTGTTTCTCGAATCATAATATTTAGTGTCCAATAACGTAGCCAACACATTACATGGGATCTTCTTTGTAGTATTGGCCTATCCATTTGCGTGAGGGTTGTAAGGAGATGATGCCTTGTGGTATACCTTGAATTCTTTTAGAAAGAGTTCAATGACTTCATTTAAGAAATACATTCCCTTTCCATTGACTAGTTCTATGGGAGTCCATATCTTATCAAGTAAGAATCCACCCATGTCTCGTGTATCATTCTTATGTGTGGCTATTACCTCTACCCATTTGGTTATTTAATATGTGGCAACTATGATGTATTCAACATGAGAATTTCTCAAAACTGGGCTTGATAGGTCCTACAAAGTATATTCCTCATTCGGAAAATGCATGTCCTCCCATCATGGGTTTTAGTGGAATCTATTCCTATTTAATGGGGTATTGAGCCTTTTGATAACTGTCAAAACATTTTACATAGGTATGAGCATCCATCTGAAGGAGGGGCCACCAAAGACCTAAAACTAGAATAGCCTTAATGACACGATCAAGTCCAAAGTGTCCACGTGCAACATTGTTGTGTGTAGTTTCTATGATTCACAAGTTATCATTCTCATATACACACAGTCATAAATTATTGTCTGTACTGTTTTTTTCACATATTATCTCTAAATAAGTTTTAATCATAAGCTTTCTAAGCTAAAATTTTTTTTCTAGTAAATATCATGTCCTTTGGAAAGGAGCTCCTCTTCAAGAAACTAGCTAATGGATTGCTCCAATTAGACAGTAATGAAACATGGTAAACCATTTCATATTCTAGTGGAGGTGTATTATTACATATAGGGCATGCTTAATCAATGTATGAACATCCAAATTTATCGTTGGTCAATATAATCCTAAGTACTTCAATATTCGTAATGTTCTATGCTTAGATTAATGTACCCCAAGACACCTACATGTGCCTTAAGTAACCACTTATGATGCTCTTCAAGATAAAATTCCAAGGTCTTCTTGCCTAAAGATAATTCTTGCTATTATGTGGTAATATTGTGATCTGAAAAGTCCTTTCTCACTTGTTCTTGTAGTGTGGATCAAAACTCTGAAAGTAGGTATGTGTTCCTTTCCCAATCAGGGACCACTTCTAGTTTAAATAGGTAATCATCAAGGACTTCATCCTAGACCCCTTGTGGGGAATCCCTTGAAGTAAGTCATTAAAGGTAATCAGCCACTAGGTGGATTTTCCCTTTTCTCACCACTACCGCAAAATGATACTCAATTATTAAGAGAAATCATATCACTAATTGACCTATATTGCAAAGTGTTTTAACCAAATACAATAGAGATAGATGATTTGTAAAGAATTTAACATTATTGTTTAAGAGATACTTTTAAACTTTTTTGCAAGATAGACCATGCATAACCCTTCATATTCATTCATATTGTAACTCCTTTTAGCTATAATTTTAGGCCTTGCTGAAAATTCTCTTGAAAGATAAGACTTGTGAATAATGTGTGTGCCAATGTAGGACTTGCAAGAAATTCTCTTGAAAGATAAGACTTGTAAATAATGTGTGTGCCACTCTTCTCCCATCCATTAGATCCCCTTCCATCCAAAATATTAATGCTCTAGAATGAAGTAGTGCCACCATGTGGTCATAATGCAACACTGATACCCATTACCATTGAATACCTTAGGATATCCCTCGAGCTAGGAACCTTGGCTATGGCTGGCCCTTGTCCCAAACACACATGGGGGAGGGCAGAAGAGCCATTACCTCTTGATGAATCTCCATTCTTGTTGAGCTTGGCTTCATGAGTAAAGAGTTTCCCCATGAGTGTGGTAAGATTTGGAATCTGCATGTCCATGTACAAGTTCATAGTAGTTGTGAAGCTCTCCCATTTGTCATCTGCCTTAATACCATTGATTACTTGTCTCACAATTTGCTCCTCTTCAATCTCCTCTCCTATGCTTGCCAATTGGTCAGCCACATCCTTGACTTTGGTCACATAGTTTGATATGCCTTGCTTGGGTTGCTTTCTTTTGAGTGGTAAACTCAATCCACAATTGGTTCTTCTTAGCCCTTATCTTGGAAGAAAAATATGAAGAAAATGTCTCCCAAGTCTCTTGGGATGTCTTACAGTTCCTAATGTGTGGAAGAAGAAAATTAGAGATTGAGTTAAGTAAGTATGACCTTGCTAATGCATCTTTGGCACACCACGAATTGAGTCTTTCATGCTCCTCTCTTGTAGGTTGTCCTTTGCTTCTAAAACTAAGCATCTTCTCATCCCCTGAGATGTATCCATGTATACTCTTTCCTTGCAAGTATGTCTTCATCCTCAAAGATGATGCTTGGTAGTTGTTCCTGTCCAATTTATCAATGAAAGAAGGAAAATCATCTCCCATTTTACCTTAACTTTGCTCTGATACCACTATTGGGAAAGATCGATGGACACTCCAGAAAATGAGTTGGTACTGCTAATTTGTGCTTTGTACCAATCCTCTTTCACTTCAGATTTGCATTGTAGGCCCTCTTAGCTTTTAAATGACACTAAATAAGTGCCTATGTACTTTGGAAATGATCCAAGTAATGATTAATTCAAAACATACTACTTCCCAATTCACAATCCATGAATAACCTTCTATTTTGGTTCACACACCTGTTGCTTGTTAAGCTCAGTGCTTGCACTATAGTAGGAATTGGAAAAATTCCTTTTGGAGATATCCAAATAACTTAAAGAGCTAATGATTCCAAGTAGAATCACTTAAAATGATTAACTATACACAGAGGAATCAATTTAGCAAGTGTAAATTACCCCCGATTTTTTAGGACCTCTACAAAGAATGACCAATGACCACTTCGATGCGTCTTTCTCTCAATTATCTGAATGGATGTCTCCAAAATTTTTCAACATTTAGTAGACTTGAAGCGGATTCCAACAAGCCATTGAACATTGAAAATGATGGAGTAATGACTAAGATATGAGCAATACAAAATGGCTGTTTTGAGTGACTATGATAGAGAGACCAACAAATATAAGAAATGATCTATTGTTTTATATGACAATGTTGTGCATGATCATTGGCATGATAATCAATGCCCAATGCTAGTGAGTGGTGTAGGCTATGAAGTGAGCCACACACTCTCTACAATGTGATCAACTAAAGGTTCAGAAATGGAGTACATGCACTACGAGATTTTACATTCATCTTTTATAGATGCTTCATTCAAAACTTGAATTTGAATTCAACTTTTGGATCTCACTAAAAGGTGATCCGCTAATCTAGGAGATATTCTCTCTAATGAATTTCTAATTCTTTCAATCTATCTAGCCCCACGAGTTTAGTGGCTTTTCCAAGTATTCATTCAAGTCAATTTGACTATTACAAATGGTAAAAGATAAAGAATCCATAGCAATGGTTCTCATGGAAATTCAATTATTCCACATAAGGTATTCTCATATCTAGCCAAGTGTGTAGGCTTGGCACTTGCACCAATAGTTTATCTCTGTGATCTAGTATCCTAAGTAGAGAATGATTTGTGTTATCACTTTCCTCTAGAGAAGAAATTCTCAAGAACTCAGAAGCTGTAGGACATTGCTTTGGCATTCCTATGGTAATGGGACTAGTGTGGTTCATGTCATTATTCATCTCAAAAGGAAATACTTCTTTCACTTTATGATGTCTATTGTTATAAGAAAACTCTACTTATGGCAAGTAACTATCCGAATCTATTTTCATTTTGGACACATGCTCTCAACATGTCCACTAGAATCTGGTTCACTTCTCGGTCTGACCATCTATCTATGGATGATCTCTACTACTCTTTTTCAATGACACTTTGATTTTGTCAAATATAAACTTCGAGAAGTGTCCTATGAATCTAACATCCATAGCTGAAACTATGGAGGTTGGTAACTTGTGTGATTTGAAGACATGCTAGACAAATAGCTCCACTACTTGTGCAACTTCTACTATCTCTTGCATGGACATGAAATGAGCCATCTTTCTTGATTTATCTACTAAAACTAGGATAGCATCTTGCTTCCTTTGGTCCATGGTAAACCCACTATGAATTCCATGGATGCACTGTCCTAGTTATGGTCTATAATATATAAAGGATGTAAAAGACCTAGTGTCTTAACCCTTTTATCCTTGTTGGCCTGACACATAAATCATTTTTTAACATATGTGTGGACGTTTCTGGCTAATCCATGCCACTAAAATGTTCTTCTAACAAGTTGAATGGTCTTGTCAACATGGGAAGCCATGCACAAGGAACATTCTGGTTATCATGCATGATTTTTCTTCTCAAACCTCAAGAATCTAGCAAGCAAACCTTTCCTTTCTATTTTATTATTCCATTGTCCATTCAGAAATTGGAATATGGGCTTGACTTGTTTCCTTTACTAGGGGAAGAAACAACTAGAAATGCCTTGTCTTCTATAATAGAGTCATCACTAATGGCTCTAATGATCTCAAACAAGTATGGATCTTCCACCTGTGCCTCCTTTATCTCTTGAATTAATGAGCTTTCTAAAATTGCGAGCTCATTTGATATACTATCTATGATAATGTATCATCTACAATATTCTCTTTACCTCTTCTACATAGGATTTCCATGTGAAACTTGTGCATGAGCTCAACCTAATGAGCATGTTTGCTTCAAAGATTTGGTTGAGTACAAAAGTACTTGAGTGTATGGTGATTTTTGTATACCTTAAAGTCTGCACGTAAAGATAGTGTCTCCAAACTTTAAGAGCATGTGCCACTACATACAACTCGTGTTCATGCATAGGCCAATTGCATGGTGCACTACTCAAAATTTGTCTTTCAAAAGCTATTGGCCTACTATCTTGGCTCAAGCCCTCCCCTATGGCTATTCGGCTAGCATTTGTCTCTAACTTTAATCGTCTTTGTGGATCCACCAGTTTGAGTATAGAAGCCTCTGAAATAGATCATTATAGAGTGTGAGAACCTTCTTGTTGCTCTTGTTTCCCTGAAAATGATACTTTGCCTTAAAGAAAATTTCTTCATAGGCACTCCTACCAACGAATAAAAGGAAATGAGTTTCCTGATAGAAAATGGGAAGTCCTAGAAATAATCATAACCCTCATCTTGAGGAGTAGACCAAGCTAGAATAATTGAGAACTTCTTGGGATCCATCTGCACCCCATAAAGCGATACCAAATGCCCTAAATACTCTATCTTTCGAAGGAACAATTGAGTCTTATATGGATTTACGAATAGCTGATTTTCTTTTAACTTATCTAACACTAATCTTAAATGACGTTCATGCTCATGTACATACCTACTATACAGGAATAAGTCGTCAATAGAATCCATAAGAAACTTTTGCATAAATGATCATAGAGTATCACTCATTAACATAATGAAAGTAGCATGTGCATTAGTCAAAACAAATGGCATAACTAAATACTCATAATGCACAAAACGGGTCCTTAAGGGTGTTTTATATATATCTTGCTCATTTAGCCTCATTTGGTGGTAGCCACTTTTCAAATCTATCTTCCTATATACAATGGATCTACCTAGAGCATCTAAAAGATCATCTATCCTGAGCATGGGATATCAATGCTTGATAGTAATCTTATTGAGCGCTCTATAGCTGACACACATCCTCTAAGAGCCTTCTTTCTTCCTCACTAGAATAACTAGTGTTGTAGAGGATGGATAGCTGGTTCTCATGAGCCCTTTCTGCAAAACTCATCCACGACTTTGGGGACTTCATTCTCCTTCTACAAGCTCATTTGAAAGCACTTGGAGTTTTGCTCTTATAGTCTGAAAGTACTTGAACATTCAAACAAGGGTTTCCTTGAATGTATGAATCCATCACTACACACAATGAATACACAAAATAATAAAAGTAAATATACTTACAACTAATCTTGAGCAACTTGGTTGCAGCTACCAATCGCATCTATTGGATATCTCACCCCCCACGGATTAATAGTTGCCTCCCCTCAAGCTCAAACTCATAATCATGTGAAGAAAGATCTATGACTGTTCGGTTTCTAGCATGACACTTATTATTGAGGACTACATCAAAGGGGGCGAGTTGTGCTATCTCAAGATCCAATGTATCTTTGTAGGATTGGATCCAAATGGATATACCTACTACACATTGGTCCCATGTCTGAGTTCCCTTCCCATCCTCTAACTCCACTATGTAGGCATACTTTGACTGCATAGTGTCTAGGTGTAGCCTTTTGACTAGTCAAGAACTAATGACATTATGCGTAGAGCTTCCGTCAAAGAAGACATTGAGAGGTTGTCCTACCACAACTCCTCTCAAAACAATGAGCTTTTAATCTAAAAATTGGTATCCTTTCTGTGGCACCTGGAAGAGCATAGCGTTTGGCACTCAAGGAACCTTCTTTGTGACCATCATAGCCACTATGCTACATGATATTTGAGATGGGGAATCACCAAAATCCTCATCTACATTACTCCCTCCCTATGTAGGATTTATGACTATGGTCGCCTCTATCTTTTTCTTCTTAGGATACTCCTTGAAACAGTGTTGTTCAAGGCGTCCATGGCATGATCCTTTCTCCATTGCCTTGCTTTTTTGCAGACGGGTGAGAATGGAATCATTAAAAAACCTCTCTACCAAAGCAAATACCCTTCTCTTACCTCCTGAAACTCTCTTGATCATATGCACCTACTTAACTTCTCTCCAGGGTTGTCCACGTCAAGGTAGAATTTGACGTGGAAAATGGCTGACTCATCTTAGTCCATGAGGATCTATGACCCTCCGAATCTATGCCCCTACGACCATACTCATAAACTAGAGCCATCTCTATGGCCAATGCAAAAGAGTGATATCTTTTCCTTTCTAACTAGAGGCTTGATAGTTTCTCTAAACCCCACAATGAACATGTGAACTTGGAGAAACTCTGGGATAGATTCAGGAACTTTGAGAAGTACCTCCCTATACTTATTAGCATAATCTTGAGCGGTATGGTTTTTTTGGTGAATCAAAATCCAAAGGTCTAGTGTTATAGAACTCTCCTCTAGTATGCAAAAAATTGTTATAGAACAAGACTTTAAATTGTTCCCATGAAGTGGGATTTTTCTTGTCTTGGTCAATCTTACACCACCACCTATGGGCAACATCCATAAGGTTATAAGTCGCTTGTTGAATCTTATGCCTATTGTCCACCTTATGGCATACATAGAAGCACTAATTCCACTTGTTGATCCACTGCTCAACAACATGAGTAGTTTATACACCAGTAGAGCCGTGATATCTTGGTGGCTAAGGATCCTTGAGCTTCCATCAAGCCTCTCATTAGGAATTTATGGGGTTTGATGCTCTCCTCGAGCATATAGCTCCATTTCTCATAGGTCGGTCTCTCACACTTCTTCCTCTTCCTTGGAGCTATGCATGTGCTCCAGGATGTCATGATGTGTGCTCTCTAGATGTGCAGTCCTAGCACTCATTGCCTCTATAGGATCTAAAGGGTGATCGACCATGTTCGTGTTAGCCCTAACTATTGATATGTTTTGGTAGTGATGTGTGTGAACACAGTAATATGGCGAGGGCACTTCTTTCCCTCTTAAGGCCATTTTTGGCCTCGACTTGAATATGCATCTATAACCTGAACGGGTCACAAATCATTGTACGTTCTCTTGATAATACAATCAATATTTTGTGTTGTGCTCCGAGCTTTTTCTTCTTCCTTGTGATGTTTGCATGCTTTCATAGACCCGAAACTCCAACAATCGATATCAAAGAAGGCCCCCGCTTCATCTAGGTTTTCTGTTGGGGCTCTTCAGCACATCACTACTCACTTATGCAGCAAAACACTCTCACAAAAACAATCTCAAAATACTCAAGAAAACAATATACTCGACATTGTACACTATTGCTACATCAAAATCATACTCATGCTGAAACACTCAAATAGAATAGAGCTTACAAAGTACTACTCAAAATAAGCTAAATTCTTCAACATGATTACCAAATTTCAGAACATACACACATATAGTACTTGGACAGAACAAGACGATGAAGATGAAATTAGTTTCTTATTTTTTTGAGCCTTATTTGTCTGTGCTTCTCCCCTATTAAAATTAAGAAGCATCCACATAATATGAACAAAACCCTTACATCATGTGTCAAAGTCGTTAAAACTATTTGATTACTAAGTGTCAAAAGTCCAACTCAATAAAGATGTGATACAGGAAAAATCTGAGTGAGACCATTCCGATATTGAAAAACTAAATAACCAATTGAGCTACTTTTGCAAAAACTTCTACTCTTAACACCTGGCACTACCCGGTGGATGATTTGCACAAATCAAACCTGAGCTCATAAACCCTTGATCGATCACAACTACACTCAAGTGCCTATTTTGATGCTCTTCCTTTGCAATTTCTAAGACTAATATATTTTCTTCCACTTCCTCTACCTCCTCTTGAACCAAATGTTTCTGAGTTTGATCGTGCATGTCAATTTTCAAATCTTGTTGTACCAATTTCTCCTTTAGCTCTGCTTTCTCTAAGCAATAATTCCTCCTTCTCAATCTAATTTTGATCAATAACTTCCAATAACTAGCTTTCATAGAAGAAATAAAACCAACCTTTATAACTTCATAAGGATATCTGATTAAGGCTTCCATTCTTTCTTTGATACCCTTCCACAATTTGTGCATTTTTTTTCGTATTTGTTGCTTCATCAAACCCAGATCCATCGCGAACATTAGTAATGCATCCATCTCTATTTCTTCATTCTGCAACATTTGCTTTTCCAACACTTGCAATCGCTTAATTTATAAATTTAACATCTCATTCTCAAGTTGTACTACCAAATTTGCTTCTGCTAGACCTTGCATTTGCTTGCTCACGGCCTCTTGCATTTCTGTTGTATATTCTTCAAATGCCTATAAAGATTTTTTAACCTTTACTACTTCCAATGTTTGTTGTTTCTTGAAGTTTGACATCCTCTTTTCATATTATTCCAATTTTAATTGCAACTCCTAAAGCTGTGTTTGTTGCTTTAGGTACTTATCTAAATGTAATATCTCATTCAGCAACCTCTATTCTTTTAGTACTTCTTGTTGTCACACCATGAATTGCTACACTTGCTGCAAATTTTAATCTGCATCCTCAACATCCTTGATAACTTCAGAGGATAGCTAAACCAACTCCTCAAAAGATAACTGACCTACTGTTGGCATTAATGTTGACTCCAATCTTCTTTTCTAGGATAACCTAAAACTTTTCCCCATCAACATAGGCAATCTTGACTCTTGCATTATCTGAATAGGCTCTTCATGTAGACCCATCATCTTAGGAGTCTCTGTTCTAAGCTTCTTTGCCGCTAATAGTACCTCCTCAACTTCATAACGATCCTTCAACAATGTTTTATATGTATCCTCTTGCTCTTCTTCAAAAATAGCACATTCTTGATCCTTTTGTGTAGACACATGTGACATAGGTTGCTGAAACACTGAGCTTGGCCACACAATCACATGTTTCTCTAGCTTCTGCACAAATTGAAATAATGTTGCCAAGTACGCAGACAATGGAGTGTTCGATTGCATTTTCCTCCTATCAAATAAGAAAATTTCTCCATACATATGATCATACAAGCAATGTGCCCAACTAAGCTTCTTCCCCTTTTCTGCCCAACAAAGGGGCATTTAATTCTCCTTTGATATGTAATCATATTTTACAATAAAACATAGCCTCTCTAAGTACCACTTCAATTATTCCCTTCTAGGATACAAGACATTCTTAAGCATATAATACTAGTGACCTCCCTCTCTAGGCCCGAATTCCTTGTGTAGGGCATCCTTTGGACACTTGGGTACTAAGGGCTCCTTAAGAATAGGCAATTAAAACACTTTTGAAATTAACTTAGGAGATAGTCGTACCTGTGGTGATATCTATCCTTTAGTTTTTCACCAAATATCAATCTCAATCTTTGCATAATAATTTGATTGCCAGCTATCCCATGGTAATGTCACAAACGAGAACAATGATACCTTCTATAATCATGCAGCATTGATTGGAGCACTCGTATCAACCTCCAACTAAAAATATGTATAAGGATCCATCAGCGATTGTGCTAAATTACTTGTAGATGATGGCATCTAAACTCCTTCCCCATCTTCTTGCACAAGGCTATCACTTTCTTCTATTATCGTGTCATCCTTCCACACCATGCTTTCTCTCTTTCTCATTTTTATAGCAGAGGTAGGCTGAAGGACTGCTGCTAAACTTACTGTTTTTCTTTTAGGTATAACGAGCCACACTTGAACTATACGAGTCGAACAAAAATGCACTTGCATGAGAAAGCTCATCCATATGACAAGACTATTTGCATACCTCACATGACTTGGCCATGTTTTCAACGGTTCCAAATGAAATCTGCATAATAATAGCATTTTTACCAACACTTCAAGGTCATTATTTAATATACTATTTTGCTGATCTTTTTTAATGGACAAACTCTGATTCCATTAATTATGATTATACAAAATCTGCCAAAACAATATCTGATTCATTCTCCTAAGGTAATAAAAAAATCCGATTGTATAAGGTCTGATTGCAAAAACCATAAACCTCAAACTTAGACATGGAATCCATTGAAATATTGATAAACCACTTTGTGTAACATTCGATCAACAACCATCAACAAAACATATAAATAAGCAATCCTTATTGCTTTGGGGACCATTAATGATGTTGATTTGACTATCTGAATCACGTGCTATTTGTACCAAATTGGTTGTTAACCAATCCATGTGTGGAGGTTTACCTTGAAATTTTCTCAAGTGAAATCCATTAACAGGTTTTTCCATTTTTGTACCAAACACATCTGCTACCAAAAAAGTCCTTTGTCCCAAATCTTGCACAATCTAATATGGACCCTTATATCTCAAAGTGAGCTTTCTTGGATGTGGTCCTAATTTAGAATTATACACCATAACCTAATCTCCAACGTGAAATACTTTAAATTTTACATTCATGTTCACCCAAACTTGTCTCCTTCTATGCATAATTTCTATAATATAAGCACTTACTAAATGATCTTGCTCCAATTGTAGAAGGTATTTACTTCTATGCTTGATAGATAATTCTGGAGACATCTTTTCTGTTGTTACATGTAAACTTGGAGCCACAAATTCCATTGGGACCACAACTTCTAAACCATACACTAATTTGAATGGCATCATTCTAGCTCTTACTTTGAAAGCTCTTCTCAATGACCATAATGCTGAATCTAATAATGTTGATTAGCATGAACTAATGTTTTAAGGATCCTTAATAAGGTCTTATTAGTGCTCTTTGCCTGACCATTCCCCTGTCAGTGGTAAGCTGTAGATTTTTTTGTGCATGAGTAGGTGTGTCCTTGTCAATTCCAAAATTACTTCAGTAAGAAAATGAGCCCCTTTGCCACTCACCAATTCAATTGGACATCCAAATCTAGTCATATGTTATGGTAGAGAAACTTAGCTACACTAGCCACCTTATTATCTTTAAATGCCACCACCTCCACCTACTTTGTACACTAATCTGTTGCCATTAAAATATATTGATTTCCACAATGAGTAATTGGCTTAATTGGGCCAAAAAAAATCCATCCCCCATTTTTGAAATGGGTCTAATGTTAAAATGGGATGATCAATAATTCTATTCGCATTATTTAGTCGACCTGTTTTTTGGCAAATGACACACCTTTTCGCAAACTCATGAGAATCGTTTAGCATTGTAGGTCACCATAACCCAACCTGTAGAATCTTTTTACCTGTAATGTCTCTTGATAAATGTCCCCCTGCTACTCTTGCATGAGCTTCTTGTAGCACAGCTACTTGCTCAAAATCTGGCACACATCTTCTAGTTACCTAATCAACTCCCTTCTTATATAATGCACCTACTATCACTAAATATGGTTTGGTTTTCAAAGAAAATTTCTTTCTCAGATCTGATGTAAATTTTTGAGGCAACATTCCATCCATTAGAAATATCAACAACTAATCATACCAAGATTTGGAATCAGCAATATGAACATTAAACAATTCTCGATTTGGTAATTCATCATTCACTCCAACCCGTGCTTCATATGATTATAATCTATTGAAAAAATCAGCCATAGCATGCTCTTTTCGTGGAGTGTGGACTTTTAAAAAATCAAATTCTTGAAGTAAGAGCATCCATCTTGCCAATCTCCTTGTTAAAAAAGGCTTCTTAATAAGATATACTAGAGCTTGATGATCCATATGATAAACAACTTTATTTCACAAAAAATAATGCCTGAACTTATTCAAAGAGCATTCCATTGCTAACGTCTCTCCTTCTATTACTGCATAATTCCATTCTACTGAACACAAAACTCTACTAGCATAATAAACTGGTCTATACCATCCCTGTTCTTTTTTGCTGCATCAACACTTCTCCAATTGCCACATTTGATGCATCTACAAATATATGAAAAGATAAAGACCAATCTGGAGGCTGCAAAATTGGTGCTATTGACATCATCTGTTTTAGAAATTGAAAAGCTTTCTCTTGAGCGTAAGCCCGTACAAAAATAACACCTTTCTTAGTTAAGTGTGTCAAGGGTAATGAGATATTGGCCAAGTATCTCAAATATCTAGCATGCCATTTAATCTGACCTATGAACCTCATTACCTCCTTTACATTAGTCAGGGCTTTTGTTGTCCTCATAACCTCAATTTTCTTAATATCAATAGTCATTCCCTTACTTGAAATAACATGACCCAAAAAAAAATACCACTCTTCACTACAATCACACTTTTAAATGGATTCAACACCATTCTGAATTTTATGCATATCTCAAAATCAGACTTTAGATGGAGCGCGTGTTTGGACTTCTTTCCGAACGCTAAAAAATCATCAAGAAATACTTGCATAAAGTCCTAAAAATAAGGCTCAAACACCTTATGTGCCATATAGTTAAATGAAGATAGTCCATTCTTAAGTCCAAAACTCATAACAGTGAACACATATGCCCCAAATTCTATAATAAATGTTGTTTTATGCTGATCCTCTTTAGCCACACGAATTTGATTATAGCCAAAAAATCCATCTAAGAAGATATACATTTTATGTCGTGCTACTGCTTCTAACAGTGCATCAGAAAATGGAATTGGAAAAGGATTCATAATTGTAACTGCATTCAATTTTCTGTAATCCACACAAATTTGCAATATCCCATTCGTTTTGGGAACAACAACAATGGGAAATAACCACGTTACTTGATTTACAGGTTTAATGAATCTGACTGCCAAAAGCTTATCAAGTTCCTCTTTGATCTATTTTGCAAAATTTGGATTCATCCTATATATTTGTTGCATCACCAGAACGTCATTTGCCTTCAAATTAATCCGATGTTGATGTGAATCTAGGTCAATCCCTTTTACTTGAGAATGATCCCAAGCAAAAACATCAATATAATCTTGTAATAAACCAATCAAATCATTTCAAAACTGCCCCTCCAGTTCTTCTCTTACTCGCACCATTTTAGGTTCATCATTAGTACCTAGATTAACCCCCTTTTTCTTCTTGATCAAATTTGCAATGAGCCGGAATCCCCAAATTTTGTGCAAATACCTGTCTCAAGTCTGTACACAATATTGTCACCTATAGCTGGCTCCCTCACATTTTCCAACAAATTCTCCTCTTTGTATAGTAATCTTACATCCACTTCAAACACTAGAATCATAGTTCGATTTGCCTTCACAAATTCCTCTTCTTCAATCATCCTCTATTTCCTCACCTAGACTAATGGTCTCAGCCATTAACGGCTTTTGTTTTACTAACATATTCCTTCTTCCTTGCATTGGTATTGTAACTTCCTTTTTTCCCTTCATGATAACCACCACATTTAAACCCCAATCTTGCTTTAACTTGGCTAACTTGAACCACGGTCTACCTAGCAACATCTCATATGGATAAGTAGATTTTGACATTAGAATTACCACAAAATTGACCATAAATGTCATGGATGCAATAACCTTTAGCTACTACTTCAAAATTCCTAAAGGTTGAACTCTAGTATGATCTACCATCTTGATAAGAAAAGGTGCTAGAGCTAAAGCCCCATTCTCCATCTCTTTGAAAATATGTTCCGGTAAGATGTTCACACCTGAACCTCCGTCTAACAAAACTTCATCAAACACTCTTTGCTTATATTGTGCTTGAATGATTGGTACTACAACATCCACATCTATTGGATCCATATTATTGACTCATGTTGAAATTGTAGGCGTATTTCATGGCTCTGATTATTGCCCAACCATCTTCTTCAACAAATTTTCTTTAAAAGCTGCCACTAAAGATAATAACTAATCGAAAGATAATTATAAAGGAACATTAATAATTACCTCAAACCAATCATTTTCCTACTTTTTCTTAGTGTCCATCCTATCATCCTTCTTTTGTTTATGGGTGGGCATTACATTATCATCAACGTGTGATACAATCTAAATTTTGTCCTACTTCTCCTGATCTTGCTTGATACATTTTTGTACTTGATCCATAATCTTCCTTTGTTCCTTCCAATCAATTGGACCCTTATTTTCTGATCTTGTTATTGCGGAAACTTCCATGTCCTTCGTCATAATACATTGTATACAATCACAACTCCATTGGTCCTCATCACCCTTGTTTCCTATTTCTAATGCACTCCAACTTGGATCAGTCTGGAGCTTTTCATCTAATAAATCGATGACAATGATATTTTTCTAAACACCTTGTTGGGCCTGATGTGGTTGTAGCCCTTGCTGGTTATTCTGGTTATACCAAACAATTGGTATGGCTTTTCCCTCTCTATGTCTAACCCATAATGGGAAATTGGGACCTGTCCAATGATCTAGAGCATAGCAATACCCACGTGGCATTAGTCTAGATGGTCATCCTTGTTGATTTCCTTGTTGATTTTCTTGATGATTTCCTTGTTGATTACCTTGATCTCTCCATGGAGGTCTCCCTGGCTGATGCCTCTGAAAACCACCTCGTCCTTGAATCGGAATGGCTTGATTTGCTGCAACCTCATTGTTACTTCTATTATCCTACCTTGAATGTTGACTTCTATGCTTTGGATTATACCAACATTGACTTGTGGTATGAACTTCTCTCTCACATGTCTCACAAAACCTTTTTTCATTAGGCACAATTTCAAATACCCATGCTTCTTTAAAGGACTAATTAGAGCTTCCTCCTTGTCTTGTTTATCTTTTGATTTATGATGCCTTTGTACAAGAACTTCTTCTTCTTCACTTTTCAAATCCAAAATGTCGTATCTTTTCTAGAATCTGATCCTCAATGGGATTCTTCCTTAGAATTGGAATTTCTATATTTCTTCTTTTGCTCTACCAAATCGCTTCTCTACCCTGGCAGCCCTGAATACACACATCAAATCCGCCCACTATATCTATACTGGCTACTACATGTCTAACACTGTTTCTTATTCCTTTTAGGAAATAACTTGCTAACATATCAATAGGTATCTCATTACCTTGCAATCTTTCCATTAAAATTCATAACTTTTCTCACAAGGTCTTAGAAGAAGCTTCAAAATGAAGACTATGTAAAGTTCACTTGTGAACTACCTCTTGTAACTTTTGAAGAGTTTACTTAATGTAAAAGTGAAAGAATCTTAAGTGGTTGAGTCCACTTGATCAAGAATGGAAAGAGGAGCCACGAATTCGTGATTTGTGGTAGGTAGAGAATCAAATCAATCATTGATTGATTGGAGAGTGATTGAGGGAAGTTAGCCTCCCAAACTCAACTATAAATAGATGGCAGTTTTAGTCGTGGTTAGAGAGACCTATGTGAAGACCTCCAAGAGCTCAGCTTTATGCCATATCAAGGTGTGATTACAAGGCACACATATGTATCAATAAGTCATTGTATTGTACAAGCAATATACTTTCTTTTTCATGATTATTTGAGTTCATCTTTCCATGTTCTTGTGAAGTGTACTACTCATTGCCATTACTCTCAGTTTTTCTCAGTCAGCTTGCAGAGATGTTTTCTCTGAGCTTGGTGCATCATTTTCAGTGATTTAACTTGGTAAAGTTAGCTCTATAAGTCTAATATATGCTCATAAGTTTTCGTGTCATTTGGATGTTGCAATCTTCAGTTATGTTCAGTTGAAATCAACAGTGTCTGCGCATTTTCACTTCTTTGTCAGGTACCCGACTTTTTCACTCATCTTGTCAGAGGTGTTTCTCACTCGTTACTTATTCAAATTCAGTGATTTATCGCTTGTTTGATTTAGCTTACTATTTAGTATAACCATACAAGTTTTCATAATCATTGGACTCTTAAATTTGGAGTTATGTTGAATTTTTTGCTCACTGGTCTCAAACTATAGTAGCCCGTGAAAATCGGGATGATGTCATCAGTTGTTAAAACTCATTCTCAGTGTGTGGTTCATTATTTTTTATGAGATTACTCTTGAAAGTTAGCTCTTTAAGTTACCTAGACTTCCCCAAGAGGAATTAAGCTAATTGCTTCTGTGCTCAGAGAATTATGTAAAACACTAGACATGTGTATGAACCAAGAATAGCAAGTTTTCACCTCTGAGCTAACTCCAACTTATCTATTTTGATCTATCTTTTTGAGAGTGATCTTCCAAGGTACATAGGGTGTCTAATACATCCACTGGCAAGCTAAAAGGGCCCACCATATACTTCTGGAGTTCATTTCGCTAGTGTAGATCAAGGATTTTGCAACACCTCTTCATCTTCAAGCACATACCTATCCATCTCTTCACAGTGGTATCAGAGCAAGGTTGGACAACATGGCAGATGGATTTCCTTCATCAATTGACAAATTGGACAGAGGTAACTACTCAGCTTGGTCATTAAGAATGGAAGCCTATCTCCAAGGTAGAAGTTTATATGGTTATGTGGCTGGAGATGAAGTTATGCCAAGTTTAAGGAACAAAAATCAACCAACACAAGAAGAGCAAGAAAGATTGAGCACATGGTGCTCCAAGGATGCACTTGCAAGGTGTTAATTCTATCTCAGATTTTTTGTTGCCTCACATTAGAAGTTGTAAGACATCTCAGGAAGTGTGGGATGCACTTGAAGCTCTCTTTTCTTCAACTACTAAAGCTAGGAAGCATCAACTATGGCTTGATTTCACAACTCTCAAGAAGGCTCCCAAACAAAATGTGACTGATTTTTTCACAAAGCTCAAGGACATAGCAGATCAGTTGGGAAGCATTGGAGAGGTAATAGATGAAGAGCAAATTGTAAGGCAGGTCATCAATGGCTTGAAGGCAGATGACAAGTGGGAAGCATTCACCACAGCTATGGATTTGTACATGGGCATGCATGTACCTCATTTCAATACACTCATTGGACAACTACTTACTCAAGAGGCAAAGCTTATCAAAAATGGAGAAAGCTCTAAAGGTAATCAATCTTCAGCTTTATGCACTGATAAAAGCAAGTCCAAAGATAACAAAGGAAAGGCAAAGAAAGTGGATGATGAAGCAGGTACATATCAAGCTAACTATGCAGGTGGAGGAAGACATGGCAGAGGTAAAGGAAGAGGAGGTAGACAAGGCAGGGGGAGATCCCAAGACTCCAACTCATGTTCTATTTGTGGACTTACTAATCATACAACTGAAAATTGTGCACTTGACTACTACAAACACACTATTGTGAAAGTTTTGCATGCAACACGGGAGAGCCAATTTTTTCTAAACTTTTAAGATTGCACACTTCTTTGGGGGATGGTCAACTACATTTTAGAGCGATTTTCTCCATCAAGAAGCGAGAGGAAGCCAAAAATCAGATAAATACCTTGTAATTGATATTGAGCATGAGAGTGAGAGTGAGAGTGTGAGTGTGAATGAGATTATGATAGCTCAGGGGTGGATTTATTAAGAAGCTACTTTCCAAAGCTATTGGATCAATTGATTCAAATCTTTTATACCAAAACTTATCTTTCTTTAAGTCAAATTTGTTCTACTCTTCCGTGTTGGATTTTCTCTTATCTTGTACAAGATCTATTTTTCTCTTCTACACGTTCTTGAGTGATCAAAAGCTTGTGATTGAGGAAGTGTTGCGAGTGGTATTAGAGTAGAAATGATCCTTGAGACTGATGGAAGGTTTGACACAAAAGACCCATGAGAAAAAGGATCTTATTCATAAAATTCTTGGAGAATTACACAAAAAGCGAGGCACAAAGCAGGCAAAAGGCCCAAAAAATTAGTTCATGGTGATGAATTTCAGACATTGGGCTAGATGAATACACATATACATTTTGATGTTTGACATTGCTTCTCCTCAATCTCTGCATATTCATTTCCAAGTTTAGTCAAATTTCAAAGGATTTTTCTCTCTCTAGAATGATCTAAACTTGATGAATAAACATTTGCTAGAAATCTAATAGTGTCTATGTCATGTGTAAAAAGCTTTGTAGAATTTGGTTTAGTAGATTGTGAGACATTCAATTTTAATTGTCTTGGGGTCTATCTCTGCACATCCCTGAAGAGTCAAGACTTCCACCAATCATAATTAAGCTTATAATTATGGCATACATGTTCATATATTTAGGTAGTAATGTGTGTGAGCACACTAGGACTATCGGGGCACTTTTTTCCCTCTTTAAGAGGTTTTTTCCCCCGGCTTGTATATATGCCTATAGCCCTAACATGTTACTTATCTTTGTAAATTCTAGTGGTAATACATTTAGGATTGTGTGTTGTGCTCCAAGATTCTTCTTCTTCTTCCTTATGTTGTTTGTGTGCTTCCACAGACATCTAACTCCCACAATTGGTATCAGAGCAGGTCACCACTTCATCTAGGGCATCGTCGACACCTCTCCGGTTGCAGTTTTGGTGAGCATACTCAAGGTGTTTTAGAGATCAAAACTACTTTGCTTTGTGGTGCTGAAATCATGATGTGAGTTTGTTTTGCCCTCAGAATGAACTATCGTAGCGCTTGTGCAGGCTATTTCATCTTTTTGTTCCAAAGGTCCATACTAGTTTCGGTTCACTAATATAAGCATCTCAAAGTCTGCTACAGTTTAGCCGAATCTATCTAGGTAGTTCTGAACTTTTTAAGATACAATCATTTCTTTGCATCAAGGTATTTTAGTCAGTGACGCTATTGAGGATAAGTTTGATGGTACCAACTACCCATTATAAGATCTTATGATCCGACATGTATTGGTTGCAAAAGGATTCTGGAACATTGTGCAGGGTGTTGAAAAACATCCTATCACACTTGCAACTATTACAACTACACGTACTGAAGCTGATGCAAAGGTGTGGATGATGGTGATATTCTACATATTCGTGTTCGTACTATGGTTTCTGATGCACCTACTGTAGAGAAAATTTGTTGGGATGACAGGGATCCCCATGCACATGCATTGATAGCTTTGTTAGTCAAACGTGCCATTATTCCTCATATTCACTCTTTCAAAACAGCTAAGGATGCCTTGGATACACTTACCACATTGTACCATGCTAGGAATGAGGCTCATGTTGCTTACCTCCGAAAAAAGTTGGAGAGTGAGCACATGAATGAAGGTGATTCTATGGATAGTTTTTGACAAAGATCAAGGATTTGAAAGAACAATTGATTTCTACTGATAAAGTCCTTCTTGATAGTTCACTTGTGTAGACTATTATGAATGGTCTTCCTGACTCATACCAGAGTTTTGCTTCTACTCTTCGTTTGATGATGAAAGGCAATCCAAATGCCTTAAGATTTGAAGAGTTAGTTTTTGTTCTATTGTAGGAAGGTCAATCTAGGCAGAATAGGTCTATTATGCATGTTGCAAATCAAGATTTCTTGGCTAGTCAGAAGGGCAAAGGAAAATGGAGCTCTTCAATTAGTAAGCTAATTTTGCACAATCGAAGAAGGAAGACAAAGAAGAGAAAAAATCAAAAAAGCAAAAATTGTTTTGCATATACTGTAAAGCAAATGATCATGTCATTAAGAAATATCCAAAACTAGCTGCTAAAGAGGTAAAGAAGAAGCCGGTATGGTTGTTGCAGAGGCCTCTACACCAAAAATAGAGTCTACTAATCTTGTGTAGGATGAAGAATGGCCATTTACTTTTGTTTGCAGTTTTGAACCATCTTCTCATGAGCACTGCATGTTTGTAGTAGACTCAGATGTTTGGTACTTTGATAGTGGGGGGACCAAATATATTACCTCACAGTGTAGTTTCTTCTCTTCACTAGAGCCTGCCCCTATAGGGAATATTGTTACATGCGCCAACAACTCCTCTTATCCTATCATGGGAGTTGGTAAGATTATTTTGACTACTCCTGATGGTAGTTCTTTCACTTTGTCAGATGCTTTATTTGTGCCAGGGATCAAGAAGAATCCGTTATCAGTTTGGGCTTTAGCCAAGATTGGCTTGGTTGTGAAATTTATTGATGATGGATGTACAATTTCATGCTCTATCAAATGGCAATGTGATTATTGCTTCTGGCATTTTATCTCGTGGGCTATATAAGCTCATAAATTAAGAGAAATCTGTGAATGATCTAGCATGTGCAATAGATGATTCTCAGGCTATGTCAGATGCAAAGCTTTGGCATGCACGTTTTGGTCATCTAAATTTTACTAGTTTGCTATGCCTATAGAAATCTGAAATGGTGTCCTCTTTGCCTAAACCTGAGGAATTCGAAAAACATGTATGTGAAGGCTGTATTTTAGGCAAAATGTAGCATTCCTCATTTCCAAAAGATGATTCATGACTTTCATTGATGATTTTTCTAGGCATCCATGGTTATATCCATTGAAAACAAAGTCATAAGTGTTTATGTGCTTCAAACAGTTTTTGGTTTTGGCTAAAAATCTATCAACATGTAAAGTGGGCATCCTCCATTTTGATCGAGGGGGGGAATATATGTCTTCTCACTTTAATGCATTTCTAGTTGAACGTGGGATAAAACATCAGTTTACAATGCCATATACACCTCAACAGAATGGAGTTGTTGAATGAAAGAACATGTCACTCATGGAGATGGCGAGATGTATGGTCAAGAGTGAGGCTTTACCACATAGTTTCTAGCTTGAGGCTCTTATGTGTGCACCATATGTACTTAACAGTTGTCCCACTAAAGCAACGTAGTCTGTCACTCCATATGAGGCTTGGCATGGTTTCAAGCCATCTCTTGCTCATATGCATGTTTTTGGTTGTCTGGCATATGCATTAGTGCCCGAACAACATCGTAGAAAATTGGATGATAAAGTAGTAAAATGTATTTTTGTTGGATAAAGTTCTGAAAGTAAAGGCGATCATCTATATAAACTGAATGCATTCTACTTAGCCGTGATGTTGTTTTTGTTGAAGATGCTATTCAGCCATTGCTTTCATGTGCTAAGGAGACATTTGTTAGCTCCAAAGACATGTATGATACTTTGCTACCTCTTTTTACACGTGGACAGTCTAGTGTTGGTCCTAATGAGGAAACTTCTCAATCTTTGCAAGTTTCATACCATGATGCAGATCATCCCATTTTTTATGTAGATTTACATGATGCACTTATTGATGAGAGAACTGATATTGAGGAGGCAGAAACTATGCCAAAATGCCTCATGGAGACTCTGCATGATAGAAAATTATATGCACCTCTATCATATCATACTCGATCAGGCTCTCTTAGTGCCTCTTTTGCGTCAGATTGCTATGCTATGGCTGCATCTAGTCTCTATGATGAAAATGAAGTAGTTTCCTTTGATGAAGCACAAAATTCAAAAAATTGGATGGCTGATATGCAATCTAAATATGATGCTATTATGAAGAATGGTACTTGGTCTTTATGTGACTTGCCTCCTGGAAAGAAAGCCATTGGCACTAAGTGGGTATACAAGCTAAAGTGTAAGCCGAATGGAACATTTGAAAAGTATAAGGCTACACTTATTGCAAAGGGTTATGCGTAGGAAAGATGCATTGACTTTGATGAGACCTTTGCACCCACTTGCCAAATGACTATTGTTCGTAGCATCTCTACACTTGCATCTCACCATGTCTAGAATGTACATTAGTTGGACATTAAAACTGCATGAATACACTTCTCATTTTTCCTTGATGAGATAAAGGCATACATTTCTTGAGTGGTCATCAATGAAAGTGAAAAAGTACCTAGATCCTCCCAATGAAGCCTTTCTGCTAGGGCCCCATACATATGAGTGTAAAAGCTCCAATAGCTTAGAGTATCTATACTCACTCATTGGAAATGGCTTCCTTGCTTGCTTACCTAGTTGAGAAGCATCACAAAACGTATGTAGATCTTGGCCTTCAAGAATCTGTATTCTCTACACTAAACTTGATTTGCACATGATTTTGAACTTGGGAATATTGATATGTCCTATCCTCTTGTGCTAAAGATCAATCTCTTCAATCCTTTTGTTACCAATCATCACATAACATACCAGCAACATCTAGTTTGAACAATATGCCTTCTTTCCTTTCCTTGGTAATGAACTTGCCTCCTTGCTTCATAATGCACCCGTTTGCATCAAATATAACCTATGTACCTCTCTCTACCATGTGTCTTATAGAGATAAGGTTATTGGAAATAGATGGAACATGGAGCACATTTTAAGAGTGTTGGCAGATTTACCTTCACTGAGCTTCACATCTCCGACATGTGTAAGGGGATGCTCAGTGTTATCTCCCATCTCCACACAACCTTTTGAGCTTCGGACTTGCATATGAACAAAAGTTTCCTCCATACATGACATATGATTAGAGCATCTAGAATCTTTGTACCACTTTGTGTACTTGGGATCATTGGTGTAGCCATGTCTCATAGCTAGGAGGGTCTCCTTCTCATCATCCGTCCTGGAGCTATTAGCATAGTTCCCTTGATCCTTCTTCTTGTTGCCTTTGTCACCCTTGAACCAACAATTTGAAGAAATAACATTTTGCTTAACACATATAAAACAAGGTTTACCTTGATGAGGGTTGTTCTTCCCTTTCCCTTTCTTGCCCTTCCATGAAGATGATGCCTTGCTATTTGCTTCTAAATCTGAATCTTCTTCCTTGAAATACTTCCACTTGGTATTTTGTCCATTCCCTTTCTTTCTAGTCTTGCCTTTGCCTTTTCTAGCATATAGGACCTGTGCGTGACCATCCTTCTTGGATGTGTCTCCTATGGAAACTTCTTCTACCACTAGGTGTGGGATCAAATCCTCAAGAGTTGGCAAAGGATGTCTATACAAGATGTTAGTAACGAGGGGTTTCCACTTGTCTTCCCCTCTCATCCCATTGAGAGTAATCTACACAAGGTCTTCCTCGTCTACTTTGTAGCCAATGGATGCCAATTGCGATTTCAACTCCTTCATCCTCAATGTGTAGTCAACAATAGATTGACCACTACCCTTCTTCAAGGAATGGAGTTCATTCTTGAGCTACATCTTCTTGCTTCCTATGGAAGTGGCACGTATCTTCTCTAAGGACTCCGAAACATCTCTAGCGTGGTCAAACTCTGATATATGGCCAATCGTAGGGTTAGAGATTACGTGTGATATGTAGAAGATAGCTCTCCTATTCCTTTCCTCCCAATCCTTCAACATCTTCAATTCTTGATTGATAGGTAGTTCATGACTCTGAGCCTCCATGGCTGATAGTTTTCTTTATCAAGCAACTCCACTTTTTGACCTAGATATAGCATAATGAATGGGAAATTAGGGTTACACAAAAATGTACCTCTTAGCCTTGATGTCCAAGACTTTGTGTCCTTCTCCAAGATTATTCAAAGTATGTTTCCGGCTCTGATACCAACTAATGGAATTTAATCCATCTGATTTGCACACTAGCAGTGAAATGAACCTAATACCTATGTCCCTTCATATACCTTTTCTACTACCCTGCAACAAAATGCTTATTCACCTACCTTAAACCAATCCAGATCACTTGAATTTTCAGCCACACTTATTATGGTTCATAAGCTCTGCAAGAAGCTATAGAAAAACTCAAACGGATCTGTTTAGATCAGTCAATAACTTTGTACAAAGTAGACTATACAAAGATGTAGGATATGCAAAAATTAGGGTTACAAAGATACACCAATTTCTCTTCATATAAGACCGATTTCAAGAATCCCTCTTGTGTGTGATGGAGTTTTGAAAAGATACCAGTCGCTGCATTATCTTAAAATGAAGCACAATATAGAGGTTTTACCATGGCAACACAAGAAGCAATATGGGTAAGGGAATTATGTAAAGATATGGGAGCTGTGAGTTCCAAACTTCACATAGTTGGAGATAATATAAGCTCAATGCGTATAGCAGCAAATCCTATTTTCCATGCAAGAACTAAACACATAGAAGTTCATTAACATTTCATGAGAGAAAATCTCATGAAAAAAGAGATTGAAATTTCTTTTGTACCAACTAAGAAGTAGGTAGCAGACATGATGAGTAAAGTACTTGATGTAATCAAATGTTGCAAGTTTAAATCAATAGCACATATTCTACTTATTAGAGAATCAAGACTCAAGCATCTCTTAGCTTGAGGGGGAATTATTAGACCATCAAGCTTGCATCATGCTTGAGGAGAAATTGTGATTGATAGAAGTAGGATACTTCTTGAGAATTCGCATCCTTGTAAAAGTGCACTTATAGTATTTCATGAGGATCTCTTATTCATGTAAAAGCTTAGAGTTTTACTCTTTTAAAAATATAAAAAAAGGAACGAACATTCCACTAGCTTGAAGTTATCGTTGTGCAGTGATGATTAATCAATCACTCAAATCAAGGCTGGTTAGACTTGGTTTCTACTTTTCCTAGATTGTAGAAATGTGATTTCATCATCACAATAAACAAGCCTTGCATGATTTTTTAAAGTTCAAATGACTATTGATGAGTGGTGAATACATAAAATTTGTATATAAAGACAACATATTTTTATATTAAGTTCGATCAATACACATATACATTTTTATATTCAACTTTGCTCTTCCTCAATCTCTACATCTTCATCTCCAAGTTCAGTCAACTTGTAGAGGCTAGTCCTTTCTCTATAGTGATCCAAACTTTATCACTCAAAATTCTCTGGAAAGATAATGATTTCTACTTTATGTAAACAATTTTTTGTAGCCTTTGGTTCTTTAGATTGTGAGAAATTCAGTTTTATGGTTGTGGGGTCTATCTCTGCACATCTGTGAAAAATTGGGACTACTACCAATCAAATCTAAGCTCATAATTATCACATAGGTTGATGATAATTCAATCTCGTGTGCATTTCAGCTACTCAACGCTACATGTGACTTTTCTCTAAGAGAAATTTGGTGGATTGCAATGAGGATGGCTCCAGTAGACATTTGAAGCTGCATTATTCAACCCAAAATAATGTCTTCTTCACTAGTTAATGTGCAAACCTATCTGTTTTGATGAAGCATCTCGCATTGATGATCCAAAGTACATAGTGGATTTTATTACACAAACTACAAGCATACAAGGTGTATTTGAATCTTCAAGAGTACAAGGCCTAGTCGTGTGCTTGTTAGCTAGATCAGACTTCAATACTTGGAATGTCAAATCTCTACTACTTTCAAGCTTCTCTAAATACTCACAAGAATTTGATATTTTTCCGTTCCTACCTTACTAAAGAACCCATGAAAGAATACATATCTTGACCTTCGACTTTATGTAGCATATTATCTAGAAAAGGGAGAGTGAAAGGGTCATTCATAGTACCACCATTAAGTTTCATATAAATTACAAAGATGTATAATTGTTATGTTTCTAGTAATAATGAGGATAGGTGTCAACAATTCAATATTTTTGAGAGAAACTACAAATTCAACTTTATCTCATCTATTGATTTTTTATTTAATTAGCTTAGAATAATTCAAATTCATTCAATATGTCTAAAACCAAATAGGCCATGGATTTGATAATCTCTCTAAGTTCCATACTTCAATCTCATCTTCACTATGCAAACACGCTAATGAGCATCATCAGATTTTGTAGCATAGTGAGGCCAAGGATCCTAGTTGGGATTGCAAATACCTTTTCGCTATGCAATAGACATCATTGACAATGAGAGTGAGAAAATCCTAGTTTTCCTTAAGAAATGCTTATTCCTCATCTCCTATGAGTCCATCTACTAGATAAAAAGGCTCTACAAAATCAAGAGCATTCATTTGTTGACAGTTGCTGACTTCATCAAAAGTGGTTGTATATTTGTATTTAGGTTGTGATGAATCTTGCACTACCTATTCTTTTTTGAGCCATGGATGCCCAATGAGGAGATTGTAGTTTGCTTCTAATGCAATGAGCTGTAGAAGAACAAAGGCTAATTCAAACGTACCTCCCTACATACTTTTTGGGATATCTTTCATAAATCCTTATGGTCCAACTAGGGATTTCTCATCCATGAAGTAAAGAAACATGCTTCTTTCACACTTTCTGATCAAAGCTAATTAAATATATTAAGGGTGGAAATACAGAAAATAGAGCCTCCATTAGTAAGAGCTTTTTCAATTATTATATTTTTTGGCAATAGACTTTAATAAGTAAAACTTTTGAACAACAAAATCGATATTTGTATGTGTAAGATTGTTTATGGGTGGTGTACACAGCTTAGCATTTAACTATCTGGGGAATTCTTCACTAAGAAGTAGACATTGAGAAAGATCCTCACCTAAAGGAATCTAAATGGATTCCTAGAGAGCAATACTAATTGTTTTTAATACACTCCATGGTATTGTATATTGACATGTTATAAATTCTATTATCTAAGTGTTGGGTAGGTTTAGAAAGTTAAAAAATTGGACATCGTCTGGTCAGTCATATGTATGACCAAAGATCTCATGATCAGACTAAAGTATAGAAAGTTATAAAATTGGAGATCATTTGGTCACTCATATGTATGACCAAATATCTCAAGATTAGACTAAAGTATATGTTTATGTGCTCTATAAAACAAGCAATCACTTTAGCCTAGTGTCTATGTCACATGTTTAAGAAGAAGGAGGTCTTTGGTTCAACATCCATGGGGAGCATGGGTAGAGAGTTTTTCTCAAAGAGATTAAGAGCCTTCTAACATGAGTTAAAGTGTGTTAAATTGAGTTGAGAGATACTTAACTCGATTTTCAAGTACACCTACCATTAAATGACTCTAATGGAAGGTACTAAAGGAGTGGTGAAGATTGCACATGCACTTATGGACTCTAGTTATGTTTCGGGTCCCCATTGATTCATGTACCAATATATTGAGACATAAAACTGGGAGCAGAACCATCTCTAAAGTGGGTGGTGGTCCCAATAGTCTATTTCTTTACATTGGTATCAGATCTCTAGGTGGCTCATCATCCTTTTCACGCCATGGACATCTTAGATAGACTTATACCTTCTCTAAGCTTTCATGGAGACCTTTAGATCTCTTTCTAAAAGCTTATATAGATAATTTCCATGCATGTGAAACTATATTACCTCTTCATAGTTTTGAATGTGCTTCTTCAATAGATAACTTACACTTGTGAATCATCTTGTAAGCTTTTGTGTAAGAAATAATATATCTTATATGCTAGGTCTCTACTAGATTTGAACCTTAAACTTCTCACTGAGAGGGGAATGGTCTATCCAATAAGCCACAAGGCATTGCTTTTATTCTATGCATGCCTACGTAGAGACGGATAACAAAATTCCTTTTTGTCTTGTTGAGAGCAATAAGGCAGAGTATATGGAGAAGATGAATAGCAAGTTTAGTCAATGGAGCAAGGAAAGAGCAAAGAGATCAATTAGAAAGTAAAAATAGGACATTAAAGCAATGGTGAAAGGTCATTAAAGCAAATTTGCAAGGATCAAAGTGTACTTGGAATCCCTAATTTGTCAAAACAGCATATGATTTATAAGTGTAGTGCATGTCAATTTGGAAAGTCTCACAGGTTACCATTCATGAAGAAAGGTTATATGCATGGAGATCTCTTGGAGTTGGTTCATACAGATGTATGGGGACCTAGCAAGGAAGCTTCAATATCTAGATCAAGGTATTATGTCTCCTTTATTGATGATTGCAGCAGATGGACTATCCTATTCTTTATGAAACACAAAGATGAAGTTTTTTCATGTTTCAAAAGATATTTGGCTCTTGTGGAGAATAAAACAAGTAAATCACTAAAACGGCTAAGGTCAGATGGAGGGGGAGAATACTTCTCCCATGAGTTTGATTCTTTTCTTCAAGAAAGAGGAATCAAAAGAGAGGTAACTACAAGGTACACTCCTGAGCAAAATGGAGTGGCAGAAAGGAGGAATAGGACAATTGTGGAAGTTGCAAGGTCTATGTTAAATGAAAAGCATTTACCTAATTACTTATGGGCTGAGGCTGTATCTACACCCACTTACTTGATTAACAGGTTGCCTTCAAAATCCCTTGATGGGATGACTCCATATGAGGCTTGGAATGGAAGAAGACCAAGCTTAGATCATTGTAAAATTTTTGGATGTATTGCTTTTGCTCATGTTCCTTCACAGGTTAGAGGCAAGATGGATCCAAAGGCAGAAAGGTGTGTATTTATTGGATATGACAACAATCAAAAGGGCTACAGGTTATACAACCCTACCAACAAAGGATTCTTGGTAAGCAGAGATGTAGTTTTTTATGAAAACAATTCATGGTATGAAGATTCATGCAAGAAGGTCAATTTACCATATGATCTTGAAGAAGATTTTCCAAAGCTTGGTAGAGAACAACCAAAGATTGAAGAACAAGACACCTCAGAGGATGATGAAGAATCTCAGATGGAAAAGATCAAAGCATGGAAGTCTAAAGGTAAAGCAAAATTGCAGGAACTTGGACATGAGGCAGAATCATCACATCATGGCCTAAGAAGATCTATGAGGGAAAAGAAAAAACCAGAAAGGTATGGGTTTGACACCTCATTAGTAACTAAACATTCTATATACATAGCACAGGACATAAACCAAGAGGAGCCATCATCATTTGAAGAGTCCAAAGCAAAAACAGAATGGAAGCATGCAATGAAGGAAGAGATCGAAGCACTTGAGGAAAACAACACTTGGGATTTGGTGCCCAAGACTTCATCCATGAAGGTAATAGGCTCAAGATGGGTCTATAAACTCAAGAAGAATTCTGATGGTTCCATTAACAGGTATAAGGCAAGGCTTGTAGCAAAAGGCTTTGCACAAACTCAGGGAATTGATTATGAGGAGACCTTCTCTCCTGTGGCAAAGATGCCTACTATTAGGGTTTTGCTTAGTATTGCCTCTTCCAAGAATTGGAAGATACTTCAACTAGCTGTAAAGAATGCATTCTTGAATGGTTGGATAAGAGAAGAGGTATATATGGCACAACCACCTGGTTTTGAGAATCAAGTTTATCCTGATTATGTGTGTAAACTTAACAAAGCATTGTATGGTCTCAAGCAAGCTCCAAGAGCTTGGAATTTCAGGCTTGTTTCATTCTTGCAGGACAAAGGCTTTCAACCAAGCAAGGCAGATCCTTCACTCTTTATTAAAAAGAGTAATTCTGAGGTCATCTACCTATGTGTATATGTAGATGATATTATATTGACAGGAAATGATGCAGATGGTATGAAGAAGATCAAAGATCAGATGAGAGAAGAGTTCAAGATAAGTGATTTGGGTTCACTTACCTACTTCCTAGGTTTGGAAGTTGTCTACAAAGATCATGGTTTGTTTCTCACTCAAAGAAAGTACATTAAGGACATGTTGGCAAAATTCAAGATGCAAGATTGTAAGATTGCAGGTACTCCAATGGAGGTCAATCACAAATTGAGCTCACATGAAGGTGAACTCATAGAGGACATCACATCATATCAAAGTCTAGTGGGTAGTCTCAATTATGCCACATTGACAAGAGTAGATATATGTTACAGTGTGAGTGTGCTAAGCCAATTTATGCACACACCAAGGAAACCACATATGGATGCTGCCAAAAGGATTCTCAAGTATCTCGGGCTGGCTCCAAGGAAGATAGAAGGAGCACTTCAGGTTATCTTACCTTTGCAGGTTCAAAGCTAATTTCATCGTCATCCAAGAAGCAACCCACAATTGCTCTCTCTTCTACTGAAGCTGAATATAGAGGTCTTGCCATAGCTACTCAGGAAGCTATGTGGATGAAGACATTATTCAAAGATGTTGGATTGGAGTTTGCAACTCCAACTATTTTTGGTGACAATATGAGTTCTATTCACTTGCTGCTAATCCTATTTTTCATGCAAGGACTAAACATATTGAAGTTCATTATCACTATGTAAGAGAAAAGGTTCTAAGCAAAGAGATTCAAATATCATATGTGTCCACTCATCAACAATGTGCAGATATTCTAACCAAAGCATTGGATGGTACAAAGCTTTGCAAATTCAAGGCTATGATTGGTTTGCAGGTAATCTTGGAAGATTGAAGACCTCAAGCATACTTGGCTTGAGGGGGAGCTGTTGGAGCAAGTCTATGAAAATCCTAAGTATTGGCTTGAGTCTCACAAAGTCTTAGAAGAAGCTTCAAAATGAAGACTATGTAAAGTTCACTTGTGAACTACATCTTGTAACTTTTGAAGAGTTTACTTAATGTAAAAGTGAAAGAATCTTAAGTGGTTGAGTCCACTTGATCAAGAATGGAAAGAGGAGCCACGAATTCATGGTTTGTGGTAGGTAGAGAATCAAATCAATCATTGATTGATTGGAGAGTGATTGAGGGAAGTTACCCTCCCAAACTCAACTATAAATAGATGGCAGTTTTAGTCGTGGTTAGAGAGACCTATGTGAAGACCTCCAAGAGCTAAGCTTTATGCCATATCAAGGTGTGATTACAAGGCACACATATGTATCAATAAGTCATTGTATTGTACAAGCAATATACTTTCATTTTCATGATTATTTGAGTTCATCTTTCCATGTTCTTGTGAAGTGTACTACTCACTGCCATTACTCTCAGTTTTTCTCAGTCAGCTTGCAGAGATGTTTTCTCTGAACTTGGTGAATCATTTTCAGTGATTTAACTTGGTAAAGTTATCTCTATAAGTCTAATATATGCTCACAAATTTTGGTGTCATTTGGATGTTGCAATCTTCAGTTATGTTCAGTTGAAGTCAACAGTGTCTCTGCATTTTCACTTCTCTGTCAGGTACCCGACTTTTTCACTCATCTTGTCAGAGGTGTTTCTCACTGGTTACTTATCCAAATTCAGTGATTTAAAGCTTTTTGGATTTAGCTTACTGTCGAGTACAACCATACAAATTTTCATAATCATTGGATTCTTAAATTTTGAGTTATGTTGATTTTTCTGCTCACTAGTCTCAAACTGTAGTAGCCCGTGAAAATCGGGGAGTTGTGAAAACTCATTCTCAGTGTGTGGTTCATTATTTTTTTATGAGATTACTCTTGAAAGTTAGCTCTTTAAGTTACCTAGACTTCACCACGAGGAATTAAGCTAATTGCTTCTGTGCTCAGAGACTTATGTAAAACACTAGACAGGTGTATGAACCAGGAATAGCAAGTTTTCACCTCTGAGCTAACTCCAACTTATCTATTTTGATCTATCTTTTTGAGAGTGATCTTCCAAGGTACATAGGGTGTCTAATACATCCATTGGCAAGCTAAAAGGGCCCACCATATAATTCTGGAGTTCATTTGGCTGGTGTAGATCAAGGATTTTGCAACACCTCTTCATCTTCAAGCACATACCTATCCATCTCTTCACAATAATGGCACGTTTTATAGACAAATCTATCATTGCATGTGCTTGAGCATATCCCAATGAAGTTGCTCTGGAGTAGGTACATGTAGCCATTACAAGATATGGAAATACCAATGTGGATTTGTATTTGATAATTCTAGCTTCAGCTCAAAGAACAAAGTATAGTTATTCAAATCTATTTATTTCATTCATTCCCTTATATAAATGGTTTGCTCAATTGAAACCTTACCAGAATTACTTTTTTATATGTCCTTTCTAATGTTTGCACCAAAAAATAATGAAATATGGAAGTTTATCATATTGAAATATTATTCAAAATATATCTATAAAGTACGAGCCCATGTAGCCTAGTGGCTGATGCCTCACGTATAGATTTTCCATTTCTTGATGAGATATCTTATCTTGCGTCGTTTAATTTGCAGAGAAGACAAGGGTAGTAGTACAGATATCTTATCTTACAAACAGAATATGCATAAGCTACAAAGAATAATCCACATAGGACATGGAGAAATGGAATAATGACAAACTGCCTGTATCATGTAATATTATTCAGTAAGGTAGCTTTTAAAGATAATGTAGGACGAACTTTGTGTAAAAGTGTATTAAAGAGATAAGTATGAAAATCTGGCCCAGTAACATCCCTGTAATCTATTAAGTAAGTATGGACTGAAGAGTCATGCAATAATTTAGTTTCGTAAATATTTCTACTATATGTATCAACTGCAAAAAGCGTAGCACATGGGGGTTATAACTATGATACCCTTTCAGCTGAATAATTTATGTTCTCTCTGGTTTTATTTTCTCCTCAAATACTTAAATTATTCAGATATAAACAAAAAAGACGATATTTCAGTGTGCAAAATTGAATTTCTCAGTCTGTTTCTCTAATGTGTCTCCAGAGTACGGTTGAGTTGGAGAATATAAAGCGTATCAAAACTACTACGCCATTATTAGAAGCATAAGCAAACCAAAAGAAACGTATGTTTCTGCAGACAGATAGATAGATGGAGAGAGAGAGAGAGGAGAGAGATGAAGGTGAAGATAAAAAGAGAGGAGGAGAGAGATGGAGGGGAAGATAAAAAGAGAGAAAAGATAGAGAGAGGGAGAGTAAGAAAGATAACTTATACGAAGGATCGGATCTCTTGTTCTTACTTTATATTTGGGGTGTTTATTACTGTGGGAATCAGATTGGTTACCGTCATCTGGTGCAATCAATGTGATGGAAGTCTAGTGACTTGCATAGTTTAATGACCATATACGTGTACATTGAGACATATATTCATATTATATATTGTATCTTGATTTTTATAGCCAAAATATCCTTGCATTTAAAGATATTATATAAGTATGTCGATATAATATAATAAGTTCATAATATGGCTAAAAGCATTGGCAATGGAATGAAACCTCATTTTAGATATGATCAGGAATTTCTTATTGACTGTGCTTTCAGAAGGCATAGAAATCAGAATATTTACTAGAGATAAATTCGGATTCGTAAGTGTCTTTAAACAAAAAGTGGAGGGAACACAAGGGTAGTACTAAAATCGTCTAAACTCTCAAACACGATTTGCAAACCAAATATATCAAATATTGCAAACCAATGTCTAAGAATGAAGCGGATAAATTTATATATAAAATATTGCAAACCAATGTCTAAGAATGAAACGGCGAGAGAATATGCTTGTAAAGAAGTAATTTCATGTAGAAATTTAAGAATTAAATTGATAATCGTCATAATCTGTCCTATAACAGATGCAAATGATTAACATATGTGAAATATTCATGATTTTTATAAGTGCCTCTCTTGATCTGACGCGTAAGCGATATATCTATCAATTAATTGTACGACACATATTTCTCTCGTTGTCTTTATATATATTTTTTGATTTTCAATTCTTCTCTCCGTATAATTCCACTGATATGTGGTGAAAAAGGGCTTAGCAGTAAAATCTATATGATCACACACTTTTTTTCAAATAATATCTCTATTTATCTCTGTGATTCTACAACGTTTCAATTAAGATTTATCCTGGCATTCTGATTTAGAACTATAATGAGGATCCTAAAATTATTGTTGGCTGACAGACCATAACTTCTATAGAGAATGAGAAGAAATTTAACGCATGCGCAGATGAAAGGCTCTATAATCATCAGGTTCCCTGCTGTTTCGAGTTATGACATGAAAAATGTGGTTTCTGTGATGTGGTTTCTTTTTAAGGTGATGGAGAACGGTTACTTGAGGTCTTTGTCAGGAAAATGCTTAAAAACCTCCATACCGTAGAGCTTAGTTTATTCAGACATTGATGTTTTCGCTTCAATTCAGGAAAAGCATATGGTCATCATGAACTCTCCATCTCGACATGAAAAGGAACATTCTTGAAAGTATAATCTTCTGAATACGTGAATTCTATCAAAAACAGATCCTAAAACAGAAACAGAGGTTCGCCAATTTGGCCTTATTCTACTGAAGTGGAGGTTCCACTCAAGCATACACTGTTTGGTGAAGGAATAAAAATGGACATGCAAGGAAGTCCATGTTGATGTTGCATAAAGAGAATAGGAGTGTATGTGTGTATATGTGGGTGTGTGTTTCCATATCTGTGTTTGTATATTTGTATGCATGCATGATAGGAAGTGGACAAACTGTACTTACTAGTGTCATCATGCAGGCGCAAAACTAGTGCGACTAATTATGTCGTCGTGGTCATTCATCTCTGCATATATCCAAGAATCTATTATCTGTGTGTATAGGAAAAGGATCATCCAATTGTGCATCCAGATGTGGCTACAGAACGTATTGCACTATCACAAAAAGACAGGTACATAATATATTTTGGCATAAAACTGTAAAACTATCATAAGCGATGTGCACTTCGGAGGTCGGAGCAGAAAAGAACGAAAGGCTTTTCTTATTTCTATGTCTGTCGAGTCTCCATTACCGCAGTAACTGAAAAGCTATCATCACCGCAGTAACTGAAAAGCTATCACATCTTCCGTCTCATCGGAACCTTCTCCACAGAATCGAATGACACTGACGACATTCAGTTCATAAAATGTGTAGCAAATATCATATCTACTTGATGTCCAAGTTTCGCGCAAAATCTACTATTCGTAACTCTTCAGATCTCTCTCTCTCTCTCTCTCTCTCTCTCTCCCCCCCCCCCCCCCCCACCCCCAATGAAGCAATTAAGAAGTCCGAAGCAGTAGATCCTTGCGTTGAGGCCCACAAGAGAAAGCGGTCATAATCTTATACAAAAACATATATATTTATAAACTGTCTTTGATACCTCCCACTAGTTCATATTACATGTTTCTATGACTGTGGATGAGGAAGATAATGATGAAAATATTCTGAATTATGCAGAAAATCTTCTGAAAGAATATGAAGATGTATTTCTCGAAGACTTGCTAGGTAAAGATCCAACTAGGTTGATTGACCATGGCATCAACCTATATCCGAGGAGTGAACCATATTCTAGAATACCCTATAGATTTAACATATATGAATTAAAGGAGCTTAAGATTTAAGTGGACAATCTTTTGAAGAAAGGCTTGATACGATGGAGTGTTTCACCTTGGGGAGCACCTATTTTATTTCAAAGAAGAAAGACAACTCTTATAGATTATGTATTCCGTACAGGAGGTTGAATAAAAGAACAAGTAAAAATAATTACCCATTCCCTCACATAAATGAATTATTAGGTCAATTCAGTGGAGTGACTAAAAGAACAATTAAAAATAATTACCCATTCCCTCACATAAATGACTTATTAGGTCAATTAAGTGGAGTGACTGTATTCAATAAGATTGCCTTAAGATCTGGCTATCACCAAATTAGTATTGAAATAGAAGATATACCGAAGAAAGTTTTTCGATCATGTTATGGCTACTACAAGTTTATGGTTTTAAGTTTTGGATTAACAAATGATTGAGCCGCATTCAAGTGTTTGATGAATTCATCTCAGTACTTGTTGATGATATATTCGTACACCCTAAATATGATTACGAGTATGTTGTACATCTCATACAAACTCTGTAAACTCTTAGATAAGAAAAAGTGTTTGGAAAGAAGAGTAAATTTCTTTGCGAAGGATATACTTGTGTATCTAGGAATGGTCATATCTAAATAGGGAATTCATATGGACCAAGATAAAGTGATAAGAATAGAGGATTGGGCAGTTCCTAAAATGGTAAGGGATGTTAGAAGTTTTCTAGGATTGGCACAATATGAAAGATAACATATTAAGGATATCTCTAAGATAGCTGATCCCATCATAGATTTGACAAAAAAGAATGTAGGATTTGTGTGGAGAGATGCATGTCTAAAACCATTTGAATTATTGAAACAAACATTCGTTGAAAGTTGTTTTTTGACAATACCGAAAATGGGAAAACCTTTTGTGGTTTCATGTGATGCAAGTGGTAGTCAAATAGGATGTGTTCTTTCATGTGATGTAGGGTGGTTGAATATGAACCCACATAATTAAGAAAACATGAACTTAATTATCCTAATCATGATTTACAAATGCTTTTTGTTATATGTGCACTTTAGAATTGGAGACATCGCCATTAGAGTTTAAGTTTGAATTTAAGTTTAAGTTTGAATTGGAGACATCCGCCATTAGAGTTTAAGTTTGAATTTAAAACAAATCATCGGAGTCTAAAATACATTTTTGCACAACCACTGCTTAGCATTGGATTGAATTATTTAGATCTGTGGTTTGGGCGAATACCTATTGCCATGCACACTACAAATGTCTTCAAATATATCTTTTCATTTCTTTTCTTCTACTTCTGACAAGTACCACTAAAGCAAGCACTTGACTACTACAAACACACTATTGTGAAAGTTTTGCATGCAACACGGGAGAGCCAATTTTTTCTAAACTTTTAAGATTGCACACTTCTTTGGGGGATGGTCAACTACATTTTAGAGCGATTTTCTCCATCAAGAAGCGAGAGGAAGCCAAAAATCAGATAAATACCTTGTAATTGATATTGAGCGTGAGAGTGAGAGTGAGAGTGTGAGTGTGAATGAGATTATGATAGCTCAGGGGTGGTCGGGAATTCGAGGATTTATCAAGAAGCTACTTTCCAAAGCTATTGGATCAATTGATTCAAATCTTTTATACCAAAACTTATCTTTCTTTAAGTCAAATTTGTTCTACTCTTCCGTGTTGGATTTTCTCTTATCTTGTACAAGATCTATTTTTCTCTTCTACACATTCTTGAGTGATCAAAAGCTTGTGATTGAGGAAGTGCTACGAGTGGTATTAGAGTAGAAATGATCCTTGAGACTAATGGAAGGTTTGACACAAAAGACCCATGAGAAAAAGGATCTTATTCATAAAATTCTTGGAGAACTACACAAAGAGCGAGGCACAAAGCAGGCAAAAGGCCCAAAAAATTAGTTCATGGTGATGAATTTTGGACATTGGGCTAGATGAATACGCATATAGATTTTGATGTTTGACATTGCTTCTCCTCAATCTCTGCATATTTATTTCCAAGTTTAGTCAAATTTCAAAGGATTTTCTCTCTCTAGAATGATCTAAACTTGATGAATAAACATTTGCTAGAAATCTAATAGTGTCTATGTCATGTGTAAAAAGCTTTGTAGAATTTGGTTTAGTAGATTGTGAGACATTCAATTTTAATTGTCTTGGGGTCTATCTCTGCACATCCCTGAAGAGTTAAGACTTCCACCAATCATAGTTAAGCTTATAATTATGGCATACATGTTCATATATTTAGGTAGTAATGTGTGTGAGCACACTAGGACTGTCGGGGCACTTTTTTCCCTCTTTAAGAGGTTTTTTCCCCCGGCTTGTATATATGCCTATTGCCCTAACATGTTACTTATCTTTGTACATTCTAGTGGTAATACATTTAGGATTGTGTGTTGTGCTCCAAGATTCTTCTTCTTCTTCCTTATGTTGTTTGTGTGCTTCCACAGACATCTAACTCCCACAATTGGTATCAGAGCAGGTCACCACTTCATCTAGGGCATCGTCGACACCTCTCCGATTGCAGTTTTGGTGAGCATACTCAGGGTGTTTTAGAGATCAAAACTACTTTTCTTTGTGGTGCTGAAATCATGATGTGAGTTTTTTTTGCCCTCAGAATGCACTATCGTAGCGCTTGTGCAGGCTATTTCATCTTTTTGTTCCAAAGGTCCATACTAGTTTCGGTTCACTAATATAAGCATCTCAAAGTCTGCTACAGTTTAGCCGAATCTATCTAGGTAGTTCTGAACTTTTTAAGATACAATCATTTCTTTGCATCAAGGTATTTTAGTCACTGATGCTATTGAGGATAAGTTTGATGGTACCAACTACCCATTATAAGATCTTATGATCCGACATGTATTGGTTGCAAAAGGATTCTGGAACATTGTGCAGGGTGTTGAAAAACATCCTATCACACTTGCAACTATTACAACTACACGTACTGAAGCTGATACAGAGGTGTGGATGATGGTGATATTCTACATATTCGTGTTCGTACTATGGTTTCTGATGCACCTACTGTAGAGAAAATTTGTTGGGATGACAGGGATCCCCATGCACATGCATTGATAGCTTTGTTAGTCAAACGTGCCATTATTCCTCATATTCACTCTTTCAAAACAGCTAAGGATGCCTTGGATACACTTACCACATTGTACCATGCTAGGAATGAGGCTCATGTTGCTTACCTCCGAAAAAAGTTGGAGAGTGAGCACATGAATGAAGGTGATTCTATGGATAATTTTTGACAAAGATCAAGGATTTGAAAGAACAATTGATTTCTACTGATAAAGTCCTTCTTGATAGTTCACTTGTGCAGACTATTATGAATGGTCTTCCTAACTCATACCAGAGTTTTGCTTCTAATCTTCGTTTGATGATGAAAGGCAATCCAAATGCCTTAAGATTTGAAGAGTTAGTTTTTGTTCTATTGTAGGAAGGTCAATCTAGGCATAATAGACCTCATGTTGCAAATCAAGATTTTTTGGCTAGTCAGAAGGGCAAAGGAAAATGGAGCTCTTCAATTAGTAAGCTAATTTTGCACAATCGAAGAAGGAAGACAAAGAAGAGAAAAAATCAAAAAAGCAAAAATTGTTTTGCATATACTGTAAAGCAAATGATCATGTCATTAAGAAATATCCAAAACTAGCTGCTAAAGAGGTAAAGAAGAAGCCGGTATGGTTGTTGCAGAGGCCTCTACACCAAAAATAGAGTCTACTAATCTTGTGTAGGATGAAGAATGGCCGTTACTTTTGTTTGCAGTTTTGACCCATCTTCTCATGAGCACTGTATGTTTGTAGTAGACTCAGATGTTTGGTACTTTGATAGTGGGGGGGCCAAATATATTACCTCACAGTGTACTTTTTTCTCTTCACTAGAGCCTGCCCCTATAGGGAATATTGTTACATGCGCCAACAACTCCTCTTATCCTATCATGGGAGTTGGTAAGATTATTTTGACTACTGCTGATGGTAGTTCTTTCACTTTGTCAGATGCTTTATTTGTGCCAGGGATCAAGAAGAATCCGTTATTAGTTTGGGCTTTAGCCAAGGTTGGCTTGGTTGTGAAATTTATTGATGATGGATGTACAATTTCATGCTCTATCAAATGGCAATGTGATTATTGCTTCTGGCATTTTATCTCGTGGGCTATATAAGCTCATAAATTAAGAGAAATCTGTGAATGATCTAGCATGTGCCATAGATGATTCTCAGGCTATGTCAGATGCAAAGCTTTGGCATGCACGTTTTGTTCATCTAAATTTTACTAGTTTGCTATGCCTATAGAAATCTGAAATGGTGTCCTCTTTGCCTAAACCTAAGGAATTCAAAAAACATGTATGTGAAGGCTGTATTTTAGGCAAAATGTAGCATTCCTCATTTCCAAAAGATGATTCATGACTTTCATTGATGATTTTTCTAGGCATCCATGGTTATATCCATTGAAAACAAAGTCATAAGTGTTTATGTGCTTCAAACAGTTTTTGGTTTTGGCTAAAAATCTATCAACATGTAAAATGGGCATCCTCCATTTTGATCGAGGGGGGGAATATATGTCTTCTCACTTTAATGCATTTCTAGTTGAACATGGGATAAAACATCAGTTTACAATGCCATATACACCTCAACAGAATGGAGTTGTTGAATGAAAGAACATGTCACTCATGGAGATGGCGAGATGTATGGTCAAGAGTGAGGCTTTACCACATAGTTTCTAGCTTGAGGCTCTTATGTGTGCACCATATGAACTTAACAGTTGTCCCACTAAAGCAACGTAGTCTGTCACTCCATATGAGGCTTGGCATGGTTTCAAGCCATCTCTTGCTCATCTGCATGTTTTTGGTTGTCTGGCATATGCATTAGTGCCCAAACAACATCGTAGAAAATTGGATGATAAAGTAGTAAAATGTATTTTTGTTGGATATAGTTCTAAAAGTAAAGGCTATCATCTATATAAACTAAATGCATTCTACTTTCGTGATGTTGTTTTTGTGGAAGATGCTATTCAGCCATTGCTTTCATGTGCTAAGGAGACATTTGTTAGCTCCAAAGACATGTATGATACTTTGCTACCTCTTTTTACACGTGGACAGTCTAGTGTTGGTCCTAATGAGGAAACTTCTCAATCTTTGCAAGTTTTATACCATGATGCAGATCATCCCATTTTTTATGTAGATTTACATGATGCACTTATTGATGAGAGAACTGATATTGAGGAGGCAAAAACTATGCCAAAATGGCTCATGGAGACTCTGCATGATAGAAAATTATATGCACCTCTGTCATATCATACTCGATCAGGCTCTCTTAGTGCCTCTTTTGCATCAGATTGCTATGCTATGGCTGCATCTAGTCTCTATGATGAAAATGAAGTAGTTTCCTTTGATGAAGCACAAAATTTAAAAAATTGGATGGCTGATATGCAATCTAAATATGATGCTATTATGAAGAATGGTACTTGGTCTTTATGTGACTTGCCTCCTGGAAAGAAAGCCATTGGCACTAAGTGGGTATACAAGCTAAAGTGTAAGCCGAATGGAACATTTGAAAAGTATAAGGCTACACTTATTGCAAAGGGTTATGCGTAGGAAAGATGCATTGATTTTGATGAGACCTTTGCACCCACTTTCCAAATGACTATTGTTCGTAGCATCTCTACACTTGCATCTCACCATGTCTGGAATGTACATTAGTTGGACATTAAAACTACATGAATACACTTCTCATTTTTCCTTGATGGGATAAAAGGCATACATTTCTTGAGTGGTCATCAATGAAAGTGAAAAAGTACCTAGATCCTCCCAATGAAGCCTTTCTGCTAGGGCCCCATACATATGAGTGTAAAAGCTCCAATAGCTTAGAGGATCTATACTCACTCATTGGAAATGGCTTCCTTGCTTGCTTACCTAGTTGAGAAGCATCACAAAACGTATGTAGATCTTGGCCTTCAAGATTCTGTATTCTCTACACTAAACTTGATTTGCACATGATTTTGAACTTGGGAATATTGATATGTCCTATCCTCTTGTGCCAAAGATCAATCTCTTCAATCCTTTTGTTACCAATCATCACATAACATACCAGCAACATCTAGTTTGAACAATATGCCTTCTTTCCTTTCCTTGGTAATGAACTTGCCTCCTTGCTTCATAATGCACCCGTTTGCATCAAATATAACCTATGTACCTCTCTCTACCATGTGTCTTATAGAGATAAGATTGGCAGATTTACCTTCACTGAGCTTCACATGCTCAGTGTTATCTCCCATCTCCACACAACCTTTTGAGCTTCAGACTTGCATATGAACAAAAGTTTCCTCCATACATGACATGTGATTAGAGCATCTAGAATTTTTGTACCACTTTGTGTACTTGGGATCATTGGTGTAGCCATGTCTCATAGCTAGGAGGGTCTCCTTCTCATCATCCGTCCTGGAGCTATTAGCATAGTTCCCTTGATCCTTCTTCTTGTTGCCTTTGACATCCTTGAACCAACAATTTGAAGAAATATAATTTTGCTTACCACATATAAAACAAGTTTTACCTTGATGAGGGTTGTTCTTCCCTTTCCCTTTCTTGCCCTTCCATGAAGATGATGCCTTGCTATTTGCTTCTAAATTTGAATCTTCTTCCTTGAAATACTTCCACTTGGTATTTTGTCCATTCCCTTTCTTTCTAGTCTTGCCTTTGCCTTTTCTAGCATATAGGACCTATGCGTGACCATCCTTCTTGGATGTGTCTCCTATGGAAACTTCTTCTACCACTAGGTGTGGGATCAACTCCTCAAGAGTTGGCAAAGGATGTCTATACAAGATGGTAGTAACGAGGGGTTTCCACTTGTCTTCCCCTCTCATCCCATTGAGAGTAATCTACACAAGGTCTTCCTCGTCTACTTTGAAGCCAATGGATGCCAATTGCGATTTCAACTCCTTCATCCTCAATGTGTAGTCAACAATAGATTGACCACTACCCTTCTTTAAGGAATGGAGTTCATTCTTGAGCTGCATCTTCTTGCTTCCTATGGAAGTGGCACATATCTTCTCTAAGGACTCCGAAACATCTCTAGCGTGGTCAAACTCTGATATATGGCCAATCGTAGGGTTAGAGATTACGTGTGATATGTAGAAGATAGCTCTCCTATTCCTTTCCTCCCAATCCTTCAACATCTTCAATTCTTGATTGATAGGTAGTTCATGACTCTGAGCCTCCATGGCTGATAGTTGTCTTTAACAAGCAACTCCACTTTTTGACCTAGATATAGCATAATGAATGGGAAATTAGGGTTACACAAAAATGTACCTCTTAGCCTTGATGTCCAAGACTTTGTGTCCTTCTCCAAGATTATTCAAAGTATGTTTCCGGCTCTGATACCAACTAATGGAATTCAATCCATCTGATTTGCACACTAGAAGTGAAATGAACCTAATACCTATGTCCCTTCATATACCTTTTCTACTACCCTGCAACAAAATGCTTATTCACCTACCTTAAACCAATCCATATCACTTGAATTTTCAGCCACACTTATTATGGTTCATAAGCTCTGCAAGAAGCTATAGAAAAACTCAAATGGATCTGTTTAGATCAGTCAATAACTTTGTACAAAGTAGACTATACAAAGATGTAGGATATGCGAAAATTAGGGTTACAAAGATACACCAATTTCTCTTCATATAAGACCGATTTCAAGAATCCCTCTTATGGAAAGTAAGATAAACACATAAGCTACTGAATGCTCTTTAAATATCTTGAATTGGATATGTACACAAAGTTTTACAACTCTTACAAGTAGACTATGTCTATACCTACAAGAGAGTAGAGGGGGTGTAGACTTGATAGCTACTCCTCACTCCTCGTCTATGCATATAACTCCCTCGTCTCTGTTTTCCTAGCTTGGACCCCTATGCTTCAGCTACTTGAGCCTTGGATGACTCTTTGCTTGAGCCCCCTTGATTATATGTCTCGTGATCCTCAATGACCTACTAGACTTCCATGCATTTAATGGGTAGGGCACCATCCTTATAAGATGCTCCAAGCTTAAGTCAGCCTACTCATGATCTAAGGTCTTAGTAGCTTGATCCATGCCCAAAATAATCTCCGCCATTGATATATGGGGTAAATCCAACAATAGAAAGGTAGGATAAACAAATATTTGTTTGTTGCCTTGATCTTGCTTAATCCACACTTAGGATCAAGTCGAGAACCAATGGCCCACATCAGATATACCCTTCCCCAATTTAAGAAAGATACTTGTGTTTCTAGCCCTTGATTTAGGTTTATCCTTACATTAGATCAATCCCAAGTAACCCTCCTAATTATCCATGTACAGTCTACTCTAGACCTCATCTGATCTCAAAGTCAGGAACCTACCAATGTCCAACTCTCTCACATGGCTTCTCCTCATAATGGGAGCCTTAAAAAATAGAGTGTTATGGAAAAATGGTGGCATTACTTAAGGGTGAGGCATTGTTCACATCTAATATCCCCCCCCCCCCCAATGTCCACCTAGAGCTTGCATAACTCACACTTTCAACATTTTATATATCTTCCAATTCTTGGAAGATGCAACACTCATGAGTACTAGTAGGCATTTTTGCAACAAGTGAAAAGGTTTCCTCATAATCAATACCTTGTGTTTGGGCAAATCCTTTAGCTACAAGCCTTGCTTTGTACCTGTTAATTGAGCCATTAGGATTCTTCTTTACCTTGCATATCCACCTTGAGCCAATGAATTTCATAGATGGTTTCTTGGGTATCAATTCCCAAGTCTTATTTTCTTGTAGAGCTTCTATTTCTTCTTCCATGGCACAACTCCATTTTGGTTTCTTCTTGGCTTCTTCATATATAGATGGTTCTTCAGATTTTGAGTCTTGTGGTATGTATATAGAATGCTTAGTGACTAAAGAAGTGTCATAGCCATATCTTTTTGGCTTCCTTTTCTCTCTAGTACACCTTCTTATGGTTTGTTCACATGATTCTACCACATCTCTCAACTCCTACACTTTGGCTTTGCCTTTGGAGTTCCAAGAGTTGAATTCCCTTCTTGGATTCTTCTGGTCATCATCAGAATCACTTGATGCTTCAAGTGTAAGCTCATTGCTCTTTGACAATGTGAAAGTCTTCCTCTAGGTCATAGGGAATTTTGATTTTCTTGCAATCATATTAAAACCCAGATTTGTTTTAATCAAACACAATATCTACTTACAATGAAAACTTTATTGCTTTGATTTTATAGTCTATAAAATTTTTTATTAAGTTCATAGCCAATAAAGATGCAGTTCTCTGCCTTTGGATCTAATTTTCCTCTTATTGGTGAAGGTATGTGTGCAAATGCTATGCACCCAAAGATCCTACAATGATAAGGATTAGGTCTTCTTCCATTCCATGCTTCATATGGTGACATCCCATCTAATGCTTGTGATGGGAACCTATTGATCACATATGTGGTTGTGGATCCAGCCTTTGCCAACAAGTAGTTGGGTAATTTCTTCTCATTTAGCATTAACCTTGTAGCCTCCACAATTGTCCTATTTCTTCTCTCTACCCATCCATTTTTTCTAGAGTATACTTGGTTCTGATTTCTCTTTTGATTTCTCTCTCTTGGAGATAAGAATTAAAATCATCAGAGAAATATTCTCCACCTCCATTCGACCTTAGTCTCTTCAAAGTTTTACCTATTTGATTTTCTACAAGTGAGAGGTATTTCTTGAAACACGAAAATACTTCATCTTCATGCTTCATAAAGTGTACTATTGTCCATCTACTACAATCATCACTGAATGATGCATAATACTTGGATCCACAAATTGAAGGCTCGTTGCTTGGTTCCCATACATTTGTATGAACTAACGCCAATAGGTCTCAATGAATGTATCCCATCTTTGTGAAAGGTTGTGTGTGACTTACCAAATTGACAAGCATGACATTTTTAGATCATGTGTTGTTAAGGATATTTGGTAGCCCAAGTACACTTTGATTCCTATTGATTTGCTTCACATCCCTTTCATCTATGTGGGCTAACCTCTTATGCCAAATTTTTGAAAAAAATGGAGATGGACACTTTTTCGAGTGAAATGCTTTCGATCAAATAGCCTTTCGATCGAAAGCACTTTCAATCGAAAAGCGCTTTCTAGAAAAAACATATGATCGAAAATATCATTCTACACGTGTTTCATTGGTGTTCTAGAGAGCTTTAATCATGCAATTTCTATCATAGAGAGCTTCCTTCATCGTATCATTGAGGTATTGATTTGATTTTTATTTATTGTTTATTTTATTTTTTTGTTCATTATATCATGCATATTGTAGGATTCGCATACATGTCTCTTACATATGCATGTTTTTTATTTACATAATTTTTTTGTGTCTTTTAATCATTAATTGTATACATGTTTGACTCACAAAAGTGTTTCTTTCTTGTTTACATTGATGAAAAACATTTTAAAATAAACTACTACTCTGATTGTCTGACTTGCTACATCGATTCTTACTCTCATAGTAGTATAGGACACAACAATAGATCTATTGAGATTGTTTGAATCGTTACCTCGATTCCTACTCTCTCAATAGTATAGGGAGTGTGTAGGGACTATTGTGATTGTCTGATTCTTTGACTCTTACTCTCGCAATAGTCACTTAGATTTCGATGAGAATATTTAGTGTAGCTCAAAAGGTGTATAGAACTATTGTGATTGTTTGATTCTATGACTCTTACTATCACAATGGTCACTTAGATTTTGATGAGAATATTTAGTGTAGGTCACAAGATGTATAGAAACTATTGTGATTGTCTGATTCTTTGACTCTTACTATCACAATAGCTATATATAGTTATGTGACAAAACTCATACATAGTATAGTGAATGTATATGAACTATTATAAATTTTTGATTCCTTGACTCTTAGATTCTTAATAGCTACATAGATTCACTTCAATCTTATAATTACAATTTCTATTTAATTATAAATATACTTATTTAACTATGCATATGTCTATAATTTTTGTAGACATACTATTGATTTATTTATCAATACACTTATTGATAGTCTATTTTTTATTTTTGTTTTACATCCTCTAATGTGTGGTCACAATAAATCAAAGATAGATTTTAAGATGTATGACCTTTCTTGAGCATCTCTTGCACACAAAAGTGTGAGGTTCTCTCTCTTGTCTTGTGTAGGTCCTCCTTTGGATCTTGGAGTAGCCATAACTTCATCAAATACTACAATTCCATAGACATTTGTACCTTGCAAATAAGCTTCCATTCTGATTTTTGAAGCAACATAATTGTTCCTATCAAGCTTCTCAATCATTGAGGGAAAGCCATAACCCATCTTGATGTTGCTCTAATACCATTGTCAATATTTGTAGAAGCTTGAAAGTAGTAGAAATCTAAGGTTTCAAGTGTTGAAGTTTGATGTAGCTAACGAGCATAGGACCAACCCTTGTACTTTTGGCGAGCCAAATAAACCTTATAAACTTGTAATTATTTCAGTAATATTGAATATTTACTTTTTTTTCATCAACGAGATATGATTGATGCAAAACACATAAGTTTGCATAGTGAAAATTGAAGAAGACTTGCTATTTTGAGTTGAACTATGCAACTTCAAATGCTCAGTGTAGCTAGCCTAGTTGCAATTGAACATGTTCCTCTTAAAGTAAGGTCACACATAGGGCTGAGCGGCTAAAATGCACAATACATGGAATTATCATCAATGTATTTTTGGAGTTAGATGTCTGCGGAAGCAGGCGAAGAGTTGAAAAGGAAGAAGAAGAAGAAGCTTGGAGCACAACACACAATCTTGAATGTATTAACACTAGAATGTACAAAGATAAGTAACCCATCAAGGCTATAGGCATATATACAAGCTGAGGGAAAAAAACCTCCTAAAAGGGAAAAAAGTGCCCTAGCGATCCTAGTGTGTTCACACACATCACTACCTAAATATATCAACAAATCCCCCCTCAGAGTGATGCAGTGAACAAGGAGCTGGCACTCATGTATAAGGAAGTTCCAAGCTATGTGGAATCAATTCACAAAAGGAAGTAAGCCCAAATCTTTGCAAAAAGCTTCAAATTTCTCTCAAGGTAGAGCCTTTGTGAAAAGGTCTGCAATGTTCTCTTGTGTGGGCACATATGCCAAGCTGATCTCTCTAGCGGAGAAGCTCTCCCTAACATAATGATAATGCACCTCAATGTGCTTAGTGGAAGCATGGAACACAAGATTCCTCACAACTCCCAAGGCGCTCTCTGACTGTTAGTGAAGATGGTGGTGGCAGAAGACTAACCAACACCCAAATCAACCATAAGGCACCTAAGCCACACACACTCAAGAGTCGCTGTGAAAATTGCCCTATACTCAGCTTCACAACAAGGAAGTAGTAAAAGTCAATTTTGAAATACGAGAGGTAGAGGACACAATATCAACAAAAACAATAGAATTCATAATAGAGGAGACTTCAAAAACTACTTAGAGGATGAATCATATGAAGATTAATTCCTTCTAATGAGTCTGATTCACAAAGAAGTTAAAGAAGATGAACATTTGTTCTACATAGGTTGAGATTGTGCAAATCATGTTGCAGGTAATGTTTCGCTTTTATCCAACTTGGAAAGTCCAAAGAATAAGCATGAAGTACAAGCAAGGGATGATACCAAGCACAATGTGGAGAATATTGGTAATGGCAAAGCTCCCTATGGCAAGACAAAAATTTTGAGTAAGGTTCTCTATGCATCCACTATAACTAAAAACCTAATAAGTGTAGGCCAAATAGTTGAAAAAGGCATGCAAGTTACATTTGACCATATGGAGCTTTTGTAGAAGACCCATGTCAAGGCTTCAAGAAGATAGAGAGAGGTGAGAAGAATGGTAGAATCTTTACTTTTGAAGTAGTAGAAGCCATGAACATAGCTCTATTAAACTTTGGATCTCAAACCCTAAGTGAGCTTGAAGTGTGGCATTAGAGAATTGCTCATGTAAGCGAAAGAACCTTGAAAGATATATGCAGAGATCAAATTCTTTTAGAGCTGCCAAACATATCAAAGGAACACATGATCAATAGGTGTGATGCTTGTCAGATTGGGAGGGCACAAAGACAACCTTTCAATCACAAGGGCTACATTCACAATGATCTATTGGACGATGTACACATTGATGTGTGGGGACTAATTCAAGAAGCTTCATAAGCAGGCTGAGGATACTATGTATCTTTTGTTGATGATCACTATAGATGAACAATTTTGTACTTTATTAAGAATAAAAATGAAGTGTTTGCATGGTTCAAAAAGTATCTAACACATGTGAATTATCATTCAAGTAGATCATTGAAGAAACTCAAATCCGATAGAGGGGAGAATGATTCTCCAAAGACTTTGATGAGTATTTTCAAGATAAAGGCATCAAAAGGGAAGCCGCCACCTTGTATTCTCCTCAAACCCTAGTAGGATCAACAAGGAAAATGTTTGAAGAGAAGAAGCAATCACGTTATTTATTATCCAAAGCAATGTCAACTGTTCTGTATCTTGTGAACAAACTTCCATCCAAATCTCATCAAGGTATGACCCCTTATGAAGCTTGGAATGGTAGAAATACTATCAAAGTTTGGTAAAGTATCAAAAATTAGGGTTGTTGGAAATTAGGGTTTTATGCTATTGCATGGTTTGGAACACATAGGTCATGGTACGATGAGGACAAATAAAAGTTCAACTTACCTTATGGGCTTGATTTTGATTTCCATCCACTAGGTAACAAGCATGATACACGGGTGCAAGATTCAAGAAGTGAATCTGAGGATGATCAAGATGAGAAGGAAAGAGACTTTAAGCTCTAGAAGTTAAGAGGAAATGAAAAAAAAAAGCAAAAATGTGGAAAATATTCCACACACACTCATAGAAGGTCAACAAGGGAGAGAAAGCAACCTAAAAGGTATGGATATGACTCTACATTTATAACAAAGCATTCTATTTATTTGACCAAAGACTCAGTTTCAGAGGAACCCTCAACATATGAAGAAGCTAAGGGTTACACTAATTAGGAGAAAGCTATGAAAAGGAGATAGAAGCCTTGAAGGAAATTGATGTATGGGAGTTAGTTCCAATGCAGACTAATCACATGGTAACAAGTTGCAAATGGGTCTATAAGTTGAAAAGAAATTCAAATGGATGAACTTCTAGGGAAAAAGCTCGATTGGTTGCTAAAGGATGTCCACAAACTCAGGGCATAGACTATGAAGAGACCTACTCAACAATTGCCAAGATGACCACCATTAGGAGATTTCTTAGTGTAGTAGCTAGAAGAAACTGGAAGGTATTTGAAATTGATATGAGAAATGATTTCCTGAATGGGCGGAGGAGTGAAGAGGTATACATGTCACAACCTCCAAAGTTTGAAAACCCTAATTATCCTTCTTATGTATGTAGGCTAGAAGAGGCATTTTATGGATTGAAACAAGCTATTAGAGCTTGGAATTTCACATTGGTAAGCTATCTAAAAGATCAAGGTTTAAATTCAAGCAATGAGGATCCTTCTTTGTTCATAAAAAAGGTTCACAATGGAGTTATCTATTTGTGCGTATATGCAGATAACATCATTATGATAGGAGATGTCTTGAATGGTGAACAAAGGATCAAAAGGCATATGCACGAGGCATTCAAAATCAGTGATCTAAGAGAGCTCACATTTTTATAAGGTATGCAAGTCATGTACATACATCGAGGGATCTACATGACTTAGCGGAGATACATTCAGGATCTACTCATGAAATTCTAGATGCAGAATGTTAAGCCTACCTGCTACTCATAAAAAGGTAGATATCTCATAAAGTGTAGGATTGCTACACCAATTCATGCACTCTCCAAGAAGACCTCATATGGATGCAACTAAGAGAGTACTCAAGTACCTATTGGGAACAATCAATGAAGGTACATTCTATCCATACTTATGAGATTTGGATCTCAAGCTATATGCAGATGTAGATTCAACAAGATCTAAGTATTATAGGAGTAGTACTTTAGGATTCTTCACATTTGCATGTTCAAAGAGTGTGTGATGGAGTTTTGAAAAGATACCAGTCGCTGCATTATCTTAAAATGAAGCACAATATAGAGGTTTTACCATGGCAACACAAGAAGCAATATGGGTAAGGGAATTATGTAAAGATATGGGAGCTGTGAGTTCCAAACTTCACATAGTTGGAGATAATATAAGCTCAATGCGTATAGCAGCAAATCCTATTTTCCATGCAAGAGCTAAACACATAGAAGTTCATTAACATTTCATGAGAGAAAATCTCATGAAAAAAGAGATTGAAATTTCTTTTGTACCAACTAAGAAGTAGGTAGCAGACATGATGAGTAAAGTACTTGATGTAATCAAATGTTGCAAGTTTAAATCAATAGCACATATTCTACTTATTAGAGAATCAAGACTCAAGCATCTCTTAGCTTGAGGGGGAATTATTAGACCATCAAGCTTGCATCATGCTTGAGGAGAAATTGTGATTGATAGAAGTAGGATACTTCTTGAAAATTTGCATCCTTGTAAAAGTGCACTTATAGTATTTGATAAGGATCTCTTATTCATGTAAAAGCTTAGAGTTTTACTCTTTTAAAAATATAAAAAAAGGAACGAACATTCCACTAGCTTGAAGTTATCGTTGTGCAGTGATGATTAATCAATCACTCAAATCAAGGCTGATTAGACTTGGTTTTTACTTTTCCTAGATTGTAGAAATGTGATTTCATCATCACAATAAACAAGCCTTGCATGATTTTTTAAAGGTCAAATGACTATTGATGAGTGGTGAATACATAAAATTTGTATATAAAGACAACATATTTTTATATTAAGTTCGATCAATACACATATACATTTTTATATTCAACTTTGCTCTTCCTCAATCTCTACATCTTCATCTCCCAGTTCAGTCAACTTGTAGAGGCTAGTCCTTTCTCTATACTGATCCAAACTTTATCACTCAAAATTCTTTGGAAAGATAATGATTTCTACTTTATGTAAACAATTTTTTGTAGCCTTTGGTTCTTTAGATTGTGAGAAATTCAGTTTTATGGTTGTGGGGTCTATCTCTGCACATCTGTGAAAAATTGGGACTACTACCAATCAAATCTAAGCTCATAATTATCACATAGGTTGATGATAATTCAATCTCGTGTGCATTTCAGCTACTCAACGCTACATGTGACTTTTCTCTAAGAGAAATTTGGTGGATTGCAATGAGGATGGCTCCAGTAGACATTTGAAGTTGCATTATTCAACCCAAAATAATGTCTTCTTCACTAGTTATTGTGCAAACCTATCTGTTTTGATGAAGCATCTCGCATTGATGATCCAAAGTACATAGTGGATTTTATTACACAAACTACAAGCATACAAGGTGTATTTGAATCTTGAAGAGTACAAGGCCTAGTCGTGTGCTTGTTAGCTAGATCAGACTTCAATACTTGGAATGTCAAATCTCTACTACTTTCAAGCTTCTCTAAATACTGACAAGAATTTGATATTTTTCCATTCCTACCTTACTAAAGAACCCATGAAAGAATACATATCTTGACCTTCGACTTTATGTAGCATATTATCTAGAAAAGGGAGAGTGAAAGGGTCATTCATAATACCACCATTAAGTTTCCTATAAATTACAAAGATGTATAATTGTTATGTTTCTAGTAATAATGAGGATAGGTGTCAACAATTCAATATTTTTGAGAGAAACTACAAATTCAACTTTATCTCATCTATTGATTTTTTATTTAATTAGCTTAGAATAATTCAAATTCATTCAATATGTCTAAAACCAAATAGGCCATGGATTTGATAATCTCTCTAAGTTCCATACTTCAATGTCATCTTCACTATGCAAACACGCTAATGAGCATCATCAGATTTTGTAGCATAGTGAGGCCAAGGATCCTAGTTGGGATTGCAAATACCTTTTCGCTATGCAATAGACATCATTGACAATGAGAGTGAGAAAATCCTAGTTTTCCTTAAGAAATGCTTATTCCTCATCTTCTATGAGTCCATCTACTAGATAAAAACGCTCTACAAAATCCAGAGCATTCATTTGTTGACAGTTGCTGACTTCATCAAAAGTGGTTGTATATTTGTAGTTAGGTTGTGAGAGAGATAGTCTATTACTAGATGATTCTTGCACTACCTATTCTTTTTTGAGCCATGGATGCCCAATGAGGAGATTGTAGTTTGCTTCTAATGCAATGAGCTGTAGAAGAACAAAGGCTAATTCAAACGTACCTCCCTACATACTATTTGGGATATCTTTCATAAATCCTTATGGTCCAACTAGGGATTTATCATCCATGAAGTAAAGAAACATGCTTCTTTCACACTTTCTGATCAAAGCTAATTAAATATATTAAGGGTGGAAATACAGAAAATAGAGCCTCCATTAGTAAGAGCTTTTTCAATTATTATATTTTTTGGCAATAGACTTTAATAAGTAAAACTTTTGAACAACAAAATCGATATTTGTATGTGTAAGATTGTTTATGGGTGGTGTACAAAGCTTAGCATTTAACTATCTGGGGAATTCTTCACTAAGAAGTAGACATTGAGAAAGATCCTCACCTAAAGGAATCTAAATGGATTCCTAGAGAGCAATACTAATTGTTTTTAATACACTCCATGGTATTGTATATTGACATGTTATAAACTAAATTCTATTATCTGAGTGTTGGGTAGGTTTAGAAAGTTAAAAATTTGGACATCGTCTGGTCAGTCATATGTATGACGAAAGATCTCAAGATTAGACTAAAGTATAGAAAGTTATAAAATTGGAGATCATTTGGTCACTCATATGTATGACCAAATATCTCAAGATTAGACTAAAGTATATGTTTATGTGCTCTATAAAACAAGCAATCACTTTAGCCTAGTGTCTATGTCACACGTTTAAGAAGAAGGAGGTCTTTGGTTCAACATCCATGGGGAGCATGGGTAGAGAGTTTTTCTCAAAGAGATTAAGAGCCTTCTAACATGAGTTAAAGTGTGTTAACTTGAGTTGAGAGATACTTAACTCGATTTTCAAGTACACCTACTATTAAATGACTCTAATGGAAGGTACTAAAGGAGTGGTGAAGATTGCACATGCACTTATGGACTCTAGTTATGTTTCGGGTCCCCATTGATTCATGTACCAATATATTGAGACATAAAACTGGGAGCAGAACCATCTCTAAAGTGTGTGGTGGTCCCAATAGTCTATTTCTTTACATTGGTATCAGATCTCTAGGTGGCTCATCATCCTTTTCACGCCATGGACATCTTAGATAGACTTATACCTTCTCTAAGCTTTCATGGAGACCTTTAGATCTCTTTCTAAAAGCTTATATAGATAATTTCCATGCATGTGAAACTATATTACCTCTTCATAGTTTTGAATGTGCTTCTTCAATAGATAACTTACACTTGTGAATCATCTTGTAAGCTTTTGTGTAAGAAAAAATATATCTTATATGCTAGGTCTCTACTAGATTTGAACCTTAAACTTCTCATTGAGAGGGGAATGCTCAATCCAATAAGCCACAAGGCATTGCTTTTATTCTATGCATGCCTACGTAGAGACGGATAACAAAATTCCTTTTTGTCTTGTTGAGAGCAATAAGGCAGAGTATATGGAGAAGATGAATAGCAAGTTTAGTCAATGGAGCAAGGAAAGAGCAAAGAGATCAATTAGAAAGTAAAAATAAGACATTTCAAGACACAAAGATTGCTCATTGGAAGAAAAGTGCAAAATTATGGAAGACGTCATTTTTGACCCATCTTGAAAGGTATCATATGTGACCTAAATTTGTTATTTTTGGCTCAAATGTGTTCTTTTGAGTGTGTACTATATGCATATAGCTTCAAAGTTGAGAATATGTCTTCAAAATGGATCTAGGAAAAAGTCAAAGTAGGCACTCCTAACAATCTTCCCAATTGATAATGATCAAGCATCTAGTCAACTTTGGACATGCATTGCTCTTTACTCAACTGTCCAATTTTTATGGCTTTCATCTTGTTGGAAAGATCTTTTTGTAGTTGTCCAATTGATATATTGATATTCAAAAATAGATGACATATAGTAGTCACCTTTTAGAGAAGAAACGAGGATGATGGCTCTTCTCAAGGCAAGGGATGGATGAAGCTATTGCTTTGGGCTAATTATTTTCCAATTTCATGCTTGAATTTAATATTTTATTCTTTTTGTTTTCTTATAGTTTGGATAGAACCATTATTGAAGCATAACTTAATACTTCAATGTGAATAATGATTAGATGAACTTCAAGAACTTAATGTAAGATAAAAAAGACAAACATCCATGTAAAGGATGCAAACCAAGCATCAAAAGTACTTTCATGCATTCATAAGCTATTTTTCACCTCATTCACAGAAACGAATGATTGTTTTTCATTTCTTTTTCCCAAAGAAACTTTTAGAATGCACAAATTCACTTAGAGGATGTCTTTTTGCACAAGCTTCCTTATTGCTAGGAAAGGCTTTTTATGCAAAGATAGTATGTTGTGCATAGCATAGATGCATGAAGTCCATGCATGAAAAGCCTTAGGAACACTTGAGTTACTTTAGGGCATGAAAAAGCATGCCAACACATGGGCATAAATATATGTATTTGCATAGAAGCACATGCATTTGCAAAAGATTTTATAATGATTATTGTAATTATACGAGATACTTAGAGAGTCATAAAGACAATATTATAATGTGGTCTCACACTTTTTGGTGTAACTTCGCATGCATCCAAGTAGGATGATAAGTTAAGATAGCTTCAGAAGATCCATGAGCATTTTGAAATGAGCGCCCTAGCTTGATTTTATCCAAAGGAGAGGTGGAAAGTAGATGAGCTTAAACACAAATCGAACTTTTAAGTTCAATAGAATTGTGGGTAATTCATATGTGCATCCATAGAAAAACATATAAAATTTGACAAAACCTCTTTTTCTATGGATGCAAATATGAATTAGCCTCATATGAAAGTAGATTCGGTGGCATAAAAACATGTAAAATTTGATAAAACCTCTTTTTCTTCAATGATTTAGAGACTATTTATTCTATTTCATTAATCATGCTGATTTCTTTCCATATTAAAGATGAACTTATCTTTTGAGAATACAAGAATTTCCAAGTAATGGATCTCAATTCATTAATGAACTTTCCCCAAAACAAGTACAAGTACATAAATATGCTAGGACAAGAAAATGTTGGTGTCCTTTTGAAAGATATTTAAAGACAAAATCTATCACATGATGAAAGCTTAAATCTCTTTTTGAGTTTATCGTTTTAGAGAAATGGACATAGCCATCAAGCCTATCTAATGAGATAGATAGAGAAAATAATAATTCGTCTAAGAAATAGATGTTTAGCCAATAAGTAAAGTTGGCCACTAAACAACTTTATGGCATGCTGAAGTTCTGAAAATATGGGGTCCTTAAAGGTGGGTTTTAACCAAAAAGATAACTAACGCATGTGCAAGTTGCACTTCTACAAAAGCAAGTGTGACAAAAGTTAGTTGTTCCAATAATGCAGTTTGCAATGGTGACAATGGTAATGAAGTATGTGGAATGTAAAACATAAAGTTTACCTATCTTAAAGGGATTTCTTAAAGGTTAAATCCAAAAGCATGAATGGATGCTTACATTTAAGTGCTAGAGAGACTCATATAAATCCCAGAAGGTAGTTATTTAAACCTTTAGTAAGATAGGAATTGGAAGAAAATAAGTGAAAAGCTCTTGTCATTACAAATTGGTTGCATATAACCCATAGGTCTTGAATTTGTGAAATTCAAGAAATTGGAACGATACTTTGTTTCTTTTAAAAACCCTGAAAAAAAGGATGGATATTCCATCAAAATCTTTTAACGTTTCCATGACAAAGGGTAAGTCAGAGCATCAAATTATGAAAATCTTATGAAGGAAACAAAACATAAGAAACCCAACTTAGAGGTAATTCCTTAAACTTTAAATTATTTTAATGAATTTAAGTAAGAAGGTAGTGTATAAAGATACGTTTGGACTCTAGGATACGTATCACTCAAATGCCAATGTGATAAAAAATAGGGTGGTATAGAAAACCAAGTTTTATACTCATAGTGATGTAGGAAAGATGAGATGGGATATCTGACAATGGGATGATAACTATCTTTTACTCCTAAAATGAGCCTTTAAGCAAGATTGCATCCTCAAGGAAACTAAAAATTCAAAGAATAAGTTTAAATTCAAGGAGGATCAAAGCAAGATTTTAAAAGACACTTCAAAGTCAAAAAAGTAGGAAGATCATGAAATAGTTAACTTTGAAGATCTTTATTTAGAATTAAGCTATGCGAAAGTATGTTCCTACTTGAATTATGAAATATTTCAAGGTTGTGTTTATATAAAACACTTGTATAATTCTTTAACAAATTAAATTTTCGACATGATCATTTCAACTCGGTGACACCAATCACTTGGTAAATAATGGAGAGGAATTTCATTCCAAGAAAGTAATTTTAAGAGATTATAAAAAAACTAGAACATTAACTTATTCGCAAGTAAATTATTAATGTTTTGAGTAAAAATATCATCAATAAAAGCTTGTAGGATTCGAATTCCAATGTTTGATACCACGGTAGTGTCTAATGGTTCGATGACATTTTCTTTTACTACAAGAATCTTTTTGAGAATCTAGTTAAGTTATCCTAAAGATAGATAAATTGCTTTATACCTTGTTGGAACACATGTTTGAGAAGTTAAACTCATGACTCCCATAGTGTTTGACTCACATCAAGTTTAAGCATCTTGAAGGTTTGAATTTGTTGCATAGATTCTTGCTTCTTCTTTAATGATTTTCAAACTTTTAGAAACGACTTAGATAAATTATCTAACTTTTGTTTCGTAAAAGTAAGGGAAAGTCAATGGAAGTACATAATCGAATCAAACATCCCAAATATATGTTGTATAAATAACCCGTTAAAACTTCAAAGATGCTAGAGTCTAAGTTGACAAATTCATTTACTTTTCTTCAAGATAAGTAGCATCACTCCAATGAATTCATGGACTTTAGTACACTCTTGAAAAGAAAACTAAGGAATTGTTCATAAGATTGCCGATTCCCAAAGACTTAAAGCTAAAGTCTTTGAGAAACGTTTCTTAAGTTGGAAAAAGCTCATTTTGGATTGGACTTAGTCAAGTTGAAGTGCAGTTGATCAAAACTAATTTTCAAACTTTGTCCTACGTTCTACATAGGATTTTCAATCCAACTAGGACAAACAAGTCCTCCAACCAAGTAATACATCAAGTACATGTTGGTCGAAAGTAAACCACAATACAAACATCTAAGTTAGTTTCTTGGGTCAACCACACTTCTATTTTGACCTCAAAATCATATTCAAGTGAAACAAGAAGTTTTGGACGTCTAGATTGATATAGAAATCCCACCTCAGCTACTCAATCCATGCATTAGTGAGGGCTAAAAATGGAAAATTATATTCTATCCACCCATTTCACATGTTATTGAAGAGATAGCACGCAATCAAAAGAGTGAATTGGCTTGGCATGTTTTTTGATCCACCATTATTATTCATTCCCTACTGTCCATTCTAGCAAATTAACAAGTGCAAATCTAGATGGTGTTTTGAATTATTTAGGTAGGGAACAACTAGTAGACTCTCCTCTATTCATTTAGACTATGAGGTAAGTTCCATCGTAGAGATTAGAACATGTCCTTGTAGGTTACAACATAAGGCTCGGGGGTATTCCTAGAGTTTATTATATCTAGCTTTATCTTTGAGGACTTGCTTTGTAAATAGGGTCTTCACTATTGTTGCTCGAGTTAAACAAATCTATGTGATCAGGTAATCACTATGTCAACAATTGGTTACAATTAGCTTAGTTTCACCATGTTGGCCATAGGGGCTTGCTGTTGTCATCTCTAATCAAAATCATCAGTATGAGGAAAATTAGCTTTAATATAACCTTCCTCTAAAAAGATGTTGCATTCTAGAGACCATCTATACTGCTAAGGTGGATTGGATGGGTCTTGATTGTATCAAATATCTTTATTACCTAGATCTTGAAACTAGCAATTGGTAAAATTGGACCTTTTCCCTTGATGTGGTTGGTAGTTCCATGGAGATTGGTGTGGTTGATCTAATTGTTAAGGTGCATATTGTACAGGATGATAATTGTCTTGAATGGTTTGATATGGTTATTGGAGTGGTGGTTGGTCATATGGCTGGCGATAATCTAGAAGATTAAGCTCTTTGAGAGTAAGAACACGGCTGAAAATCATTTTGGGAGTTTCGAGGTGTTGGAGGGTGGTGGAATTGGGGCATAGGGGCAGTGGGTCGAGAAGGGGTAACATAGTAATCTTTCCTTACCTTATGCATTGTGGAAGTCTAAGTTCGAAGTCTACCATTTTGAATAAAGTTAGATGTAGTATGGTTAGTAATGTCCCATATGGGGCAAAACATTTGACTCAACGTGCAAGAATTAGTAGTGTGCCCTAAATTTTTGTAGCGAGTTTATAAGTAAAGCCGCTTGAGTGGTTCTAAAGGCTAACTTTCAACATTAAGAAGTTTTCGTTTGACGGGATCAAAATATTTTGCCTGTTGTCCAATTTCTACATTGGCCATACTTGATACTAATTTTCTTTCTAGTTGTAAGCCAATTGGAATGATATTATCTAGAGTGATTTTTTCCATGTCATAAACTCACATGAAATTATGAAGTCATGGAGAACAACCGTTAATGATTCATCCTCCAACTAGATGTGGCTGAGATCGCTATGAGTAGAGAGCTACCTATACATACTTCTAAACTCTTTAGTGTAATTTTGTATGGGTTGATGGGGTTCTTGCTTATGATTCTATAATATATCATACAATTGTTGGCAGAATTTGTTCATGTACATTCATGTATGAGTTCTCCTTTTAGAACCCCGTAATCCCTCAATGTGTACCGTCAACCTATCTCAACCATTTAATCCTTTTGTCTATGATTCTAGCTTGGAAAACATGTGTGTAGTATCTTTATTTGCATTTAGAATGTTGTACATATTTTTGGACATGTGGATATGGGTATTAGGTCATCATTATGATGGCTTGTAAATTTAGCATAATGTATTCCTATGGTGCGGTTAAGTGAGACTTCATCGGGATGAGGGTTTTCATTATTGTCTCTAGAGAAAACTCTTTCCTCTTGAGGCTACCATTTTGATGTCACCTACTAATGAGAAGATGGGTCAAAACTGTAGACAGTAGTAAACGCCCATTCTTCTTCCGGAACAAGATTAGCAGACTTTGTTTTTGGTGTAGAGGCCTCTACAACAATCATTCCAACCTCTTTCTTCTTGCCTTTTTAGCCGCGAGTTTCGGATAGTTCTTTATGATATGATCATTCCCTTTACAGTACTTGCAAAACAATTTGTGTTTTTCTGATTTCTTCTCATCTTTATATTCCTTCTTTGAATGTGCAGCATTTGCAGATTTTTGCTTACTAATTGAAGAGCTCCATTTTCCTTTGCACTTCTAACTAGCTAGGAAAGCTTGATCTGCAACATGCATAATGGACCTATTCTGCCTGGACTGATCTTCGTGCAATAGAGCAAAACTAACTCCTCAAATGACAAGGCATTTGGATTGCCTTTCATCACTAATCGAAGAGTAGAAGTAGAACTCTTATATGAATCAGGAAGTCCATTCAAAACGGTCTGCACAAGTGAGCTATCTGGTATAACCTCATTAGTAGAAATCAACTGTTCCTTCAAGTCTTTGATCTTTGTTAGAAAATTGTCCATAGAACCACCTTCATTCATGTGCTCACTCTCCAACTGTTTTCGGAGGTAAGCAACATGAGCCTCATTCCTAGCTTGGTACAATGTGGTAAGTGTATCCCAAGCATCCTTAGCTATTCTGCAAGAGCGAATTTTAGGAATAATGGCATGTTTGACAGACAAAGCTAGCAATGCATGTGCCTGGGCATCTCTGCCATCCCAATGAATTTTCTCTACAATAGGTGCAGCAGAAACGGCAGCACGAAGAGGAATATGCAGAATATCATCATCTTTGATGCCTTTTGCATCAGCTTCTCTACCTGCAGTTGTAACAGCTGCAGGTGTGATATGAAGTTTTTCAAGACCCTTCACAATGTTCCATAGTCCTTTTGCAACCAATACATGTCGCATCATATAAGCCCATAACGGGTAGTTGGTACCATCCAACTTATCCTCAACAGCCAATATATGGAATACATCACTACTTTCATGCATGGCCGGTGACTAAAATACCTTGATGCAGAAAATTCAATGTATCTCAAAAAGTTGAATGGAACTACCTAGATTAATTCTGCTAGACTTGTAGCAAACTTCGAGACGCTTCTACTCTTGAATAGAAATTGGTATATACCTTTGGCACAACACAAGCACTGCGATAGTGCGTTTGGAGGCCGAAACGAGCTCACATCGCGATTTTTTGATCACGAAAACATGCTGAGTATGCTCACCAAAATTCATGCGATTTTGAGACTGCAACTAGAGGACTGTCGATAGCGCCCTAGATGAAGCGACAACCTGCTCCGATACCAATTGTTGGAGATAGACGTCTGAAGAAGCATGCAAACAACACAAGGAAGGAGAAGAAGCTTGGAGCACAACATACAATATTGAATGTATTACTAGAGAATGTACAAAGATAAGTAGCCCATTAGGGCAGTAGGCGTATATACAAGGCGGGGGAAAAAACCTCCTAAAGAGGGAAAAAAGTGCCCCGACGGTCTTAGTGTGTTCACACACATCACTACCTTAATATATGAACAAGGGTTTGCAGGTTAGGTTCGATAAATTTGGAGCCTTTGTGGAGGATCCCCAATATGGATTCAAGAGAATTGCAAAGGGAGAGAAAACACGTAGATTTTTTACATTTGAGCTTGAGGACACTAGAAACATTTCACTTTATAATTATAAGGATCAAACCTTGTCTAAGTTAGAGATATGGCACAAAAGATTAGGACACACTGGTGAGAGAACATTGAAGCAAATATGTAGATATCATTCTGTACTTGGAATACCTAATGTATTCAAGAAACATATGATCTATAAATGTGGTGCATGTGAGTTTGGTAAATCACACAGGTTACCCTTTACAAGAAAGGCTATATGCATGAGGATTATTTGGAACTTGTCCACAGAGATGTGTGGGGACGAAGCAAGGACCCTTCAATTTTAGGCTCAAGGTACTATGTGTCATTTATTGATGATTTCAATAGGTGGAATATCTTGTATTTCATGAAACATATGGATGAAGTGTTTGGTTGTTTCAAAAAGTATGTTGCACTTGTGGAAAATCAAACAAGAAAGAGTTTAAAGAGGATAAGGTCAGATGGAGGAGGTGAGTACTTCTCTAATGAGTTTGATGCATTTTTGCACCTCATGACGGTGACTTTCTTGAAGATATTGCAAGTTATCAAAGCATAGTTGCGAGTCTAAACTATGCAACATTAACAAGAATTGACATATGTTATGGAGTAGGTGTTCTGAGCCAATTCATGCATAAAGCTAGAGCACCTCTCTTGGAAACTACTAAAAAAATTTTCAAGTACCTCAAAGGTACTCAAAATCAAGGAACAGCGAGTCGTAACAAACGAGAACTATGTCGTAAAAAGAGAACACTTACGTCAAAAATTACATGTTTTCACCTCATTTTTGGAATTCCTTTACACCAGTATACATATATTACAAAAATGAGGTGAAAACAAGTAATTTTTGACGTTTTTTGTCATTTTCTCAAAAAAAAATGAGCTCAAAATGTAGTCAAAATTTCACTATATTAGGCATTGACGTGTCCCAAAATGTATATGATAAGACATTAACATGTCCAAAATCTATATGATAAGACATTGACATGTCTAAAATATATATAAGAATGTAGAAATCAATAGTTTTTACACAAAAATAACATTTTAGACATATCTTTAATGGGTGGATATCTGATTGTTATTCAAAATTGCTACAAAACATGGTTTCATTAACCAAACTACTTTGAGGCATTTACATAAGCACTAAAAATGTCTGAGAGCTTCAATGCAACTCACAACTTTGTCGATCTATGTCTACACCCTCATCATCTGATGCACTTGATTCAGTCTCATACTGTTGAGAGCTCTCTTCTTCTTCTTCTATATCCACAAGAGCTCTATCTTCATCCACGTACATACCAAATTCTGCAGGATCATGCACAACTCTTCTTATTTTCCTATGATTTCCTGTACCACATACATCTGGAAGCTTTTGTTTTATCATGTTGATGGTTGCTTTCCTCAAGTGACCAGTTTTTGTCAAGGAAAAATCATAAACAAGAATATCTACATCATCCATTTTAAGAGTGGATGTGCTTCGAATATTCTTTTTCCTTTTTGAACCTGTTCGTTTAGTATCACACACCATTTCTAAGTTATATTTACCTGTGAATGCATTACTACTTTTAGTGTAATACCAATGCACCACCAAAGCCTCTATTCTTCTCTGATCAATATCTTTAATTATCTCTAAAACCTTTGCAATCCAAAATGGTCTGGTAGCCTCATCACCATCAGCAAGTACTGCAATAAGCGTTCCAACATTTATCTCTATTAAATTTCCTTGCCATCTTGCTTCTGCCTGTTTTGTCATCCTTGGGCCTACATAAATATTTCTTTCTGGTGGATGTATAAAACTTTGAAGTGCATCTGCATTACATGCTTGGGCCACATTCACGGATCTTTGTGTACAAAAATCCCATGTGAATGGAACATCAACTGGCCAGTGACCTGCAATTGTATACTGTATAATCTCTTCTTGATGATTGAAAAAGTCCTCCCACCAAGATACATCTTGATCTCCAGCATATTTTTTTGCATGCTCAATATGTCTCTTCTTTTCAATGAGTGCATGCATCCAGCTTTTACTTTGATCAACCACACTTCCACATCTTTCTGTATTGTTTTTATCTTCATATGGTGATTGTTCTGCACCATACACTGTTACAGTAGACAAATTAGGCACCTGCAATAAGAAACTGCATCCCTCTTTAGGCTCCCACCCAAGAGAAGATGAATACTGCTTTGCAAATAAAAGGGTTATTTCATCAACCCTCCTCATCAAGAATACATGGTTGAAACTAATATTGTGCAATGGAGCCAAAACCTTAGCACTGTTATCAAGGCCCATTGAGCAAAAGTGCTTAAAGTCATAAATCTGTGTGAGGTGTTGAACTTCTGGTTTTGGAGTATATGCTTCTGAAATCAGCTCAGATAAAATCGGAAGAGTAAAAGCATTGTTACGTGCCAACTTCTTAGAGAAAGTACTGAACATTTGATCAATGTGATCATGAGTGTGGCCAACCAGAAGAAAATTTACCTTAACCTTCTGAAATACCTGTTTTTCAACAAGCATGCTTAAATATCCAAAGACTGTAGAATTTTTATTCTCTCTTGGAGTATTATCTAGTTGCAAATATAGAGTTGGTGGCAAAAGAACCTTCCATGATTGCAAAACACGATGAATGACAGTAACTGTAAGGTTTGGATCATTATGCACATTCGGATATGTGAAGAAAACCTTGGACATTACAGTTCCATTGTATACCAAAGCGCCAACCAAATGCATTTGCACAAGGACTTCATCTCCAATGTCCTTAGGGATGCGATAAAAATGTGGCAAACAAGTTTTTTTCTGATCCATACCATCAATCAACAAACACATATAACGCTCCGGATTTCTGAGTGCCTTACTTCGATGATGAATTGCTTTCTTTCTCTCTAATGCTTGACTCTCACGATGGTTGTTAAGAAGGTTTTTAAAATTATGCTTTTCCTGTGGTGTTGTAGCCCCTTTTTCCATGTTTTTCAAAGTGGCGCAAACTGAACATTCACCCATTCTAACTTTATGAGGAATAGAAACATTGTTAAACTCTTCCTTCCATAATCGAGTAAAGTGACGATACAACACATACTTCTCATTTCTATTTTCCATGTCTTCTCTATATATTTGAAATACCTCTCGACGAGTAAAGTTATCTGACAAGTGCAACCTTCCAGTTGTAGGCATAACTTCACAATGCAAGCTAAAATAGTTCATCATCCAATTCATTGCATGACGTCCAACAGATCCTTTGGTCCCAACATGGAACGTATCCAAAATGAGATCCCCATTCAAAAACCCTTGTTGAACCCTATGTATTCTAAAATTTCCTACACCCATTGCAATTTTAAATGCAGCCCTACAGCATGGCATCCCTTGAGTAAAGAAATATTCAAAACCAACACGCGTTACTGACATGTTATCCTCAATCATTTGCATGCAAGAAACAAGGTATATATCTTGCCTTTCACTATCTAAATGGAGGAATTTTTCTCTTATGTGCTTTAGTTTCTTCATCCCTAAATTATACAAGCATTTCAAACCACAACAATGCTTCACAATATCCAATGCAATCTGTCTATCTGAAGTAAGAAATTTAAATCTTTTTCGACTTACTTCACGAGACCTTCTTTTAAATCGTAGATTGAGCTTGCTTTGCTTTTTCGTTGCTCCACATGCACTTGAGTCAGAAGGGAGATCAATGGTTGGATCAGATGGGAGATCAAGAGGTGCATTTGGTTGAGCAGCATTGCACTGTGAAATGGATAACTTAAATGACTCAACAGAAAACATGCAATCATCAGCACGTTCTAAATCATAGGGATCATCACTTCTCTGGAAAGGTTCAACTGAGAACAATGAATCAATATGAGCAGAGGAAGCTGATGCCCAAGCATCCACTGAAAAGATTGAGCTCATCTTCACTGAGTTCACAGAAGACTGAAGATGAATGACCTTTTTAAATAAGTAGAAATCCGAGATCAAGTGAAGATATCACATCAAATGTCACATCAAGAAGATATGAAATCAAAAGCTTATTAAAGTACATTAAATAACATAAAACATCAAATTACATCAAATCACTTAATTACTCAAATATACACTAATCAGGGAACCAAAGATTTGATTCACTTTTGATTCAAATGAGAAACACAGTTGATTTCTAACTACATATGAGTCATTCAGTCTAAGCATTGTGAATGAATCAAAATATATCCAAGTTGAGTTCCAACAGGAATATATAATAAAATTGTTTGGAGAAATTTTACAAGAAGAAATTTTACAACTGGAATATATCCAAGTTGAGTTCCAACTGGAATATGCTATGCCATTGAACACTATACAAGAAGAAATTTTACATTTGGTTAAGATTTCAAGGATTAGGTTTTATTGTGGTGTAGGCTAGATATCAAAGAGGTAGATGAAAGTATATTGAAAAAGAATTATGTGTAAAAGAGGCACACAGAAAGCATATTCATACATTGATTTTCCATTTCAACAATGTGTTACAAGATAAATGTGAATATGAACTAAAGTGTGGAGGATAACACTATAAGGATGTCATTAATCTCACAACTTAGACCTAATTTTCTCCCAAGCAACAGACTCTAAGAAAAAACTTCTACATGTGATTAGAAATCCTCATGTACATACCATACTGTTGCCATTGAAGTTTAATTTCCATGCAAATGTATATAAATAGTTGCAAGGTTCTGTACTAGAATGTTTATTCATAGTGATTTTCCATTTCAACAGTGAGTTACAAGATAAATGTGAATATGAACTAACGTGAGGAGGGTAATACAATAAAGATGTCATTAGTCTCCCACATTTAACACAACTTTGACTTGATTTTCTCCCAATAAAGAGATTCTTAGAAACAAATCTCTACATGAGTTTAGACATCCTCATGGACATACCATACTCTTGCCATTGAAATGTAATTTCTATGCAAATGTATATAAATAGTTGCAAGGGTCTATGAATATTTCATTAAAGTGGCTCTGAAACAGCCTATTTGTGTGGGTGCTATTCCCTGGTTAGATAAGTTGACAGATTTAGTTAGCAAGTGGACTCATTCAGTTAGATCCAGTTAGTTTCTGGTTCAAGTTACCAAATTGCCTATAAATACCAGAGGAGGAGATCATTCGCATTTTCAAAATCCACGAGCAAGAGAGAGTAGCAGAGCACAGACAGCCATGGAGCACAGAGGTCAGCATACCAGCAAGCCAAGTCTGATGGAGAAGAAGAATGTTGGCAAAAGCACCAAGAGGTAGACAAAATCATATCATAAATAAAGATTCCAAAAAGATTCCCTCTCTATGTCTGTCTAAATATCTGCTTTCTAGGCATTAATTTTTCTTACCTCTAGAAATATGGATCAAAAGCATGTATAGGTCGATGCCTGGCATCGACTTTAAGGTGTAAGTCGATGCCTGGCATCGACTTAGGATTGCAAGTCGATGCCAGGCATCGACTTGCAGCCCCAAGTCGATGCCTGGCATCGACTTGCAGCCCCAAGTCGATGCCTGGCATCGACTTGCAGGTGCAAGTCGATGCCAGGCATCGACTTGTCGGTGCAAGTCGATGCCTGGCATCGACTTGCAGCCCCAAGTCGATGCCAGGCATCGACTTGGGCCCAAAAAGCGATGCCAAGCATCAACTTGCCTGCATCAACATTCACTGAAAAGTCGATGCCAGGCATCGACTTTTGGGTGCAAAATCGATGCTTGGCATCGGCTTTTGGGCCCAAGTCGATGCTTGGCATCGACTTTTGTGCCCAAGTCGATGCCAGGCATCGACTTTGTGTGCAAGTCGATGCCAGGCATCGACTTGAGGGTAAAAGTCGATGCCAGGCATCGGCTTGGCCCAAAAGTCGATGCCAAGCATCGACTTGGGCCCAAAAGTGGATGCCAAGCATCGACTCTTGTACCCCCAACTCGATGCCTGGCATCGACTTTCACCCTCAAGTCGATGCCTGGCATCGACTTGCACACAAAGTCGATGCCTGGCATCGACATGCACTTAAACATCGATGCCTTGCATCGACCTGAAGCTCAAAATCCATGCCTTGCATGGACTTGGGCCTTTGAAACCACATTTACGTTTGATCTGATATTTCCAATTGCTTTCAGGGATGCGGAGTACAAGGATGAAAGGCCCATCAAGAAGCTCAGAGTCACCATGGGCTCTGCTGACCAGCAACGTGACAAAGGCAGTGGTCACCAAGCAAAGCCAAAGAAAATTATTGCACCATTATCCTCTGAGAAGGCCAGCAACCCACTAGGAATATCCTCAGGTGGACAGAGTAGCAGAAAAATTCCTGTGGAGGATCCAAATATGAAGGAAAGGTCTGGGGAGACCGAGGTCATGAGGACAGATCGTCCACTTCGGGACATGACAAATCTCGAATGGTGCCTTTAGTACGTTGAAGAGAAGAATGCAGTCCTCCTTGTGTTCGCAGGGGCCTATGGCAGAGGAAAGATCACGACAACACAAGGTTTTCAGTATGGACTTGTTTACAAATTGGATTATGAAGATGAAGATTCTGACAACCTGCTTTTCTTGGTGGAGACATCGAAAGGATTAAGAAATGTCATATGCAAGATGGATTTCTTGTGCCCAGAGTGCTGTGTTCCAGAAGAGCTAGCTCAGATATGCAGAGACTCAGTGAATTTCATCAAGGACCTGATGCCATGGATACAGGGCAATATCATGCCAACACAGCAAAAGAAGACGACCCCTGTAAAGGCAAGGGGTAAGCAGAGTGTGCAGAAAAAGCCCCAAAAGAAAAAGAAGATAATTGCAGAAGAGGACTTTTCTGACTCAAGCTCTAGCTCTGGGGACATAATTGTTGCACCTGGTGGAGAGCTTGCATCTGGTGTGCTTGGCACTGAGCAGAATAAGATGAGGGAGGACATAGCTAGAAGAAAAGTTGTGAAGAAGGGGCAGTTGTTCCACCTGCCTATTAATATTATCCACAGGCCACCAGTGGATCCAGTCACAGGGAGGAGGCCCCTTGAGATCAGGGAGCCACATAATTTGCATGTCCAAAATCTTAAGAAGAAAATGAAAATAAATCCTCATGCTACTGTTGTGCCATTCCTTGTCATGGTGGATCCGCATGAGTGCAGCTGTGTGGAGGATTTCAATGAGGGTTTGTTTGAAGAGTACACGTATTATGTGATTGGAGGTTCACACTCTGCAGAGGCTCGTAGACAGTTAGTGAAGGAGCACCCTACTACATTTTTCTTTAGGTATGCAGAGTGTAAGATATATGCTGGTCTTACAACTGAGGAAGCCAAGCTTCTTGCTTGGGATCACAACAACGACAATGACTACAGGCAGAAAATGTCCTCCATAGAGAGAATTCGGTTGTTCCACCATGAATACGAAGATTGTCTTGTGAAGGAAGCTGGGAGAATACATCCCAATCTACGAAAGCAATGCCTTATTGAGGTTGGAATTGCATTGGATGAGAATAGAAAGTCAGATGCTTTGAGGAAATATGATCCATGGTTTCAACTGGCATTCAGATCAGGTGAGATCTGGGATCTTCAGGATAGAATCTTCACAATGTGGGAGCACAAGGAGGTCAAGGGCCAGAAGCAACGAAAGTTGAGGCCAGACCCACAAATTGATCTGAGGGGAAAGGGAAGGAAAGTTGACCTTTCAATTGAAGAGGCTCCTGAGGACATGAAGCTGACCCCATGGAGGGCCCTTCAAGGAATCAAGGATGACACATTGATCATATCAACTTTGTCAAGGGTAATCTCGAAGGAGTTAAGCCTCGAGGAGATGGTGACTGAGCTCAATAAGTATGTATGTTATTCTCAGATCCTTTTTGCCTCCTCCCATGCTTCTTGTCTAACCTAGTCGCTTTTATATTTATGTGTCTGTAGTCATAAAGTGTACATGAAGATTCAGGAGGTGATGATGAAGAGGCTGGGTTGCTTTTCTTGGACAGAGGTCCAAGCAGACTATCCAACCACATCATCCTACAAAGCCTTATCAGAATATTTCATCCTGTTTCGTGATTGGGTAGATTCTCTTTTCAGAATATTTCATACTAAACAATTTGATGCATTGCATGGCATCAACATGGGGGCATAAGTCGATGCCTGGCATCGACTTGGGGGCATAAGTCGATGCCTGGCATCGACTTGCAGCATAAGTCGATGCCTGGCATCGACTTGGGGGCATAAGTCGATGCCTGGCATCGACTTGCAGCATAAGTCAATGCCTGGCATCGACTTGGGGGCATAAGTCGATGCCTGGCATCGACTTGCAGCATAAGTCGATGCCTGGCATCGACCTGCAACAAAAGTCGATGCCTGGCATCGACCTCGTGGCAAAAGTCGATGCCAGGCATCTACCCCAACAAGAAATCGATGCCATACATCCGTTCTTTATGTTCTGTTTGCTGTACTGAAGAGCTCTTCTAATTGTTTTTCCAATTTGTTCTGCAGAAACCAAGGAAAAGTAAGTCTACAGAGGTACTAGATGATTGCCCCCCTGCATTCCTTGCTCACATTCAAAGAGCAAGGCATGAGAAATCTAGACTGAAAGCGAAGGAGATGGATTTTGATGATGAACCCGATCTTAAATGTTTCTCCAATCCCCTAGACCCCCTTAGGCCTGTATATTACAATGTGTTTTGTAGTGATGTAAATAATATTAGTTCTGTTGTGCCTAGAAAACATTTCTCCCTTCTCATAGCGGACATACCCTATGGATTTAGGATGTTAGGATCAGTTAATGATGATGAACCCTTCAAACACCCTCAGATTCGGAAGATGGTCACTGATTTTGCAGAGTTGACTATGTCTCCTCTTTGGAGGATAGTAATTTTCCATAGCAGAGACCAGTCTTTCTCTGTTTCAACTGCTCTGAAGGCAAGATGTCATGCTGTGGAGTGCCTCACTTGGTAAGTAATCTTCTTTCTATCTCCATGGCTTTAATGATGCCCTATGTGACTCATAGTTCTTTTTTGCAGGGTGAAGACAAACGTAAATCACACTCCTTTGCATCGGTTTGTGAGTGCCACTGAATGCATTACAGTGGGCTATTATGATGAAGTAAGCAAAAGGAGAGTCAGGGAGCATTGCAATGAGAATGGGATCTCAAATGTGCTCATGTTCCCAGCCGTTACCAAGAAACTTCGTCATGTAGCTGGGGACATGACATTGGTTAACCCTTATCAGAAGCCACAAAAACTCATAATGAGATTGCTTCAGTTATTTTCCAATGATGATGACTGGGTCCTAGACCTTTTTTCGGGCACAGGTAATTTCAATTTTCACAATTTTCATTAGTCATTGTTGATTGAAGCCTCTAAGAGGTTTTCTGCTGTTTCACGAACGACTCTGGCTTGCTCCTTAAAGATGTTCAGGCACTGCATAGCTGTGGAGAAGGATGATGCTCAAGTGAGCTTCATTAGAATGAGAATCAATGGGCTGAATGAATGCCCAGATGAAGACCAAGAGGTTGGAAGGAAGCACATTGCAGATACGGAGAGATTCCAAGCAGCTTCAAGGGAGCCTGTTCCCCCACTTGCAGATGAACCTGGGGACATGGCTGACCTTGAAGAGCCAATCTTGGAGCAAGAGAGGCAAGATAGGTGTTCTAATGTGCCACAGGATACCAATACCCTTGAGCCTGAGGAAAGCTATGATCAGCTTCTATTGTAGATTCACATAACTCTTGTAAAACACATGAAATGTAAAAGATCATTTTAATGGAAATATAATTTGGAGTTCTGCTTCCACTTGGTGTTCAGCTTGATTTATCTTGAGCATTTCTCTGATCATGTGTGAATGTTTCTTAGTATAATTTTGTTGAATATTATCTTCTCTTGGGAATGCTTTTGTGAAGTGTATTTCATATTCTGTTAATATGGCCAGGCATTCAATGGGGATCTTAACCATACAAAGGGGATGATCTTAATTGCCTTGTTAAAATGCTCTGATTTTTACAACACATGTACTCTAATTTTCGAGTAATTCTTAATTAGCTATCTTCTGTGCTTGTTGAGGTTATAGATGTAATGAAGGAGCTTCACGAATTCTTACATGTACCTTTTCAACTCTAATCTATTGTCCAAGATCATGATGTGGGATTCTTGGTCATGCTCAACAACTAGTTTTCATGGCAGCAAGAATTTTAGTATATCTATCTTGACTACTTGGGATATGAGATCAAGCTTCTAAAGACAATCTTTACAAGCAAGACTCGTGATGCTTTCTAGATATTGTAAAATGCCCACTTTTTTGCTTCATATAATGGTATTTCGGTAAAAAGAAAAAGAGAACATGTCTTTGTTCTCCTTTGTTGTGACTCAGTGTTAAGGTCTTTACTTCCCATACACATCAGATTTGGACCTAAAGTTGTACTCATATGAAGATTGGGTAGGATATAAGGATGATAAAAGAAGTACTTCTTGCTATTTATCTTTTGCAGGTGATAAACCCATCTCATGTTCTTCTAAGAAGCAACCAACTATTGCTCTATCTTCAACAGAGGCTGAATATAGGGGATAAGCAAATGCTACACAAGAAGCTATTTGGATTAGGTTGCTCTATTCAGATTTTGGACTTCACACTCATTCACCAATGATCTTTGGTGATAATACTAGTTCTTTGCATCTTGCAACCAACCCCATTTATCATGCAAGAACTAAGCATATCAAAGTGCACTATCACTATGTTAGAGAGAAACTCTTGAGCAAAGAGATTTGACTAGCATATGTATCTACAAATATGTGTGTGTTGATTTGTTACCCAAAGCACTTGATGGTACTAAACTTTACAGGTTTAAAACCATGATTGGATTACACGATATTCAAGAAGTTTTATGAAGAAATGCAAGCCAAGATGTTTGGCTTGAGGGGGAGCTGTTGGTGCAAATAATCAAGCCTACACATTTGGCTTAACATGCAAGACATTTTGTGGAAGCACTTGATGATTCATGTGAACTATAGCTTGTAACTTCTTGATCATTTAGCATTGTAAAACATTAAATCCTTAGAGAATCTTGTAAAAGCTAATATCTCGTGGAGTTAGGAAGAATATTAGCTACAACTTTAAGTCCAGGAATATCTCCAAAATCAGTGGAGTTATTTTTTGATTGGAGCCAAAGTTTGAATTCAAATTCAAACTTAGAAGAAACTTATCTAAAAAAGTTCTTGTAAAATCTTGCGAAGTAGTGTGCCTCATTCAGAGCTCATTCCTTGATCATTTGTAGAGCTTGGGTAGCTCACACCATAGCTCACTCAGTTCATCATCATTGAGCATCATTATCATGCCAATGAATTTGTACAATCATGTTTTATAATACATTTAGCTCATTGAACATCTCTATCTACTTCTCTACTATGACTACTTAGAACAATCAACTTCTATTGGTTATATCTCAGTGAATGCTCAACCGTTTTGCATAATCTTTGGCTTGTTGGAACCAACCTAAAGTCTAGTTTATGGTATCAAAATTTCAGGGAATCTATTTCAAGCATCTAGGAGAAATCGTCTTCAAAGTGCTCACTTGTCATCTACTAGTTGCTCCCTAAAAAGTCGGGGTAAGATTTTATTTGCTTAATTGATTTCTTAGAGCATATTTGATCATTTTAAATGATTCCACTTTCAATCATTAGCTATCTAAGCTAATTGAATTCCCTCAAAAGGAACTTTATCAATTGCTATTGTATTGTGAGCTCTAAGTAAAAGAGCAAGTAGGTGTATGGACTAAAATATCAAGTTTTTCAACACTAGCTATTCTTGAACTAGTTTGTTTTGGATTAATTGTTTCAAGCATTGACTCCAAAGTACATAGGTACTTTCTTGGTGTCATTTGCAAGCTCAAAAGGCCTACTTTATAACTCTAAAGTGTATTAGGGCTGGTACAAAGCATGTTTTAGCAGTACCACCTCACTTCCTTGAGGTATCCATCCATCTCTTCCAATAGAGACTGGTGGTCCAGTTGAGAAACCATGAGCACCCTCATTGAATAGATCACATAGTGATCAAGATTGATATTGGATCAAATATAGATAAGAAAGAAATTATGTATGTGGTTAATAGTTCTTTGACAAGAAAGACAAATTTGGGATGATTCTTCTTGAGTCAGAGGTGGCAGGTTCTAAGGAAGATAATCCAAAGGAGGTGCAAAATATGCCTAGAAGAAAATCCATGCTAACATGGGTCATAGAAACTTCCAAGATACCTCAAGATACTACTAACATAGAGCTATATGTGAAGGAAGCTATAAAGGATGCTTTCTGGAAGTTTAGATCAACCAAACCTCACATGAGGAATGAGTTTCTAGTACGAGTCTAAGGTACCATAGAATCTAGGAAAAGTACCTTACCTAGATTACAATTAAGAAAGGATGTATATTTTCTAAGATTATAGTGAACAAACCCTTCTTTGTGAAGGTCAAATGGTATTTTCTTTACAGAAGCCTTCCATATCTCACGAACACACAAGCATAGGTCTGATAAGTAGTTTAGGTGCCCTGGAAGAAAAATCGATAAAAGCCTCAAGTTCCATTTTGTGCATAACCTAAGAAGTAGTAGGATACAAAGAGAGAGAGAGAGAGAGAGCGAGAGAGAGAGAATGAATCAAGGGACATAGAGCATAATGAAGATGATGACTTTCCCCTACAAAGGCAAAGAGAACATTGTAGAAATCAAGACCCTCGTAGGTAGTGAAAACCATGAAGAACTATTTTGATGCCATGGGGGATCCCTATGATCACATTGCCAAATCTAAGAAAGTTTTGAGGGAAAAAGAACCCCAAATCTTGTTCACTCAATATAATTCATTTGGCTTAACGTTGAAAGGTACAACCCTTGCATGGAGGCAACTACCAAGAAACCTCAGAGCTATTGGAAGCATTCATGATTGAGTTCTCCAAGATGGGGATTAGACATAACACTTGATATTTAATCCACATCTTCAAGTACACCCTACAAGATGTTGTGAGACGAGCAAGATGAAGATTTAAGAAATACATAGATGTTTGACCCCAAAACTACGAGTTGAGGCTAATTCATACATGCACTTGAAAGAGACAAACACCCTAGATCAATGTGTTTGGATTGTGCATCAACATTGAACATAAGCTAGGAGAAGTATTGGAACTCTCATAACTCTATAAGGGTTTAAAATACTCTGTTAGCACCACTTTAAAACCCTCATCATCAGTGGAAGAACTAGCTAAGTTAATCTCAGAATAGGCAGAAACAAAAGGTCATCAAAGTTGAACAGTGCCACTCTTGTGGAGGAGATCACATGGCCGATGCATGTCCCATGCAAACCTAGAATGCACTAGTTCGAGACTCGTGTTATTGCATTTTACAAAGTAAATATACCAACATGTAGCACATGATTGGCCATACAGTCAGATGGTTAATAAAAACTATGAATAGACTTATAGGTATCAACCTCAATACCAAACTCAACGGTAATAGAGGAGTCAGTAACCCCACCAACAACCTTATCAAACTCAACACCTTTTTTAGGTTAGCAATGCCCAGCCCATGCAAATGTGGTGTTAGTTAATTATGATAAACTTAAAGAAAATCAAGATAGGGCCTTGATACGAATGTCTCCTTTTATCAAACAAAACAATGCAAAGGCTAAGATCATTGACTCTTCACATAGAAATAACGTACCATCATACTACAAAGAGTCACTAGAGCATCTAAAAACCTATTAGTATGAAGTCTTTCCATAGGAATATAGCTTAGAACCTAATTATGCAAATATAATGTACACAAATCGTAACCCTAGACCCTAGATGAAGCATGTAAGGGCACAAGATCCAAGAGGACCATGTTTTAGATGTCTGCAAGATCATTTTAGTCGAGAATGTCCACACCCTCTGCATGTATGAAAACCTCAATCTATCATGATTCAAGGGTTCTATTTTGATTATGGCAGGAAACATATCATCTATGATTTCCATAAGAACTGAGCCAATGCATCAAAACTCTCCTCAATCAATGTTGTGGGCATAGTGCAAAGTTTTTGTGGAAGCCCAACTAGATTAGTAATGATCTAGGCAATTATTATAGCACACAATTATCAACAATCCAAGCCTAATGGAGCAAGAAAAGTAGTCACATTCTTCTGAAAAAGTAGAACCCAATGAAAAGAAATCTAGAGCATGGAAAGACGCTAGAGGAAGAGCTAAATGGAAGTGGATGAAGAAACTAGCAAAACTAGAGGAGTCAAGGAAACCGAATCCAAGATCATGGAATTGAAATCTCAAAATCACTCATATATCACCCCATGCCTCAAATCCCAACACCTACAACACCCATACCTTAGCCAGGTTCAATCCTAGTAGACCCCATTGTAGAGGACCTCGACATGATGTTCAAAGCATACTAGATTCATCTTGAGGAAGGACCAAATATACTTGAATTCGAAAAATGTTATGCCAATGTGGATCTAGAGATTGAGAGAAAAACATTTATGCATCAAAATGGTAGAACTAGCTCAAGATATATTCAAGGCCATATAACACTTCAACCATATCAAATTCTTTAGATTGGAGTTGAAATTTCAATAATAATAAAATTATCTGAGCAAATGGTGATCAAGCCAAGGAATCGGGTTCCTGAAAAGGTTCATTCCCTTGGAAGTTAGAAAAAACGTTTCTATCAAAGAGAAGCTTACATTTCTAACTCAAGAATGCATGGAATACCTCCTTCCATTACCAAGTACTCTTATGAATTCTTGCAAAATATCCAAGAAGATAAGTGGGAAATTGAACAAGGTAATCCACCTCCGATTCAACAGATCAATGATCTACATGATCAGTTTTCGTGACACTTTACATTCCTACATGTGGATCACTTACACACCTAATCAAAAGAAATGTTATACTTCAAATCCTACTCTCTACAAGATTTACCACCTTTCATGAGTATATAGGAATCCATGTCTCTTAAACAAAAAACCACCATAATACTACTCACAAACAAAGAGCCCATCATACCAAGGAATGCAAAGGCTTTGAAGAATGCTAAAATGTACTTTCATCTCACTTTAGAAAAGCTTTGGAAGTTGAAACCAAGATTATGGAAACATGTAGAAAATGAATTTCTAGAACCTGATAGCTCTCATTTGAAGGTAGTCTTGGAGTTAGACGTCTCTAGAAGCACACGAACAGCACAAGGAAGGAGAATAAGCTTCAAGCACAACACACAATATTGAATGTATTACCACTATAATGTACAAAGATAAGTGACACGTTAGGGCAATAGGCATATATACAAGCCGAGAGGAAAAATACTCCAAAAGAGGGAAAAAAGTGCCTCAATCATCCTAGTGTAATCACACACATCACTACCTAAATATATCAAAAAATCTCCACTAGGAGTGATGCGTTGAACAAGGAGCTAGCACTAATGTATAAGGAAGTGCCAAGCTATGTGGAATCACTCCATAAAAGAAAGGAAGCCAAAAGTTTTGTGGAAGGAGTCAAACTTCTCCCTAGGCAGAGCCTTTGTGAAAAGATCTACAATGTTCTCCTTTGTGGGCACGTATGCCAAGCTGATCTCTCCAGCAGAGAACCTCTCCCTGACATTATGATAATGCACATCATTTTGGCATAGTTTTTGCCTCCTCAATATCAACTCTCATCAACAAGTGCATCATGTAAATCTGCATCAGAAATGGAATGATCTACATCATCGCATGAAATATGCTAAGGCTGAGAAGTTGCCTCATTAGGAGCAGCACTAGACTTTCCACCTGTAAAAAGAGGAAGCAAAGTATCATACATGTCTTTGGAGTTAACAGATGTCGCCTTAGTACATGAAAGTAATGGTTGAATAGCATCTTCTACAAAAACATCACGGCTACCCAAAATGTGTTTAGTCTATGGATGATAGAGAAAATAACCTTTGCTTTCTGAACTCTACCCAACAAAGATACATTTGAGTGATTTATACAACCAGTTTTCTACGATGTTGTTTAGGCAATCATGCATATGCTAGACATCCAAAAACATGCAAATAAGCAATAGATGGCTTGTGAATATGCAAAGCCTCATATGGAGTGATAGACAGCAATGCTTTAGTGGGACACTTGTTAAGTACATATGTTACACACATAATAGCCTCAAGCCAGAAACTATGTGGTAAAGCCTGACTCTTGACCATACATCTCACCATCTCCATGAGTAACTTGTTCTTTCATTCAACAACTCCATTTTGTTGCGGTGTATATGGCAATGTTCACTGATGTTTTATCCCAGGTTCAGCCAGAAATGTGTTAAAGTCAGAAGACATATATTCCTCCCCTCGATCAGAACAGAAAATGCCCATTTTACATATTGACAGATTTTCAACCAAAACCAAAAACTCTTTTAAGCACATAAACACTTTAGACTTTTCTTTCAATGGATATACCCATGCATGCTTGGAAAAATCATCAATGAAGGTCACAAAGTAATATAGGGTGTATGCATAGGACCACAGGCATCACTTTGAACAACCTGCAATTTTTTATTAGCTTGAATTGAACCATCTTTTGGAAAGCAGGTACGTTGCATTTTGACCAAAATAGAGCCTTTACAGACATGTTTGCGGGGTACCTCAAGTTTGGGCAAAGAGGACAGCATTTCATTATTTTTTACGCATAATAAATAGCAAAGTTGAGATAACCAAAGCGTGCACACAAAAGCTTTGCATCTGGCATAGCCTGAGAATCATTTACTTCATATGCTAAATCATTCACAACTTTTTCATAGTCTATGAGCTTATACAGCCCACGACATAAAATGTTGGAAGCAAAAATCACATCGCCATTTGACACATCATGAATTGTACATCTATCATCAACAAATATCACAACCAAGCCAATCTTGGCTAAAGCTAAAACTGATAACATATTCTTCTTGATCTGTGGCACAAATAAAGCATTCGATAATGTAAAAGAACTACCATCAACAGTAGTGAGAATGATCGTACCAACTCCCATGACAGGATAAGAGGATTTTTTGGCATTTGTGATAGTATTCCTTTTAGCGACAGGCTCAAGTGACGTGAAGAAATTGCGTTGCAAGGTAGTATGTTTGGTTGCCCCATTATCAAAGTACCAAACATCTGAGTCTACTACAAACATACTACTCATGAGAAGATCGGTCGAACGTGCCAACTATACTAAACATCCATTGTTCATTCTGCATAAGATTAGCACACTCTGTTTTCAGTGTAGAGGCCTCTACAACAACCATCCTAGCCTCTTTTTTCTTTGCCTCTTTTGTAGCCAATTTTGGACAATTCTTTATGACATGATCATTTGCTTTACAATACTTGCAAAATAATTTCTGCTTTTCTATTTTCTTATCATCTCTCTCATCCTTTTTTGATTGTGAATAATTAATAGATTTCTGCTTACTAGTAGAAGAGCTCCATTTACCTTTGCCCTTTTGACTATCCAAGAAAGCTTGATTTGCAACATGCATAATGTGTGAAGAGATGGATTTGAACTTGGAGAAGATTAAGTGGTGCTGCATGTTGGTGCATTTTGCCCAAGCCTACATGCTTGATATGCTTGATATTATCCTCATTTGTAAGTCACATGAGTAGTCATGTGAACACCTCTTGTAAAAGAGTACATTTTATCTCTTGTAAATGGAAAAAGAAAAAAGTAAAAGGATGGCTTACCTCATCCATGATGTAAAAGCAAATTCGTGGCTCCAACTACCAAAATCACGAATTTTTGAGCTGAGGGAATCTCTCCTAACTTTGGGGATCACTTTTAGGTGGAGCCATTCGAATTCGAATTCAAAACTCCCTCCAAGAATTGCTATAAAAGGAGCAAGAAGGAAGAGGCGATTAGCAAGCCTTGTACGTGACCACTTCATGTCATTTTGTAGAGATTGAAGAGCTTACTCCATAGCTCTATCATTCTACTCCCATTGTGCAAAGATTCATTGCCAATGTGGTTGTAATCATATGTGAATCTATACATTTATTATCATCTACCTCTCTGTTTTGTTCTCTGCTATACTCACTCAGAGCAGTAACTTCAGAAGGTCATATCTCGAGTTTTACTGAACGTTTTTCAGTGTTTTAAAGTGCGTTGGATAGCTCTCACTGTCTAGTTGCTACCTATAAATTTTCAAGGTCATTGGATTTATACTTTTGGAGATATCTGCATTTTACTGCTTACTAGTCTATCTCTGCAGAGCCCCGAGAATTGTGGGAATGTTCCAGAACTTGATGAAACTTGTTCTCAGTGCTCAGTCCATCATTTGAAGTGTTTTAACTTGGAATAGGAAGCTTGCTAAGTCTATTTGCTATGCCCAAAAGGAATTTTTCTAATTCCTTCCAGGTTGAGAGCACTGTTCATTTTTTCCAGCAGGTGTATGTCCAAAAATAGCAAGTTTTGGGAGCTAGTCATTTCGCAACTTGTCGGTCTTGACTTAAACTTTTGGGATACATGTTCCAAAGTACTTGGCTGATATTTTGGTGGATTTAGGAAGCTCAAAGGGTCTACTAATCAACTCTGAAGTCTCAGTTGGCTGGTGTGAAGCTGGTTGTAGCGGCACCTACTCATCTTTGGATTGCATCCACCATCTCTCTTCACAGTGGTATCAGAGCATAGTCAAGCAACATGGGAGATGGATTTCCATCAACAATTGACAAATTGGATCGAAACAACTACCCGGCATGGTCTCTAAGGATGGAGGCTTACCTTCAAGGAAGGAATCTATATGGATTCATATCCGGAGATGAAGCAATGCCAACCATGAGGAACAAAGGGCAACCATCACATGAAGAAGTGGAAGGACTTTCGAATTGGTGTTCGAAGGATGCACTTGCAAGGTCCTATATTCTAAACTCAATCTCTGATTTTCTTTTACCTCATGTCAAGGGATGCAAGACATCAAGAGAAACCTGGAATGCACTTGCTTCTTTCTTCTCTTCCAACACTCGAGCAAGGAAGAACCAATTGTGGATGGAGTTCACAACAATGAAGAAAAGCCCGAAGCAAAATGTGACTGATTATGTCACAAAGATGAAGGAGATTTCCGACCAACTTGGAAGCATTGGAGAGGTAATTGAAGAGGAGCAAATCATAAGACAAATCATGAATGGAATCAAAGCAGACGACAAGTGGGAGTCATTCACAACAGCCATGGATTTATACATGGATATGCATGTACCCGACCTCAACACACTCATGGGCCAACTCTTCACTCATGAAGCAAAGATTAGCAAAGGTGGTGAGTCCTCAAGAGGTAATCAAACTTTTGCCTTATATTCTGATAAAGCTAAGGTCAAGGACAAGTCAAAGAATAGGAAGAATGAAGATGAAGGAAGCTCTTTCCAAGCAAACTTTGCAGGTAGAGGAAGAGCTAGAGGAAGAGGCAGAGGTGGAAAGCAAGGCAGGGGGAGATTCCAATCATCTCAACCTTGCAACATATGTGGCTTATCTAACCATACTACTGAAGAATGTTTCAGGAATCCAAGGAACTCAAGAGGAAGAGGATTCAATAGAGGTGGCTATGGATCAAATAGAGGTAGGTACAATGGAGGCTACAACAACAACAACTACTACAACAACAATTACAACAACAACAACTATCAAAGTGGCCATAGAGGAAGAAGAGATTACAATAACTATGCAGAGGACCAAAGTCAAGAAGATTCATTATTGATTATGAATCTATCAACAAAGAAGGGTAAGGATGATGATCACATATTTTACATTGATTCGGGATGCTCGAACCATGTAGCAGGAAATGTGGCTTTACTTTCTGATTTGGAAGATCCTCATAACAAGCATGAAGTGCAGACAGGAGATGACACAAAGCACTCAGTGGAGAAGATAGGTAATGTGAAGACATCAGATGGGAATATGAACCTCTTAAGCAAAGTCTTGTATGTCCCTACAATTACCAAAAATTTAATAAGTGTTGGACAGATTGTTGAAAAAGGATTGCAGGTTAGATTCAATCGATTTGGAGCATATGTTGAAGACCCAAGGCAAGGCTTTCGAAGGATTGCCAAAGGAGAAAAGACAGGAAGGCTTTTCACTTTTGAAGTGGAAGATACAAAGAACATAGCTTTGTTTAGCTATGGATCTCAAACTCTAACAGAGTTGGAGATATGGCACAAAAGGCTTGCTCACATTGGTGAGAGGACACTCAAACAGATTTGCAGGGACCAAAGTGTACTTGGTTTGCCTAATATCACAAGGCAACACATGATTTATAAGTGTGAAGCTTGTCAACTCGGCAAGGCTCATAGACAACCTTTCAATAAGAAAGGATATATGTATCAAAATCCTTTGGATCTAGTGCACACGGATGTGTGGGGTCCAAGTAAGGAGCCATCTATATCAGGCTCAAGATATTATGTGTCTTTCATAGATGATTGTAGCAGGTGGACCATTCTGTTTTTCATGAAGCACAAGGATGAAGTGTTTAATTGCTTTAAGAAGTATATTGCTCTTGTTGAAAATCAAACAGGTAGGACTTTGAAAAGACTCAGATCAGATGGTGGAGGAGAATACTTCTCTTCTGAATTTGATGCCTTCTTGCATGAAAGAGGCATTAAAAGGGAAGTCACTACAAGGTATACACCTGAACTCAATGGTGTAGCAGAGAGGAGGAATAGAGCTATCGTCGAAGCTGCAAGGTCCATGCTCAACGAAAAGGGATTGCCGAACTACCTATGGGCAGAGGCTGTGTCGACAGCCACATATCTCATAAATAGACTTCCATCTAAGTCACTAGATGGAACCACTCCATATGAAGTGTGGAATGGAAGAAGACCTAGTCTAGAGCATTGTAAAATCTTTGGATGCTTAGCCTATGCTCACATTCCTTCTCAAGTAAGAGGGAAATTGGATCCCAAGGCAGAGAAGTGTGTATTCATTGGTTATGATCAAAACCAAAAAGGATATAGATTGTACAATCCAACCAATAAAGGATTTTCTGTGAGTAGAGATGTAATTTTTGATGAAAACAAATCATGGTTTGATGATGACAGGAAAGTGAAGCTGCCATATGACTTGGATGAAGATTTTCCATCACTTCAACCAAAGGAGCCAAAGCAGATTGAAGAAAGTGATTCGGAGATTGACCTAGAAGACTTGGAAAGACTAAAGCTATGGAAGAACAAAGGTAAAGCAAAGATGCAGGATGCTACATATGGACCCGAGAGCTCACATCAACCACTTAGAAGGTCTTCGAGGGAGAAGAAGAAACCAGAGAGGTTTGGTTATGATACTTCTTTGGTCACCAAGCACTCAATCTACATTGCAAAGGATTCAACCAATGAAGAACCTACCACATTCGAAGAAGCACAAAGCAAGAAAGCTTGGAGAGATGCAATGGATGAAGAAATGGAAGCCTTGAAGGAGAATGACACTTGGGAGCTTGTACCTAACAAGCCATCTATGAAGATAATCGGATCTCGATGGATATACAAAATCAAGAGGAATCCAGATGGAAGTATAAATAGACACAAAGCAAGGTTAGTTGCTAAAGGGTTTGCTCAAACCCATGGTATTGATTATGAGGAGACTTTCTCTCCTGTTGCAAAAATGCCTACAATTAGGGTTCTCATAAGTCTTGCTGCATCTAGAAATTGGAATCTTTATCAACTTGATGTAAAGAATGCCTTCTTGAAGGGATGGATTTCTGAGGAAGTGTATATGGCACAACCTCCTGGATATGAGGATGCACATCATCCTAACTATGTATGCAAACTAAAGAAAGCTTTGTATGGATTGAAGCAAGCTCCAAGAGCTTGGAATTTCAGATTGGTTACTTATTTGCAGGACCAAGGATTCAAAGCTAGCAAGGCGGATACCTCTTTGTTCATAAAGAGGAATGGATCTGAAGTGATCTATTTATGTGTGTATGTTGATGATATTATTATCACAGGCAATGATCTTGAAGGAATCAAACAGGTAAAGAGTCAAATGAAGGAGGAGTTCAAAATAAGTGACCTCGCACCACTCACTTATTTTCTTGGATTGGAGTTGATCTACACAGATTCAGGTATATACATCACACAAAGGAAGTATGTCCATGACATGCTCGTCAAGTTCAAGATGGAAAATACAAAGTGTGCAGGTACACCTATGGAGCAAAATCATAAGCTTAGTGCTTATGAAGGAGAGCCAATTGAAGACATCACAAGCTATCAAAGCTTGGTTGGAAGTTTGAACTATGCAACACTCACAAGGGTGGATATATGCTATAGTGTTAGCATATTGAGTCAGTTTATGCATAAGCCGAGAAGACCACATATGGAAGCGGCCAAGCGAGTCCTCAAGTACCTAAAGGGGACCATGAATGAAGGTTTGTTATATTCATATACTTCAGATATTGAGCTAAAGGTCTACTCAGATGCAGATTGGGCCGGATCTAAAGATGATAGAAGAAGCACATCAGGGTATATATCATTTGCAGGTTCAAAAATCATTTCTTGGTCATCGAAGAAGCAACCAACCGTGGCATTATCTTCTACTGAAGCTGAATATAGAGGTTTGGCTAATGCAACTCAAGAAATCATGTGGTTAAAATCTTTGTACACAGATCTTGGACTTCATTCTTCAACACCTCACATTTTTGGTGACAACACAAGCTCACTACATCTAGCAGCTAATCCGGTATACCATGCTAGAACCAAGCATATTGAAGTCCACTACCATTATGTAAGGGAGAAGCTAATGAGCAAGGATATTCAACTATCCTACGTCTCTACAGATATGCAATGTGCAGACATGTTGACGAAAGCTCTTGATGGTACGAAATTAAGTAGATTCAAGTTGATGATTGGTTTGCAGGAAATCAAGGACAATTGAAGACTTATTTGGAGGCCAAGCATGTTAGGCTTGAGGGGGAGCTGTTGGTGCATTTTGCCCAAGCCTACATGCTTGATATGCTTGATATTATCCTCATTTGTAAGTCACATGAGTAGTCATGTGAACACCTCTTGTAAAAGAGTACATTTTATCTCTTGTAAATGGAAAAAGAAAAAAGTAAAAGGATGGCTTACCTCATCCATGATGTAAAAGCAAATTCGTGGCTCCAACTACCAAAATCACGAATTTTTGAGCTGAGGGAATCTCTCCTAACTTTGGGGATCACTTTTCGGTGGAGCCATTCGAATTCGAATTCAAAACTCCCTCCAAGAATTGCTATAAAAGGAGCAAGAAGGAAGAGGCGATTAGCAAGCCTTGTACGTGACCACTTCATGTCATTTTGTAGAGATTGAAGAGCTTACTCCATAGCTCTATCATTCTACTCCCATTGTGCAAAGATTCATTGCCAATGTGGTTGTAATCATATGTGAATCTATACATTTATTATCATCTACCTCTCTGTTTTGTTCTCTGCTATACTCACTCAGAGCAGTAACTTCAGAAGGTCATATCTCGAGTTTTACTGAACGTTTTTCAGTGTTTTAAAGTGCGTTGGATAGCTCTCACTGTCTAGTTTCTACCTATAAATTTGCAAGGTCATTGGATTTATACTTTTGGAGATATCTGCATTTTACTGCTTACTGGTCTATCTCTGCAGAGCCCCGAGAATTGTGGGAATGTTCCAGAACTTGATGAAACTTGTTCTCAGTGCTCAGTCCATCATTTGAAGTGTTTTAACTTGGAATAGGAAGCTTGCTAAGTCTATTTGCTATGCCCAAAAGGAATTTTTCTAATTCCTTCCAGGTTGAGAGCACTGTTCATTTTTTCCAGCAGGTGTATGTCCAAAAATAGCAAGTTTTGGGAGCTAGTCATTTCGCAACTTGTCGGTCTTGACTTAAACTTTTGGGATACATGTTCCAAAGTACTTGGCTGATATTTTGGTGGATTTAGGAAGCTCAAAGGGTCTACTAATCAACTCTGAAGTCTCAGTTGGCTGGTGTGAAGCTGGTTGTAGCGGCACCTACTCATCTTTGGATTGCATCCACCATCTCTCTTCACACTGCAAACATTTTGCACTACAAGAGCCAAATAAACTCTAGGGATATGTAGTGGGCCCCTTAAGCTTTCCAAAGGATGTATTGGACACTGTATATACCTTGGAAGAACACTCTCAAAAAGATAAATAAAAACAGACAAGTTTGAGTAGATTCAAGAACAAAAAACTTGCTATTTATGTTCATACACCTGTCCAACATTTTCAACAATTCTCTCGCCACAGAAACAATTGACTTGATTCCTTTGGGGAACTCTTATTATCTTAGGAAGCTAAAAAAAAGGGAGTTATTTCATAAAAAATGATGGACTTCATAAACATAAAAGTGTTTACCAAGTTGTAGTATCACCCGATTTTTACGGGCTCTAGTAGTACTCAAACCCATGAGCAGGGAAATGTTAATATCTCAAGATTGATGAAGTTTTTCTTTAAACTTCAGATAGAGTTCATTCAGTGAAGGAAGTTTAGGTATCATTTCCTTACTTCAGGTATACACGTTTGAAGTAACTACAAACAAAATTGCAGTTGATTCCGGTAATATTCCGGTACAATTACGGTGACATTTCGGTAACAGTCCGTGAAGTTCCGGTGAAATTTTGGTGAGTTTAAAACACAGTTTTTTACAAAGTTAAGTGATGCAAAGATTTTTTAACTGTAAGCAAATACAGTAGTGTAAAGTGACGAAAACGCGAAGCTTTCTGTAAAGTGATATTTCGGTGTTCACAAGATATAGTTATAAGTTTTCAGTTTCAGAAAATTTGCTAAGCTACTGATGATTATAGAGGTGTTCTAACATCACTCTAGCTTAGTTTCTGTGGTGTAAGTGAATTCCGCAATAAGCGCTGCACCAAGAGCTTGTTCCTTAGAACTTCTAAATCTGATAGGAGGGCCACATTTCCTGCCACATGATTGGAACAACCTGAATCTATGTAGAAAACATGCTCATCAGATTTACCTTGTGGCATGGCCATATTCACGATTAGCAATGAGTCTTTTTTATTTGAGTCTTCTATGTAGTTATTGAAGTCTCTTCTTCCCCTAATGCCTCCTTGATAGTTTGATTGGTTGTAGTTGTTATGGTTGCCATGGTAATTGTTGAGCCTTCCTCTTGAGTAGCCATATCTTCCTCTATTGTAGCCTCTACCTCTTTGATTCGTGGAATTCCTAAAGCAAATTTCAGTTGTATGATTAGCTAATCCACAGATAGAGCATGAATTAGAGACTTGGGATCTCTCTCTGCCTTGCCTTCGTCATCTACCTCTACCTCTACCATGTCTTCCTCTACTTGCATGATTAGCTTGATGTGTACTCGCTTCATCATCCACTTTCTTTCCTCTTCCTTTGTTTTCTTTGGACTTGCTTTTATTAGTTAACAAAGCAGAAGATTGATTACATTTGGAGCTTTCTCCATTCTTGATAAGCTTGGCCTCTTGAGTAAGTAGTTGTCTGGTACATGCATATCCATGTATAGATCCACAACTCTAGTGAATGCTTCCCACTTCTCATTTGCCTTCAAGCCATCAATGACCTATCTTACAATTTGTTCTTCATCTTTTACCTCATCAATGCTTCCCAATTGATTTGCTATCTCCTTGGTTTTTGTGACAAAATTAGTCACATTTTTTTGGGTAGCTTTCTTGAGAGTTGTGAGGTCAAGCCATAGTTGATGCTTCCTAGCCTTTGTACTTGAAGAGAAGAAGGTTTCAAGTGCACTCCACACCTCCTGAGATGTTTTACAACTTCTAATGTGAGGCAAAAGAAAATGTGAGATAGAGTTGAGGAGATAAGACCTTGCAAGTGCATCCTTGGAGCACCATGTTCTCAATCTTTCTTGCTCTTCTTGTGTTGGTTGACCTTTATTTCTGAAACTTGGCATAACTTCATCTCTAGCTATATAACCATATAAATTCCTTGGAGATAAGCTCCCATCCTTAATGACCAGGCTGAGTAGTTACCTCTATCCAATGAAGGAAATCTATCTGGCATGTTTGTCCAACCTTGCTTTGATACCACTATGAAGAGATGGATTTGAAATTGGAGAAGACAAAGTGATGTGGCAAACACTTTGAACTACACCAGCCAAATAAACTTAGGGATATGTAGTGGGCCCTTTTAGCTTGCCAAAGGATGTATTAGACACCGTATGTACCTTGGAAGATCACTTTCAAAAAGATGAATCAAAATAGATAAATTGGACTAGATTCAAGCACAACAAACTTGCTATTTATGTTCATTACACCTGTCTAGTGTTTTGAAGAATTCTCAAAAAGTGTTTAGCAAGTTGTAGCATCATGTCGATTTTCACGGGTTGTGGCAGTACTCAAACCCGTGAGCAGAGAAATGTTAAAATCTTGAGATTCCAAGATGCAATGCTTATGAACCTTTCTAGGCACGTACTAGACAATATATTGATTCTATCAAGCTTTGAATCATGGAAAATGCTGAAGTATACACTGAAAAAAAGCTCTGAGAAAATGACTGTTGTAATGGAGTGCTGAGAGAGAAGTAAATTATGAACAGATTTAGTCGACTTCAAATGAACATATCTCAAGATTTAAAAACCCAAGTGCAAAGAAATTTTTTAACTATGTATTAGACTTAAGGAGCAAATGTTACCAACTTAAATAATTGAAAATGATGCGCCAAGCTCAGAGAAATCATCTCTGCAATCTGATTGAGAAAACTGATAGATATGGAAGTGAACAGTATACTCACAAAAGCATGAAGATTTGAACTCAAATGATCATAAAAATATACTGATTGTAAAGTACAATGGACTTATGGAAACATATGTATGCCATGAACCCACACTTTTGATATGGCATAAAGCTCAGCTCATGGAGGTCCAAAACTGTGACTAAAAAGACATGTATATATAGTGAACTTTGGAGCCAAGTATTGAATTTGAATCTTTCTTACCTAAAACAAATCTCCTATGTTTTAGTGATGGATTGATTCCCCAACCACTTCAATCATGAATGCGTAGCTTCTCTCTCCTTTTTTCATCAACTGGACTCAACCACTTTAGATTCCTTTACTTTTACATAGTAAAGACTAAAAATTACAAGAGATAGTTCACAAGTGAACTCATACATTGTCTTCACTTTAAAGCTTCTCGTATGACCTTGTGAGACTTAAGCCAATACTTAGTCTTGTCATAGAATTGCTCCAACATTATGGACTTGTTCTGCCTAGACTAATCTTCGTGCAACATAAGAGAGACTAACGTCTCAAATGATAAGTCAATTGGATTGGCTTTCATCATCAAACAAAGAGTAGAAGCAAAACTTTGGTATGAATGAGGAAGTCCATTCAAAACAGTCTGCACAAGTGAAATATCAGGCAAGACTTCATGAGCAACAATAATTCTTTCTTAAAATCTTCGATCTTTGTTAGAAAACTATCCATAGAATCACCTTCATTCAAATGCTCACTCTATTTCTGAGGTAAGCAATATGAGCCTCATTCCTAGCCTGGGAGAATGTGGTAAGCGTATCCCAAGCATCCTTAGTTGTTTTGCAAGAGCGAATGTGTGGAATAATGGCATGTTTGACAGACAAGGCTATCAATGCATGTGAGTGAGCATCTATGCCAACCCAAAGAATTAGCTCTGCAATAATTGCAAGAGGAACTACAAGAGGAACATGAATCTCCAGAATATCACCATCTTTGATGCCATCTACATCAGCTTTGATATCTGTATTTGCTGGTGGAATAGGACGTTTTTCAACACCCTCCACAATATTTCATACTCCTTTTGTGACCAATACACGATGCATCATATAAGCCCACAATGGGTAATTCGTACCATCCAAGTTATCCTCAATAGCCAACATACAAAATACATCACTGCTTTCAACCATAGCCACTGACTAAAATACCCTTGTGTAGAAAAAAATGATTGTATCTGAAAAAGTTGAAGAAAACTACCCTGACGAGTTCTACTAAATATGTACCAAAATTTGAGATGCTTATACTAGAAAACCAAAACTTGTATATGTCTTTGGCACAAAAAGACAAAATAGCCTGCACAAGCACTACGATAGTGCGAAACGAGCTCCGATTCTGAGATTGTGACCGGAGAGGTGTCGACAACACCCTAGATGAAGCGATGACCTGATACCAATTGTTGGTGTTAGACATTTATGGAAGCACATGAACAACACAAGGAAGAAGAAGAAGCTTGGAGCACAACACACAATAGTGAATGTATTACCACTAGAATGTACAAAGATGATTGACCCGTTAGGGTAATAGACGTATATACAAGCCGGGGGAAAAAACCTTGTAAGGAGCAAAAATAATGCCCCAGTAGTCCTAGTGTGTTCACACACATCACTACCTAAATATATCAATAGGTAGGATCCAAGAGAAAATTCACAAAAATTACAATAGGCAAAATAGGAAATATGAGCAGAGCTGAGAAAGGAAACACAACTTCTCATTGCGTACCACAATCATGCCACCAAGGAAGTCCTAGACTGAGGCACATGTGTTGCCATTGTGAAAAATTCCTTATAGATATGGTGGTGCAAGGTGGCTCTCTGACACACAAGAATTAAGATTCAATTGGCATATGGCCATTTTGAATGACCATTATGATTGTCAAACGGTAAAACTCTCACCACTTATGGTGTATATTTTGAACATACATGTGATATTCGAAAGAACCACACAAGTGAGATTATATTAGGTAGAACCTTCACAAGAAAATTGCAGATAGTACAAGATTGGGGTACAAAATTCTTATACATACAACACATACAATAATGGAAAAAGACAATATAAAAGACTACACACATAGAGATGCCCCACTCCCATAATGGAACTTTATCCATAAGACAAAGAGGATTGTGTGGCAATACACTCAATGAAATCTTCTAATCCATCATGGATGCATGAACACATGCTCTTTTGGATTTGTAGAGTAGCCAAAGAAGAGGAGAAGATATTAATAGCTATATAAAAAGGATTCTCCCAAAAAGGTTGTGCAAAAAGATTAGCACCATCACACATAGCGATGAACGAAGAACAATGAAATCTCCATTGTGAAGATGGATATGATGTATCCCTGTTCACTTGTGAACCTTAGAGAAGGACTAGGAGGAAGACCTCGAATCCATCATTATGGATCCCTTTTGCAATTTTGACGAAGGTTACCTATATCTATTTTATGAAAAAGGACACAAGGTGAATGGATCTAGGAAGGAGATACTTGTAACAAATCAAATAAATGATGAAGAAAAGAAAAAGGAGCAAAACAAAACCCCACAAGTGAAGGAATAGGAAGAACCATTATTTGAGGTGCTCAAGAACTTCAAGTAATATGAAATCAAAAACTTAAAATCCTTAGTGAGGATGCCAAATAGAGAAGCTCTAAAGAGAGAAGCTTATAAAAACAAAGAAATAACAAAGAAAATCATAGTAACAATTAAATATTAGGAAGAAAAAAGTACATACATAGGAAATAACATAAGTACAAAGGAGTAAGAGGAAATAACAACTCTTTTGCATAAACATAGAGATATATTAGCTTGGACATTCAAAGATCTAAAAGGCGTGGATTGAGACATTTTCTCACATAAGATCCCTATGATCTTAGAGGCCACACTAAAACATATGAGGGGCATACCGACCTTTGTGCCAGTGAAAATACATGCGCACAATTTAGTCTCGACTTCGGTATAAGCACCAGTATAAATGTTGGTACAATAACACTAATATAAGCATCGCTATGAGCATTGGTCTATACCTGCAAACTAATAATATAAGTGATGGTATAAGCATCAGTATGAGAATCACCGATATAAGCATGGAAATGTCCCTACACAAAAGCATCAGTATGTCCCAATGCATAACGATGATCATACCAGTGCCTATATCGATGGCCATATTTGCAATTTTTACTTGGGAAAAGTGTGTTGTCTCTTGTTGTAGCAACATGATAATGATGTTGTGTAGAAAATGGCAATACATTGTGACCAAAAAATTACCAAGTACATGTGACATATACTTTAATGGTTGCTAATTTAGGGTTTAGATGATCGACAACCAAAACATGATTTGATAAAGAAAAACACATTCTCGAACATAAAAGAGATATGTAGAAGAGAAATAAACCATGAACCATGTACAGTGTGGAAAACCACTACCATATATGAGCCAAATATAGAATGTGGCAAAACACTCCCATATATGAACCAAATACTAAATTATAGCACACACTACCATATATGAGCCAAATACAATATTTGGCATAAAACTACCATATACATGATCCGAGAGATCAAAACATCTCTATCTATAGTCTTGCAACAAAGCATATTCATGAAATGAGACAATTCACACAATATTTATAACCAATAACTAAAAAACATAGTGCAAGCAATCCATGATGGTATGCATAAGCCTCCACTACTCGTGTCGAAAGACGGCCCACTTCCATCTCTTACAACCAATATTCAAAATGTGAGATCAACAAACATGACATGCTTAACATAAGAAAATTCAATGATCAAAATGATACTTACAAACTTGTGGTGCATAGTTTCATACCATTTGCTACCTAAATGTGATGCTTCAACCGTATCTAGATGCATGGCTACCCCATCTCGCTACTAACAATATCGGTCAGGGGTCTACTACTACTCATCGCTAATCGTGTGCCATGTGCTGAAGCCACTTTGAGGTGGCAATAGAGCTCCCTAGTCTAGCTAATACTCATGATAGATCAACTCTTGGATCTAATTTATGTGATCCTTGTCTTTTTCACTCCATTTGACCATGCCAATGTCCAAAATTGTGTGAATTCATAGCTCTTGTATGCACTGATGCATAGCCTTTCTGGTCGCATCCATCACTAGAGCTCGACCATGCATATGGTACACCTCGGAGTCATCATGCTCATGAGCACCCCAAGGTGTACATGGTGTATTATGTGGTGTACATGCATCTGAGGTAGTTGCTCTAGGAGTAGTAGTGGGTGACACAGAGTCTGTCACACTACCTCCACAAAACCTACCTCTTCTAGAACCACACGTAGATCCATCTCTAGAACCTACTCCTCTAGAACATGAACTAGACCGATGGGATGAATAAGACAGGACATCACCTATATCCTACTATAGTGGCAAATGCATATGTCTAGAGTTGGAGCCACGAACGGATGACTGAGGAGGTGGTCGTGGTGCACTCATAAAGAAAAGAGTGTCATTGATGGGAGCCATTCCACCAAAGGGAGTACCATTGGGAGTAGTCCTACCAAAGGGGTTCTTGTCAATGAGAGTAGTCCCTCAAAGGAAGTGCCACCAGTGGGAGTGTCGCTCGAAGTGAGGCTAGTGGGAGTACTACCATGAGCAATCTAGTATTGTGATGTGGCGGCCATATAAGTAGGAGCTACCTAAGATATAAATCTTTCACAGCTACAAGGAGCACAAATTGTAAAAACTTGTGCCAATCATGAGACTTGAGCCCTTGAAGGTCATCGTTCCTTGTGAAGGTAGTCTTTAGATACCTCATGCACCTAGTAGGTGTTTGAAACTCTCAAATCACCTTCTTCACTTCTTTCCCTTCCATCTTTCGAAGCACCCACGGAGCTCTTGGAGTTCGAGGTCTATGAAAGCATGCAAAAAACACAAGGAAGAAGAAGAAGCTTGGAGCAAAACACACCATACTAAATGTATTACCACTAGAATGTACAAAGATGAGTGAAATGTTAGGGCAATAGGCATATATATAAGCTAGGGGATAAAATCCTTCTAAAGAGGGAAAAAAGTGCCCTAGTGATCCTAATGTGTTCACACACATCACTACCTAAATATATCAACAAATCTGCCCTGGGAATGATGCGCTGAATAAGGAACTGGCATTCATGTATAAGGAAATGCCAAGCTATGTGGAATCACTCCAAAAAAGAAAGTAAGCCCAAAGATTTGGAGAAAGCTTCAAACTTCTCCCTAGGCAGAGCCTTTGTGAAAAGGACTGTAATCTTCTCCTACATGGGCACATATGCGACATTGATCTCTCTCGTAGAGAGCCTCTCCCTGACATAATGATAATGCACTTCAATGTGCTTAGCATGAGCATGGAACAAAGGGTTCCTCGCAAGTGCTAATGCACTTTGGCTATTAGTGAAGATGGTGGTCGCAAAAGCCTCACCAACACCCAAATCAGCCATAAGGCATCTGAGCCACACACACTCAATAGTCACTTTGAAAGCTACCCTATACTCAGCCTCACAACTGGAAGTGGCCACAATAGGCTCCTTCTTTCTCAATGAAGATATACATGAGCTACTAAGCATGAAGCAACAGCCATTAGTGGATAGATGAGTGTCATAGCAGTGAGCCCAATCAGAATTAGAAAAAGCATGTAAATCTAGGGGTAGGTGATCCCTCTTGGGATAAAATAATCCAAGTAGTCGGGTACCACTCAAGAAGCGAAAGATGCACATAATTTCCTATCAATGCTTGACACCTGGGCAATGCATAAACCTGTTTATCTATAAGATAGCACACTGAATATTTAGTCGAGTAATGCATAAGTAAATCAAGCAGCCAATAGCCTACTAATAGAGAACAACATCAAATGCATCTCCAGCATCATGAAGACTCAATTGTAAACATGTCTCCATAGGATGTTGGATCAAGTACATGACAAGTCAAAGTATTGGTTTGAGTTTATCAAATCATAAAAATTATGTTATCATTGAAGCAAATGTTGAAGACATGAAGAGTTCACTTATGAACTCACCCTTGTAACTTCTTGAGTATTTACTTGATGTAAAAGTTAAAGAATCAAAAGTGGTTGAATCCACTTGATGAGAAGGAAAAGAACTCCACAAATTCATCACTGAATTAGTTGGAGAATCAATCACTAAAAGATAGGGAAAGTGATTTAAGTGAGCTTGATTTCAACTTCAAACCTTGGCTCCAACATTCACTATATATATATATATATATATATATATATATATATATATATATATATATATATATATATATATATATGACTTTTTTATTGACGATATAGGTCTCCATATTTTAGCAGATCTTCTTGCCATATTAGAGGGTGATGTCAAGGCACACACATGTACCAATACGTCCATTGCAATTTTCACTCAATATACATTTGATTTCATGATCCGTTTGGACCATATCTTCATGCCTATGTGAGTGCACTGCTCACTATCACAGTTCTTAGTTTTTCAGTCACACTGCAGAAAGAATTTCTCTTAGCATATTCTATTTTTTCCAATGCCTTAACTTGATAATGGTAGCTCTCTAAGTCTACTTTTAAATTTAAAGTTTTATGTCATTTGGATCTCTGAGTTGTACATAATGTTCATGAGAGCTTCACTGTGTACTCATATCTCCTACCTCTGGAAAAGTCGTGTTTACATAGGTGGATCGCTAAATTAAATTCTCATCAGAAAGTCAATCATTTTCAGTGAAATAACTTCCAATAGGTTTCTTTGCTTCCTAGTTAGATTCCTCTAAAAGATCATTGGTCAATTCTAATCAGAGAAAGAGCATTGAGTAAAATATTGAAGGTCATCCTTCAAAAATAGAAAGTCTTGCCTAGTTGACTTTTAGTCAAACTTATCTATTTTGATTCATCTTTTTTGTAAGTGATCTTCCAAGGTGCATAGGGTGTCTAATAAATCCATTGGCAAGAAAAAAGGGCCCATCACATATCTGTGGAGTTCATTTGGCTAGTGTAATGCAAAGATTTTGTAGCACCACTTCATCTTCATCAAGCTCCAATCCATCTCCTCACAGTGGTATCAGAGCAAGGTTGGAAAACATGGCAGATGGATTTCCTTCAGCAATTGAAAAATTGGACAAAGGTAACTACTCAGCTTGGTCATTAAGGATGGAAGCTTATCTTCAAGGTAGGAACTCATATGGTTATGTAGTTGGAGATGAAGTTATGCCATGTTTTAGAAACAAACGTCAACCTACACAAGAACAGCAAGAAAGATTGAGCACATGGTGTTCCAAGGATGCACTTGCAAGGTCTTATCTCCTCAACTCTATCTGTGATTTTTTGTTGCCTCATATCAGAAGTTGTAAAACATCTCAGGAAGTGTGGAATGCACTTGAAGCCTTCTTCACTTCAACTCAAAAGGCCAAGAAGAATCAGCTATGGAGAGGTAATAGAAGAAGAGAAGATTGTTAGGGAAGTCATCAATGGCTTAAAGGCAGATGACAAGTGGGAGACGTTTACCACAACAATGGACCTATACATGGATATGCATGTACTAGACTTCAATCCTCTTATTGTGCAACTACTCACTCAAGAGGCTAAACTTATGAAGAATGGAGAAGGTTCCAAAGGTAATCAATCTTCTTCTTTGTATACTAATAAAAGTAATTCCAAAGACAACAAAGGAAAAGGAAAGAAAGTGGATGATGAAGGAGGTATACATCAAGCTAACTATGTAGATAGAGGAAGACATGGTAGAGGTAGAGGCAGAGGAGGAACACAAGGCAAGGGCAAACCCCAAGAGTCTTATTCTTGTTCTATTTGTGGACTAACCAATCACACAACTGAAAATTGCTTTAGGAATTCTAGGAATCAAAGATGCAAAGGCTGCAATAGAGGAGGTTATGGCTACTCAAACAGGAAGGATCAACAACTTCAATGGCTATCACAACAATTACAACCATTCAAAGTATCAAGGAGGCTATAGAGGAAGAAGAGACTTCAATAATTACAGAGAGGACTCAAATCAAGAAGACTCATTGCTAATCATGAATATGGCAATGCCTCAAGGTAAATCTGATGAGCATGTTTTCTACATTGATTCAGGTTGCTCCAATGATGTGGTAGGAAAAAGATTTAGAAGATCCACGGAACAAGCATGAGGTGCAAATAGGTGATGATACAAGGCACCTTGTGGAGAAGATAGGAAATGTAAAAGCACTTGATGGAAATATCAACTTACTTAGCACAATTCTCTATGTTCATACCATGAAAAAGAATTTGATAAGTGTAGGGCAGATTGTGGAGAGGCTTACAAGTCACGTTCACAAGAGGAAAGGAACATTGCTCTCTTTGATTATGGTAATCAGAGAGGCTTACAAGTCAGGTTCACAAGAGGAAAGGAACATTGCTCTCTTTGATTATGGTAATCAGATACTCACAAAATTGGAAGTATGGCACAAGAGGTTAGCTCATATTGGTGAAATATAATTAAAGCAAATATGTAGGGACCAAAGTGTACTTGGACTCCCTACTTTTTCAAAGCAACATATGATTTATAAGTGTAGTGCATGTCAATTTGGATTGTCTCACAAGTTACCATTCATCAAGAACAAAGGATATATGCATGGAGACCTCTTGGAATTGGTTCACATAGATGTATGGGGACCTAGCAAGGATGCTTCAATATCTGGATCAAGGTATTATATTTGTTTCATTGATGATTGTAGTAGATGTACTTAACTCTTGTGGAGAACCAAACAGGTAAAAGACTAAAGAGGCTAAGGTTAGATGGAGGGGGAGAATACTTGTCCCATGAATTTGATTCTTTCCTTTAAGAAAGGGTAATCAAGAGAGAAATTACTATAAGGTATACTCCAAAGCAAAATGGGGTGCGAGAGAGAAGAAATAGGAAAATTGTTGAAGTTGTAAGGTCTATTTTAAATGAAAAACATCTACCTAATTATTTATGGGCTGAAGCTGTATCCACATTGACCTATTTAATCAATAGGTAGCCTTCAAATTCACTTGATGGCATGGCACTATATGAGGTTTGGAATTGAAGAAAAAAAAGCTTGGATCATTGCAAGATTTTTGGATGTATTGCTTATGCTTATGTTCCTTCACAAGCTAGAGGGAAGATGGATCCAAAGACAGAAAGATGTGTATTCATTGAATATGACAACAAACAAAAGGGAAACATATCATAAAACCCAACCAACAAAGGTTTCTTGCTGAGTAAAGATGTAGTGTTTGATGAGAATATTTCTTGGTATGAAGATTCATGCAAGAAGATCAACTTACCTTATGATCTTGAAGAAGATCTCCCAAATTTTGTCAAGGCGATTAATCCTAAAGTTGAAATGCATGATATCTCAGATGATGATGAAGAATCTCATATACAAAAGATCAAAGCATGGAAGTTTAAAGGTAGAGCTAAAGTGCAGGAGCTTGGACAAGAGGTAGAACCATCACATAATGGTCTAAGAAGGTCCATGAGGGAGAAAACAAAATTGGAGAGGTATGGGTCTAATACTTCTCTAGTTACCGAGCATTCAATCTATATAGCACATGACATTAATCAAGAGGAACCCTCAACATTTGAGGAAGCCAAGGAGAAATCAGAATGGAAGCATGCAATGGAAAGGAAATTGAAGCACTTGAGGAAAACAACAGTTGGGAATTGGTTCCCAAGACTTCATCAATGAAAGTAATAGGTTCAAGATGGATTTACAAATTAAAGAAGAATTATGATGGTTCCATTAACAAGCATAAGGCAAGGCTTGTGGCAAAGCACTTTGCAAAAACTTAGGGAATTGATTATGAAGAAACTTTCTCTCCTGTGGCAAAGATGCCTACAATCAGAATTCTACTTAGTATTGCTTCTTCCAAGAATTGGAAGATACTCTAATTGGATGTAAAAAAAGAATTTCTTGATGGTTGGATAACAGAAGAAGTGTATATGGCACAACCACTTGGTTTTGAGAATCAAGTACATCCTGATTATGTGTCTAAACTCAATAAATCATTGTATGCACTTAAACAAGCTCCAAGAGCTTGAAATCACAAGCTTGTTTCATTTTTGTAGGACAAAGGATTTCAATCTAGCAAGGCAAATCCATCACTCTTTATCAAAAAGCGTAATTCTAAAGTCATCTATTTATGTGTGTATGTGGATGATATTATACTTATAGGAAATAATGCAGATGGAATGAAGATGATCAAGGATTAGATGAGAGAGGAGTTCAAGATAAGTGACCTAGGTTCACTTACATACTTCCTAAGATTGGAAGTAGTTTACAGAGATAATGGTGCATTCCTTACTCAAAGAAAGTATATTAAAGACATGAAAAAAATTCAAGATGCAAGATTGTAAGATTGCAGGCACTCCAATGGAAGTTAATCACAAATTAAACTCACATGAAGGTGAAGGCATAGAAGATATCATAGGTTATCAAAGCCTTGTGGGTAGTTTGAACTTTGCCACATTGACAAGAGTAGATATATGTTATAATGTGAGTGTGCTAAGTCGATTTATGCACACACCTAGGAAATCTCACATGGATGCTACCAAGAGGATACTTAGATATCTCAAAGGGAGCATATAAATGAAGGGTTATATTAACCTTATGTATTTGATTTAGGTTCAAAGTTGTTCTTTGATGTAGATTGGGCTGGATCCAAGAAAGATAGAAGGAGTACCTTAGGATACCTTACCTTTGCAGGGTCTAAACTTGTTTCATGGTCATCTAAGAAGCAACCAATAGTTGCTCTCTCTTTTGGAGAAGCTGAATATAGAGATCTTGCCATAGCTACTCAAGAAGCAATGTGGATGAAGACACTATTTACATATCTTGGATTGGAGGTTGGAACTCCATGTATTTTTGGTGACAACATGAGTTCCATTCACTTGGCTGCGAATGCAATTTTCCATGCAAGGACTAAACATATTGAAGTACATTATCACTATTTAAGAGAGAAGATTCTAAGACAGGAAATTCAGCTATCATGTGTGTCAACTCATCAACAATGTGTAGATTCTAGCCAAGGCATTAGATGGTACAAAACTCAGTAGATTCAAAGCTATAATTGGATTGCAAGTAATCTTGGATTATTGAAGAACTCAAGCTTACTTGACTTGAGGGGGAGCTGTTGAAGCAAGTACATGACAAGTCTATGTATTGGCTTGAGTCTCTCAAATCATAAAAATTATGTTATCATTGAAGCAAATGTTGAAGACATGAAGAGTTCACTTATGAATTCACCCTTGTAACTTCTTGAGCATTTACTTGATGTAAAAGTTAAACAATCAAAAGTGGTTGAATCCACTTGATGAGTAGGAAAAGAAATCCACAAAATTTGTGACTGAATTAGTTGGAGAATCAATCACTAAAAGATAGGGAAAGTGATTTAGGTGAGCTTGATTTCAAATTCAAATCTTGGCTCCAACATTCACTATATATACATGACTTTTTTAGTCGTGGTATAGGTCTCTAGTTTTGAGCAAATCTTCTTGCCATATTAGAGTGTGATCTCAAGGCACACACATGTACAAATACGTTCATTGTAATTTCCACTCAATATACATTTGATTTCATGATCTATTGTGACCATATCTTCATGCCTATGTGAGTGCACTATTCACTGTCATAGTTCTAATTTTTTTTGTGAGATTGCAGAAATGATTTCTCTTAGTATAGTCTATTTTTTCCAATGTTTTAACTATGATGGTAGATCTCTGAGTCTATGTTTATATTACAAAGTCTCATTTCATTTTGATCTATGAGTTGCGAGTAATGTTCATTAGAGCATCACTGTGTATTCATATCTACTGCCTCCTAAAAAGTCAGGTTTACATAGGTGGATTGCTTAATTAGTTTCTCATCATACAATCAATCATTTTTAGTGAAATATCTTCTAATAGGTTGCTTTTCTTTCTAATTAGATTCCTCTAAAAGCTCTCTATTCAATTTTCATCAGAGAGAGAGCACTTAGTAAAATACTGAAGCTCATCCTTCAAAAATAGAATGTCTTGCTCAGTTGACTTTTAGTCAAACTTATTTGTTTTGATTCATCTTTTTGTAAGTGATCTTCCAAGGTTCATAGGGTGTCTAATAAATCCATTGGAAAGCTAAAAGGGCCCACCACATATCTCTGGAGTTCATTTGGCTAGTGTAATGCAAAGATTTTGTAGCACCACTTTATCTTCATCAAATTTCAATCCATCTCCTCACATAGGAGTAGCAATAGGTTTGTAGGCTTCAAGGCCAAAATGCTGCAATAATGTTTCAATATATTTTGTTTGCACAAAGCCATTCCGCCATCAACTTGCATAAATTGAATGCCCAAATAATGATGTACGTACCCAAAATCAGACATCTCAAATGAGGCATGCATATCAGCCTTAAAATCAGCAATATGCTTCTCATGAGGACCAGTGAGCAGCATGTCATCAACATACACAACAATCATCAAAAGCACATCATTAGCATGCTTAACATATAAGGTGCTCTTAGTTGGACTATTCTCAAAACCATGTGCAATCAAGTAGGCATATATCTTTTCCTACCAAGCACATGGTGCTTGCTTTGAACCATATAATGCCTTTTTCAACATGCACACTATGTTTTCATGCCCTTTCTACACAAAGCCATAGGTCTAAAAAACATACACTTCTTTATGCAAGTCACCATTCAAAAATGCAGTTTAATGTCCAACTAATGTACATTCCAACCATGATGAGTTCCAATTGCACAGATGCTACGAACAGTAGTCATTCGACAAGTAGGAGTAAAGGTCCCATCAAAATCAATGCCTCTTTCTTGTGCATAACCCGTTGCAACAAGCCTAACCTTATACCTATCAATTTTTCCATTAGGCTTATGCTTCAGCTTGTATACCCACTTAGTGCTAATGGCCGCCTTGCCAAGAGGCAAGTCACATAAAGGCCAGGTACCATTCTTCATTATAGCATCATATCTAGATTGCATAGCAGTCATCCAATTTTTTGAACTTTGTACTTGATCAAATAAAACAGGATCATTCTCATCAAAGATACTAGACGTAGCTATAGCATTGCAATTTGATGCAAAGGAGGCACTATGAGAGCCTGAACGAGTATGATATGAGAGAGGTCCACCTAATTTGTTGTCACACAAACTTTGCGATGTCGAGAAGTATTGGCTGCTCAAATGATTGATCAAGTCATCCGCCAATTTGGTCAGCACACGTCAGGTGTTTGGAACAAAATCAAGTAAATTAAGTATACTTTACGACTAGGGTAAATGAAATTTCAAATATCTAATTTCTTAAGTTATGAAAGATCTAAGAAATATCTAAACTTAACTAATATGAAATGCTTATCACTCTATGCTTCTATGGACCGTATGGTTGAGCTGCCCTATATCTACCAATAGCATCTTGATATGAAGGTAAATTTAATGATTCCTTGGTTAAATGATCTTTAATAATCTCTTCTACTTCATTTTGAATTTGATTAAGTTGACTACGTCTATTCAGAGGTAGTGGGAATAAGTCTTCACTATCCTGTGGTTCGAGAGATGCAATGGAAAGTCTCATTAAACAATAATCATATGATAATGATTCTTGCGCAATTTGGTCGTTAATGACTTCTTCTACTTCTACTTCTATAGTTTCATTAGATTCATATTGGGTAGTAGTATTGTTATGATTAGGAGGTAACAACGTTTCTAAAATAAAAGATGAAATAAATTCATTTGAAAATTCATTTGGAAATTCATTTGTAGTTGTGTTGTTTCAAGTCATTAGATAATAGAAACAATGTAATAGGTCTAAATGAAAACTATAGTTCTAAATGAAAGCCTTACTATGAAAGCTAAAGATCTAAATATACCTATATAAGTCTAATCCAAGCTCAAGTAAGGAAAAGAATTTGGGGAAGCAGCAGGTAAACAGTTCCAACTCCAATTTCTTCAAATGTCAATGCTTGAACTCTTTGTCAAAACTTTTGCATCTTTGCTCTTTTTGTATTCTTGATATTCTTCAATGTCTACAAGGAAACATTGGGAGAAACATAAGTATTCTTTAATAAATCATTAAACATTATCATGCTTTACTTTCAAACATGCATGCTAACATGTGCTAATACAATATTCATAAGCTCATGCTAACATACACTTTCATGCATATGCTAACACATATCTATATACCTACATTATGTATATATAAGGTATCCTCTTACTTATCTTCATGCTTTCACATACATTCTTAATATTCATACATACGCTCATGCATACATAAAAGTATTTACATGCTCTCTAATGCATACATTCATACTTATGTTAATACATTCATATATGCACTTATGAATAATCATTCTCATATTTACTCATACTTCTATTTCTTTTATGCTCGTGCATCTCCATGCATATACACTAATACACATGTTCGTATATGCTAATATGCATATTCATACATTAACAGTCATTGTCATGTACACATTTGCATACATGCATTCATTTATCACATTCACATGCTCTAATGCTCATATACACTCAATTATGCATTCTCTTATTACTATATGCACTTATGAATACATACTTTTATTCCCATGCATTAACACAAATTGACATGCACACACATATAACTAGTTAGGGTTTTCATGCATTCATACATTTAATGCATACTCAATCATGCTAATACACCTTTCATGTATATACTTATGCATCATACTTCTCATAAACTACACTCATGTCATACCATTCAGGCCTATGAATACTAATCATGCATACTCTAATGCACATTCACATTCCATTCATATGTTCTAATGTAGTTGCACACTCATGCACATGTACATATATTCATACACATGCACTTATGCTTATGCCCATATTCAAAATCTCATATATGCTAATGAATCTAATACTCATTAGTGCATGTATGCATAAACATTAACTCATGCACCTACTAACATAATTATGCACATATCATGCTCACTTCATATCTGCATTAATTCTCATATGCATACACACACCTTATGACTTGCATCTATCATGCATATGCATGTGCACATGAACACATGTATATTAACGCATCCATGCATACGTATGCATGCAATTTAATATGCTTATACACATACATCCAAGCATATGTTTATGTATACAATCACCTACAAGTATATGCATAGACTGAAATTATAAACTTAATTAACTATCACATAAATGAATTATTGATAAATTAAAGTAACGAAGTATAGATGAAATAACCATAAAATAAAATAAAGAACATCACTATAACACACGTGATCAACTCTCTCTTTCTCTCCTTTTTCATGTGTGGCCTGCAAGCAAAGTACCCCATGTGAATGCATCAAGCCTCCACCAAATGAAGCTTCAGATACTCCTTGCGTTTAGACCAAAGATGGGCACACGTTGCTACCATTAAAGACAATGTTGTGCAAGAAGATATCCGTTTTATTGGATTGGTTTGGCTCGGGTACCACATGTTTACCCTACATTGGTGCAAGAGGTAGCTTGTCATCCTCCCAAGGAAAGGCAACTGGCCCCACCTGTAGGAGTCATCACGGTGCATGATTTTGAAGCTGGTTATGGCCTAACATATCGTCAAAGTAATGAGGCCCCAAAATTGGACATCACGATGAACAAGGTGTGGGAAAAGTAGCAATACCAGCATAGCATGTCACCAAAATTCGAATTGCCAGATGGGAGCTCCTACGTGGTTCTTGCATTTCCTCTCTCTATAGTCCTCTCTCTCTCTCTCTCTCTCTCTCTCTCTCTCTCTCTCTCTCCTTCTTGAATGCTAATAGTGCTGTGTAATGTGCTCCACCATCGGTAGTCCATGAACAAAGGGAGGAAAATCAATCATCCTCAATCCTCTTTCTCAATCAAATTCTATAGTGGCCGCCCTCAGAAACTCAATTTTCTCTCTCTAAAGTGCTACACATGATTCACTTAATTCTCTTAGACTAATGCATACATTGCATCTCCGACGAGCCTGTCAATACCACTCTCTATCAACTGCTCCCTCTCTCTCTCCTAAACATCTCTCTTCATAAAGCCATTGCTCGTTTTCTCAATGCACAACAGCCGCTAGAGATTTCTTGACAACGCACATAGCCGTCAGTTAGAGGCCACGAGAGAATCTTCTTTCTCGCTACATGTACAACATCTCTCTCATCAGAGCCGTGGCCCATTGCTTGTTCTCTCTGCATGCATATGGCTCTCAAAGAGCAGCAGTCGGATCTCTACTCTCTCTCGTATGGAATGCCAAGAAGTCCAATGAGAGAGAAAATCCAATTCTGTCTCACTCTTGTGTGGGGCATAGATAGAGTCTCGAGAGTCAAGGGGAAATAAAATAGAGAAATGTTTTCTTTCTCTCTGCCTTTCAATTTTCATCTCTCCTATCTACCCTCTCACTAATGCATACGTAAACATTAACAGCCGTCATAAAGGATTATGAGAAGAAAAGAAGAAGGAGATACCTCAAAGGATGGAAATGAAGGAGGTCAAAAGAAAAAAGAAGAGAAAAGTTGTGAAACAAGAAGAGTAGGAATCATTGTTTGAGGTACCAGAAAATTTCAAGAAATATGAAGTTGATGATCGAAAAATTTTGGTAAGAATGCCTAAGAGAGAGGCCATTATAGGAGAAGCATATGACAATAAAGAAAAGACCAAAAAGATTGTAGTGACCAATTGAAGAGAACGAAGAGCGATGTATTTACATAGGAGATGACCTAAGTGCAAAAGAAGAAGCAAAGCTTGTGGTTCTATTAAGGGAATATAGGGATGTGTTTGCATGACACTATAGAGATTTGAAGGGAGTAGATAAAAAATTTTCTCTCATACGATCCCCATGACCATTGATCCCAAACCCACCAAACAAAAGCCCTACACATATAATGACACTTATGCAGCTAAAATAAAAGAAGAAATCGATAGGCTTATTGAAGCTGGATTATCTATGAGATTGAGCATATTGAATGGGTCTCCCCCATAGTAGTTGTGCCGAAGAAGAATGGAAAATTGTATGTATTAACCTTAAAAAGTTAATGATGCTATGATCAGAGATAGTTATCCACTTCCAATCAATGAACATTTATTAGAGTGTTTTAGAAGAAAGGAAGTTTATAGCTTCTTTGATGGATTTTCCGACTACAACCAAGTAGCCATTGCCCCTAAAGATCAACACAAAACGGCTTTTGCCACAGAGTGGGGAATCTTTGCATTTCGTGTGATGCCATTTGGACTCACAAATGCACCTACAACTTTCCAAAGGCTCATGTGTCATGTCTTCAAAGAGTTCTTGCAAAAGAGCTTAGAAGTATATGTAGATGACTTATGTGCTCATTCCCAAGAAAGAAGATACCACATCCCTGAGCTCAAACAAATCTTCAACAAGTGTAGAGAATATTGAGTGTGTCTGAACCGTGAGAAGTGTGTGTTCATGGTACGGCAAGGTAAAATCTTAGGCCACATTGTTTCTAAGAATGGAATATCAACAGATGAGGACAAAGTAAGAGCCATAGCGGAGCTGCCCAAGCCAAGGAACGTTAAAGAGGTAGAAGCCTTTATGGGCCATTGTGGATATTATCGCAGGTTCATCACATGCAGTCATAGCCAAACCTCCTTATGCCTTGTTGACAAATTTTGAGTGGAACGACGAATGCGAAAATTCCTTCAATGAGCTAAGAGACGTTTGTGCACAACACCAATACTAACCACTCCTGACTAGAATAATTCATTCCATGTCCATGTCGATGCTTCCGATCATGCAATAGGATGTGTGCTAGCACCACCCACATGTGAAGGAAATTTAGATTTGCCTATAGCATATGCTAGCAGGCAATTGAATGCTACTGAACAAAACTATACCACAATTGAGCGAGAAGGTTTAGGCATGGTATATGTTGTGAAGAAGTTTAGATACTACTTATTGGCCAACAAGTTTAAGTTTTTCAGTGATCATCAAGCCTTATTATATTTGCTCAATAAACCTTGCAATACAGGACGCTTAGTAAGATGGTTTCTCTTACTAATGGAATATGACTTTGAAGTGGTTGTTAGGAAAGGTAGAACCCATCTCAGGGCAGAATCATCTCTCCCGCATCACTTTAGGAGAGTCACCGCAAGGAGTGTCTCATGAATTGCCAAATGCTTACCTGTTCAATTTAGAGGTTGTTCCTAAATGGGCAAATAAGTTGGTACCAGTCTTGACCTTTGGACCCACAAATAAGAACGTAAAAACAAACAAAGAAAAAATTGTAAACTCACAAAGATATCAAATATTGGTAGGAAGTGTTGGAACATCAAGCTTACACTATGCTTGAGGTGGATTTGATCTACATCAAAGGCTATCGTGTGAAATGAATATCAATTGGAGAGTTCTTTTTTTAATGCTCATTTATTGTATTTTTTTGAGAGATTTTTGATGGTTCATTTACCGTTGTAAAAGCCTTGAGCTTCACACATGTAAAGGTAGAAAGATAAAGCCCAAATCCCACAAATTTGTGGTGATTGAAGCTGCATTCAATCAAGCAATCAAATCACCTAAAAGTAGATCAAACTAGATCTTCACTTTTTCTAGATTGTAGGAAAGTGATTTGATTCCCTCCAACAACCATTCCCACCTTCATTTGAACTCAAACTTCACTTGTCAAAGTCGTGGAACACTCCTAGAGTCTATATAAAGACTTGAAATCACTTGTACATTACATGGATGCAATATACATACACTTGTGACCATCATTGTCTTGCTCCTTCAAGTCTCTGCATCATCTTCTTCGCCAACGGTAATCTTGTAGAGGCTGCTGCTCTCTCTCTAGAGCTCCAAATTTAGTTCAAGATGGCTCATTGCAAAGGTATTAGTGTCTAATTTATGCTTAAAAATGTTCATAGCATTTTGTTTGGTAGATTGAGAGAATTTGAAGTTTTTCTGTCTCGGGGTCAATCTCTGCATATTCCTGAAAAATAGGAAGTACCACCAGTGAATGTTTCATTCATTCCTAAAGCATATTTTGCTTATTCCTTATACTTTTGGGCATTCTATACACTCAACCCTATGTGTATCACTCCCATAAAATGATTTTTTGTAATTGTGAGCATGCTGGTCGCTATGGGCATTTGAAGTTCTATGTCTCTTCCATAGATAGTAAGTTTTTTGAGCTAGTCGACCCGCAAACCTATATGTCTTGTATCGACTCATTCTCCTTGATGCTCCAAAGTACATAGTGTGTTTCTTTGCACTTATCACATTCTTATAAGGTCTATTTGAGTCTCCATAAGCTCAAGGGCTAGTCTTGTGACGGTTGGCTAGACCAAACTTTGTCGCTTCAAAATGCATTTTTCTACCTTCTACAAGCTTCTCTAAGTTCTTTCAGTGGTATCAAAGTTAGATCAAGATGGGTGACGGCTTTCCGTCAATGATCGCAAAGCTTGATCGACACAACTAAGCGGCTTGGCAAATCAGAATGGAGGCCTATTTGCAAGGTAGAACTCTTTATGGAATTGTAGCAGGTGATGAAGCTATGCCTATTCCAAGATCCAAAGGAGGACCAACAAAAGAGAAGATAGATAAGCTCACACTTTGGTGCACAAGGGATGCTCAAGCAAGGTCGTACATACTAAACTCTATCTCTGACTTTCTATTACCACATATTAAAGGATGGAAGACATCTCAAGAGACTTGGGATGCCCTCAAGACTTTCTTTTCTGCTAGTACCAAAGCAAGAAAGAATCATCTTTGGAACGAGTTCAACCAAATGAAGAAGACACATAAACAAACCATCACAGATTTTGTTACCAAGGTCAAGGAGGTTGCGGATCAGTTAGCATCCATTGGAGAGCTGATTGAAGAAGAGGTCATCATGAGGCAAATTCTCAACAACATTCAAAGTGAAGCAATGGCAATCTTTCACGACGGCTTATGATCTCATCATGGATGTGCAAACTCCACACTTCAACATCTTTCTTGGACAACTCTTCAATCAAGAAGCCAACAATAGCATAAAGGAAGGTAACTCTTATCATGGTAATTCAACTAGTGCTCTATATGCAGATAAGAAGGATAAGGATCAGAAAGATAAGAAGAAGGAAGAAGATGAAGAAGAGACCTCCCAAGCCAGCTTTGCAAGCAAGCGCAAGTTGAAAGGGAAGAAGAAAGGACCAAAGAAAGACAAAGCCAAAGGTCAGAATGTTCAACCTTATGCCATATGCGATAAGACCAACCACACCACTCAGAATTGCTGGTTCAATGGGAAGACCCAAAAAGGAAGTGGAAGAGGTGGATATGGCAGGAATAGAGGCAGAGGTGGACACAACTTCAACAATAACAATAGAAGCTATAATAGAAGGGACTACAATAATTATTCAGAAGATCAACCACATGAAGACTCATTGCTTCTTATGAATCTAAGCCACAAAGTAGGTAAAGAAGATGATCATTTGTTCTACGTAGATTCAGGATGCTCGAATCATGTTGCAGGCAACATTGCTCTTCTATCGGATTTGGAAAGTCCAAAGCATAGACATGAAGTGCAAACAAGGGATGACACAAAGCACAATGTGGAGAAGATTGGTAATATCAAAGCTTCCAATGGTAGGACAAACATTCTGAGTAAGGTTATCTATGTACCCACTATCACTAAAAACCTAATAAGTGTAGGCCAAATAGTTGAAAAAGGCTTGCAAGTTAGGTTCACCCAACATGGAGCTTTTGTGGAAGATACATGTCAAGGCTTCAAAAAGATAGCCCGAGGTGAGAAGCATGGTAGGCTCTTTACTTTTGAAGTACGAGAAACCAGGAACATAGCTCTATTCAACTTTGGGTCTCAAACCCTAAGTGAGCTTGAAGTGTGGCATAAGAGACTTGCTCATGTGAATGAAAGAACCTTGAAGGATATATGCAGGGATCAAAGTGTTCTAGGACTGCCAAACATATCAAAGCAACACATGATCAACAGGTGTGATGCATGTCAGATTGGGAAGGCACAAAGACAACCATTCAACCACAAAGGCTACATCCACAACAACTTATTGGACTTAGTACATACAGATCTATGGGGACCAAGTCAAGAACCTTCATTGGCAGGATCAAGGTATTATGTCTCATTCATTGATGACCATAGTAGATGGACTGTTCTATACTTTATCAAGAGTAAGAATGAAGTGTTTGATTGCTTCAAGAAGTATCTTGCATATGTGGAGAATCATGCAGGTAGATCACTAAAGAAGCTCAGATCTGATGGAGGGGGAGAATACTTCTCCAAAGAGTTTGATGAGTTCTTGTGGGAAAAAGGTATCAAAAGGGAAGTGATTACTAGGTACTCTCCTCAACTAAATGGAATTGCAGAGAGGAGAAACAAGACATTGGTTGGATCAGCTTGAACAATGCTTGAAGAGGAGTTGCCACATTATCTATGGGTAGAAGCTATTTGAACTGCTGTGTACCTTGTCAAAAGACTACCATCCAAATCACTTCAAGGTATGACTCCTTATGAAGCATGGCATGGAAGAAAACATAGTTTTGGACATTGCAAGGTTTTTGGTTGTTTAGCTTATGTTCATGTACCATCACAAGTAAGAGGTAAGCTAGATGAAAGGGAAACAAAGGTAGTGTTTATTGGATATGATTCAACTCAGATGGGTTACATGTTCTTCAATCCTTCAACCAAGCAATTCACTACAAGTAGAGATGTTGTGTTTGAAGAACACAGGTCTTGGTATGATGAAGACAAACAAAAGGTAACACTACCATATGATCTTGATTCTGACTCTTATCAATTAGGAGGCAAGAATGATACACAAGTCCAGGATCCAAGAAGTGATACAAACGATGACCAAGATGAAAGGGAAAAGGATTACAAGCTATGGAAGTCAAGAGGCAAAGCAAAGATGCAAGAGGTTGGAGAATGCTCCATACAAGTACCTAGAAGATCAACAAGAGACAAGAAACAACTAGAAAGGTAAGGATATGATTCCACATTTGTTACGAACCATTCAATCTACTTGGCAAAAGATTCAATTTCAGAGGAACCCTCAACCTATGAAGAGGCAAAGGGAAACCCTAATTGGGAAAAGGCCATGAAAGAAGAGATAAATGCATTGAAGGAAATGGACACTTGGGATTTGGTTCCAATATCGCCGAATCAAAAGGTAATTGGTTGCAGATGGGTATATAAAGTTAAAAGAAATTCAGATGGATCAGTTTGCGGGTACAAGGCAAGATTAGTTGCCAAAGGATGCTCACAAACGCATGGTATAGACTATGAGGAAACATTCTCACCAGTTGCAAAGATGACTACAATCAGGACATTGATAAGTGTAGTTGCTGCAAGGAATTGGAGACTCCTCCAACTTGATGTGGAAAATGCATTCTTAAATGGTTGGATAAGTGAAGAGGTATACATGTCACAACCACCAGGTTTTGAAAACCCTAATCATCCATCTTATGTTTGAAGACTTAAGAAAGCATTGTATGGATTGAAACAAGCTCCAAGAGCTTGGAATTACAAGTTGGTTACATATCTTCAAGATCAAGGGTTCAAAGCTAGCAGCTCAGATCCTTCTCTATTCATCAAAAGGGATCACAATGAGGTTATCTATCTATGTGTATATGTAGATGATATTATTGTTATAGGTGATGATCTAAATGGCATTCAAAGGATCAAGAGTCACGTGCAAGAGGAGCTCAAAATCAGTGACCTAGGTGAGCTCACATATTTCCTAGGTATGCAAGTGATATACACAGATGAAGGAATGTATTTGACTCAAAGAAGATACATAGAGGATCTTCTTCTCAAGTTAAAAATGGAGAACACTAAACCTGTAGGTACACCTTTGGAGATGAATCATAAACTAAGTGTTTATGAAGGTTAGAAAATTGAAGACATTAAAGAGTATCAAAGCTTGTTAGGTAGCTTGATATATGCTACTCATACAAGGGCAGACATCTCATATAGTGTGAGAGTGCTTAGTGAGTTCATGCACTCACCGAGAAGACCACACATGGATGCAGCTAAGAGAGTACTTAAGTATCTCAAAGGTACAATCAACGAAGGTATAATCTATCGTTAGTCTTGAGATTTGGATATCAGAATCTACTTAGATGCAGATTGGGCAAGAGCTAAGGATGATAGAAAAAGTACATCTAGTTACTTAGCATTTGCTTCAAAGCTAGTGTCATGGAGTTCCAAGAAGCAACCAACAGTTGCTTTATCCTCAATTGAAGCAGAGTATAGAGGCTTGACCATAGCAACTCAAGAGGCAATATGGTTAAAAGCATTGTATACAGATTTGGGACTTGTGAGTTCGAAACCTCACATATATGGAGATAATGTAAGTTCCATGCATCTAGCGGAAAATCCTATTTTCCATGCGAGATTCAAGCACATAGAAGTCCATTACCACTTCATCAGGGAGAACCTCATGGCAAAGGAGATTGACGTTTCTTTTGTTCCAACTGAAAAGCAAGTAGCAGATATGATGATGAAGGCACTTGATGGAATAAAGCTTTGTAGATTCAAAGCTATGGCAGGTATTCAACCTATCAGAGAATGAAGACTCAAGCATACTTTAGCTGAAGGGGGAGCTGTTGGAACATCAAGCTTACACTATGCTTGAGGTCGATTTGATCTACATCAAAGGCTATCCCGTCGAAAGAATATCCGTTGGAGAGTTCTTTTTCTTATGCTCATTTATTGTATTTTTTTAAGAGATTTTTGATGGTTCATTTACCATTGTAAAAGCCTTGAGCTTTACACATGTAAAGGTATAAAGATAAAGCCCAAATCCCACGAATTTGTGGTGGTTGAAGTTGCATTCAATCAAGCAATCAAATCGCCTAAAAGTAGATCAAACTAGATCTTCACTTTTCCTAGATTGTAGGAAAGTGAATTGATTCCCTCAAACAACCATTCCCACCTTCATTTGAATCAAATTTCACTTGTACAAGTCGTTGTACACTCCTAGAGTCTATATAAAGACTTGAAATCACTTGTACATTACATGGAAGCAATATACATACACTTGTTACCATCATTGTCTTGCTCCTTCAATTCTCTGCATCATCTTCTTTGCAAACAGTAATCTTGCAGAGGTTGCTACTCTCTCTCAAGAGCTCCAACTTGAGTGCAAATGGCTCATTGGAAAGTTATTAGTGTCTAGTTTATGTGTATAAATTTTCATAGCATTTGGTTCATTAGATTGGGAGAAATGTGAGTTTTTCTGTCTCGGGGTCAATCTCTACGTATTCCTGAAAAATAGGAAGTACCATCGTTCAAAGTCTCATTCATTCCTATAGCATATTTTGTTTACTCCTTATACTTTTGTGCATTCTATACAACCAACCCTATGTGTATCACTCCCATAAAAGGATTTTTTCTAATTGTAATCACGTTGGTCACTATGGGCATTTGAAGTTCATTGTCTCTTCCATAGATAGTAAGTTTTTTGAGCTAGTCGACCCGCGAACCTATCAGTTTTGTATCGACTCAGTCTCCTTGATGCTATAAAGTACATAGTGTGTTTCTTTGCACTTATCACATGCTTATAAGCTCTACTTGAGTCTCCATAAGCTCAAGGGCTGGTCTTGTGCCGGTTGGCTAGACCAAACTTCGTCGCGTCGAAATGCATTTTTCTACCTTCTACAAGCTTCTTCAAGTTCTTTCAGGAAGCATGTACAAACAAGATACAAAGGGTGTATTAGCTTCTTGCGTTGCGGACGATCAACATAGTAATTGGTTGCAGCAAGCCCATGAAGGATTGCTAGGAAATCACTACTCTAAACAACAAACATTGTAGAATCTAAAACGTTTAGGAGTGTATTGGCCTAGTATGGACAAAGAAATTCATGAGCGGATTAAGAATTGTCCAATGTGCAAAGAGAGACCCCCAGTGGAGAATGCCACCCTTTATCATGTTTCATTAATTCTAGAGTGGAGTGCTCCATTGGTAGAATTAATGAGATCGGGAACATTACCCAATGAGGCTAGTCTAGTAAGAAGACGAAGCATGGAGCAAGAGGCTAAAGACTATGCCTTCATAGGCAATAACCTATACGGAATAGGCAAAGATGGTTATTTAAGACTGTGCGTTCATGAATCAGACTACTCGAAAGTCTTAGAAACTCCACACAACAGTGTTGTAGGTGGACACTTTGGGCTTGATTGAGTAATCAAGACGATTCTATTCTCAGGCTTTGGTGGCCCACTCTTTATGTGGATGCACATACCTATGTGAAGAAACATGATACATGCTAACGTGCACAATATCTTATTCGAAAGGATGAGGTGCCTTTGAGGCCAATGATGGGAGCACATGCATTTTTAAAGTGGGATATAGACTTTGTGGGTCCATTAACCCCCTAGCTAGAAACTCGCATGCAAAATACATTATTGTAGCCACCAACTACCTTAGAAAGTGGGTAGAAGTCAAAGCCACTACAAAAAAAGATGCACAAATGATGGCTAAGTTTTTAGTTGAGAACATGTTCAGTAGATATGGATTACCAATAGAGTTAGTAAGTGATAGATGCACACACTTCTTGAATGAAGTCATTGAAAACCTTCTCCAAGAATTCTTGGTGGTACATAAGAAGTCTGCCCCCTATTATCCACAAGATAACGGACAAGCCGAGAGCACAAATAAGATTCTATGTAATGTACTGGCAAAACTACTAAACAATAAACGCTTTGATTGGGACAAACAACTTCACCATGCTGTTTGGGCCTATCGAGTGTCCTAAGAAATGGTACTCAATGCCACCCCATTTCAGATGGTCTTCGGATAGAATGTTGTGCTAAAATTAGATTTTTTTAATCCCAGCTTTAAGAGAAGCACAAGAGCATGAGTGGAATGGACACGAGTTGTCCTCTAGGATCTTTGATCAAGAACAATTAGGTGAGACGAGGCTATGAGCGGCTGCAAGCATTTATGCTGCAAAGAAAACGCAAAAGGCATACTTTGATGCACACATCAAAGATAAAGGCTTGAAAGAAGGAGATCTAGTGCTAGTATACACACTAAAGCAACATGCCCATAAATTGGAGAAACGAGAATATGGACCCATGATCATTAATAGAATTTCCACTAGCAGTGCGGTTCAATTGGCCACTCTAGAAGGTGGCATCTTGCCAAGCTATATAAGTGGATGCCGAGTCAAGCTGTATCACCAACCTCTTACAGAGGAAATGTTAATGAGACTCAACACTGCTAAGAAGCGAAAAGAAGAAGAGTTGAGGGTCAGAGAAGAAGCATAGGCAGAGGCTAGAGAGCACATTAGACGAAATAAGTTAAGGCGACTAGGCCTAGATGTCAACCCAAAAGCCCCAAAATATCACATGGATATGTGCCAAAAATCGGGCACAATTACTTCTCGCATAATTGATGGATGCCCCTTTGTGACTGTGGAGGTAGGACGAGGAAAGAGTCTAAGGACTGTGAGAGCCTTGGTTGACTCAAGTGCAACAACTAGTGCAGTTAGATTTTCATACTGCCAAGGCCTAGAATTGAACATCAAGCCCATAGAAGCCTATCTTATAGGTTTGGGAGGTTAGAAACCCGTTGTTTGGGCGAGGTGGAACTTCCCAGGACCAGCTCAACAAGAAGGCTTCCGGTAAATTTGGATGCCTAAGAAATTAGTTGCAACTCAACAAGGGCGATTACAATTGTGGGTTCCTAAAAGACTCTTACATGCACAAAAGCCTATGCTCTCCACCATGCGAAAGGTCTCAACAAAGAAGCCAAGGAGAGAAAAGGGTAAAAATCGAGCATAGAGACCAAAAGAAGATAAACTCACCCCTTCGACAAACGTAGGAAGACAATAATCAAGGATAAGGGTTTAGAAGCCAAAAGTACCAATAACTTCCACAGAACCGAAGAGCCAACCACGCTCGACACCACGCTTCAGAAACCATTCTAAGATGATGATACCAGAGATGATCTCTACAGGGCCAAATACTATTCTACAATGGATCCCTATAAGGAGGATTACATCATTGCAAGATCCAATCGACACCTCCAAGCAAAGATTACATCAAGTCTACCAGTAACATCAAAAGCCTCGACCAGCAACAACCATGTGCCTTTTGCATAACCTTGTCTTTTGCACTATTCAGGTCATGCATTTCCAAAGTATGCATTAATATAGGGCCATCTTACATGGTTGTGCATAGACACAATTGAGAATCCTAGGCACATGGAACACATCTGACATATGTAAAGTATTTTATTGATGCTAACACCTTTCTTCTTGTTTTATGCCATTGTTCCAAAATAAAAGAGAAGAAAGAAAGAAAAACAAAAAAAAGAGGAAGCAAAAAAGAGAAAGAGAGGAGACATGACCAAGCGCTTGAAGATTCTCCTCAGTGAACCATCAACAAGGACATCCAACAACAAGCAAGAAAAGACAATGGTCAATCACCGTGACGAGAGTACACCATGAAGAATGAAGATCCATGGACCCTTCGCCATGATAAGATTGCCTACTGTAACAACACTATAATCATGGTAGATTAGGAAACCTCTTCGTCAGCATACCCTTGAGCACTTCGCTGAAGACCCCATTTCTTGCACCATAATTCTTCCAATGCATTCCCCAAGTACGCATACATAGGGCCACATTACAAGGCCATGCACAAGGCACATATTTTGTTCAACCCATGCACTAATGCACTTACCCATCAGTCATTATGGGTCTACAACATCATTACCTACGAAGCAATTCAACATCAACAATTGCTTAAGATCAATATTGACAACCTCTTTTGAGCAACTAGCAATCTTTGAAAGCACAAAAATACACCATCCTGCTCCAGTGCAAGGAAGAAGTACCTACAAGGGGAACAATTCTCGCATCGGAAAGCAATGGAAAACAGAAGAACTAGACCAAGCTACATTTGGAAGATGGACCTCTCCTATTGATACATGAAGGACACTACCTCTCAGAGTACAACATGGAACAACCACTCCAACAAGGGTATGTTAGGGACGATAGACTCTAGAGGGGGAGGGGGGAGTGTTGATACTCAAGGTGGAGAACAAAGCATCGAAGCGCATATTGAAGATCTTCCATTGTTCCACTCTTTGCTCTTACTTTGTGCATGTGTGTGTGTATGTGTATGCATGCTTGTGTGCTTTCACTCACGCATTTGTGCCATCACTTGCTCATGGTCTTCATACCGGTCCTCACGTCTCCACGGATTGACATTTACGAGGTGAATCTCCTCATATTGGTACTTGCCATTGTGCTAGAATGATAGTAGCCCTATTATTCTTACTATAATCCTCATGTGAGAATTCAGTAAGAAGGTGGGTTTTAAAGTTTTCCCAAGTCATATTAGGTTGGACTACTCTAAGTTGAATTCTTTCTCTGGTAAACCCGTGGGAAATATGAATGAATGTGTCCTTTTTATGATCCTCAAGTAGCCCATATTATTTAGTAAATTGTTCATAATACCTGAGGTATGCAGTAGCATTTGTCCCATTGAATTCACCCCTATCCATTTTGATTGAATCAATTATTTTCCATATACGTTGTTCTTCGAATTGATTAGCCATATTGTATAAATCTAAATTTATTGAAAGAACCGAAATATATGTATGTAGTTCTCGTAGCAATATCTCTATTTCTTGTTCTTGTTGCATCGTCCTGGTAAAGATACTTTGCAAACAGAAGTTAAGAAGTATACTTGAATAAAATCATTGAAGAGGCTCTTTGTGACCGTGCTTCTGCAAATTTCTTTACATTTGAGATGATCAAATCAATCCTAATACATCTATTCTAGTGTATGAATGTGCAATCGTAGCTTCCACAAAGCTGATGGACAAAGGTAGCATGAAGAGGATCCTCCTACTTTTCAATCACTGTGGAGGCGCTCAGGTCATTCTAACCACCTCTAGACGACCAAGAGATTGCAAGATTTGAGTGTAAGCTACTGCTTCCAGGGATATCAACGCAACTGTTACAATCGTCTATTTACATAAATGCATATGCAGAGCATAATAAAAATATATACTTATATACCTGAGATGCTGTGCCAATCCTTCACGTCAAGTTCACCAATGTCGAGAAGTATTGGCTGCTCGGATGATGGATCAGATCATCTTCCAATTCGGTCGGCACACACTGGGTGTTTGGAACAAACTCAAGTAAATTAAGTATACTTTACGACTAGGGTAAATTGAATTTCAAATATCTGATTTCTTAAGTTATGAAAGATCTAAAAATTATCTAAAATGAACTAATACGAAATGTTTATCACTCTATGCTTCTATGGACCGTATGGTTGAGCTGCCCTATACCTAGCAATCACATCTTGATATGAAGGTAAAATTAATGATTCCTCGGTTAAATGTTCTTTAATAATCTCTTCTACTTGGTTTTCAATTTGATTAAGTTGAGTAGGTCTACTCAAAGGTGGCGGGAATAATTCTTCACTATCCTATAATTTGGGAGATGCAATGGAAATTCTAGCTAAACAATAATCATATGATAATGATTCTTACATAATTTGGTCCTTAATGACTTCTTCTACTTCTACTTCTATAGTTTCATTAGATTCATGTTGGGTAGTAGTATTGTTATGAGTAGAAGGTAACAACGTTTCTAAAATAAAAGATGAAATAAATTCATTTGAAAATTCATCCGGAAATTCATTTGCAATCGTGTTGTTTTGAGTCATTAGATAATAGAAACAATGTAATATCTCTAAATGAAAACTATAGTTCTAAATGAAAGCCTTATTATGAAATCTAAAGATCTAAATATAAGCCTATACAAGTCTAATCCAAGCTCAGATAAGGAAAAGAAGTCGGGGAAGCAGGAGGTAAACAAGTCCAACTCCAATTTCTTCAAATGTCAATGCGTGAACTCTTTGTCAAAACTTTTGCAATCTTTGCTCTTTTTGTATTCTTGATAATCTTCAATGTTTGCAAGGAAACATTAGGAGAAACATAAGCATTCTTTAATAAATCATTAAACATTATCATGCTTTACTTTCAAACATGCATGCTCACATATGCTAACACAATATTCATAAGCTCATGCTAACATAAACTATCATGCATATGCTAACACATATCTATATACCTACATTATGTATATATAAGGTATCCTCTTACTTATCCTCATGCTTTCACATACATTCTTAATATTCATACATATTCTCATGCATAAATTAAAGTATTTACATGCTCTCTAATGCATACATTCATACTTATGTTAATACATTCATATATGCACTGATGAATACTCATTCTCATATTCACTCATACGTCTCTTTCTTTTATGCTCGTGCATATTCATGCATCTACACTAATACACATGTTCCTATATGCTAATATGCATATTCATACATTAACACTGATTGTCATGTACACATATGCATACATGCATTCATTTATCACATTCACATGCTCTAATACTCATACACACTCACTCATGCATTCTCTCATCACTATATGTAGTTATGAATACATACTTTTATTCTCATGCATTAACACAAATTGACATGCACACTTTTTATAACTAGTTAGGGTTTTCATGCATTCATACATTTAATGCATACTCAATCATGCTAATACACTTTTCATGTATATACTTATGCATCATACTTCTCATAAACTACACTCTCATCATACCATCCATGCCTATGCGCACTAATCATGCATGCTCTAATGCACATTCACATTTCATTCACATGTTCTAATGCATTTGCACACTCATGCACATCTACATATATTCGAACACATGCACTTATGCTTATGCCTATATTCAAAAGCCCATGTATGCTAATGCATCTAATACTCATTAGCTCATGGTATGCATAAACATTAACTCATGCACCTACTAACATAATTATGCGCATATCATGCTCACTTCATATATGCATTAATTCTCATATGCATATACACGCCTTATGACTTGCATCTATCATGCATATGCATTTACTCTTATACTCACACATATGCAACCACATGAACACATGTATATTAATGCATCCATGCATATCTATGCATGCAATTTAATATGCTTATACATATACATCCAAGCATATGTATATGTATACAATCATCTACAATTATATGCATGGACTGAAATTATAAAATTAATTAACTATCACATAAACGAATTATTGATAAATTAAATTAACTAAGTATAGATGAAATAACCATAAAATATAATAAAGTACATCACTATAATACAAGTGATTAACTCTCTCTTTCTCTCCTTTTCCATGTGTGGCCTACAAGCAACCCCCATGTGAATGCATCAAGCCTCCACCAAATGCAACCTCAGATACTCCTTGCGTTTAGATTAAAGATGGGCAAATGCTGCTACATTAAAGCCAATGTTGTGCAAGGATATATCTGTTTTATTGGATTGGTTTGGCTTGGGTACCACATGTTTATCCTGCATTGGTGCAAGAGGAAGTTGGTCATCATCCCAAGGAAAGGCAACTGGCCCCACCTATAGAAGTCATGGTGGCAGATGATTTTGAAGCCAGTTGTCGCTTAACATTTGGTCAAAATAATGAGGCCCCAAAATTGGACATCCCGACGAACAAGGTGTGGGATCACAATGCAGCAATACCAGTATATCCCGTCACCGAAATTCAAATTGTCAAATGGGAGCTCGTGTGTGGTTCTTGCATTTCCTTCCTGCGCTCTGTAATGTGCATCACCATTGGTAGTCCATGAAGGAACGGAGGAAAATCAATGATCCTCACTCCTCTCTCTCAATCAAATTCTATAGTGACCGCTGTCAGAATCTCAGTTTTCTCTCTCTAAAGCACTACACATGAGTCACTTAATTCTCTTAGACTAATGCGTACAGCGCACCTCCGGCCAGCCTATCAATATCACTCTCTCTCAACTGCTCCCTCTCTCTCTCGTAAATATCTCTCTTCATAAAGCCATTGCTCATTTTCTCAACGCACAACAGCCGCCAGAGATTTCTCCACAACGTGCGCACCCATCAATCAGCAGCCGCCAGAGAATCTTCTTTCTCGCTACGTGTACAACATCTCTCTCATCAGAGTCGTGGCCCATCGCTTGTTCTCTCTGCGTGCATATGGATCTCAAAGTGTAGCAGCCGGATCCCTACTCTCTCTCGTATGGTGTGCCAAGAAGTTCAATGAGAGAGAAAATCCAATTCTCTCTCACTCTTGCATGCAGTGTAGATAGAGTCTCGAGAGTCGAGGGGAAATAAAATAGAGAAATATTTTCTTTCTCTCTGCCTTTCGATCTTTCTTCTCTCCTATCTACCCTCTCACTAATGCATATGTAAACAGTAACAGCCTTTATAAAGGATTATGAGAAGAAAAGAAGAAGGAGATACCTACAAGGAAACATTAGGAGAGAATAGAGCTCAACACACATATAAATATACACAGAGAGTCTTCTGCAAACCACTCTTTTAGTTTTGGATTTTTTTCCTCATCCACACTTTAATTCTCTTTCATTCACCACACTTTTCATTTACTTTAATCACTTTAATTGCACAACTCCTCTACTCCTCTCTTTTGATCTTCATCGTCTCACACCATTCTTTTTAATTGACTTTTTATACACTTTAATTACACATGTTTTTCTCACCACAATTTAATATTGACTCAGACACACCACAAATAATTTATCCTATTTTAATTTTTCTTTTTAATTTAATTGGATTCTAATTTGAATAATTCAATAATCCTTTAATTTTAAGTATACACTAAGGGTTTAAGACGTTAATTGTTAGAAAAACTCATCTTAAAATCACTAATTAAAGCATATGTTAAAATAATTTAATTAATGTATAAAATATAAGAGATTTTAAGGAATGTATTCATATCATGATTAAATTAAAGGCTCATATACATCAATTTATCCCCGACATATACATATAAACCCTTTGAAACCCTCATAATTACTCTTTTCATACCTTTTTATTTAGCTAAACCTATAATTTTCTACCCATACCCCTACATTTTAGGGTACATTTACACATTGAAATGGCTTTTTAGGATAAAACCCTAACATATACACATATGAGCTTCAGTAATTTTGAAAATAGGTCATTTCAAGGTAATTTATCAACAATGATATAGAGGGGGTTTAGATATCACCAATCAAAAATATTTTTATTTTCCTGAATATCAACTTGAAGATGGAAATCTTTCTAACAGCGCTGTCGGAGAGAAATACTCTCCTCACTTGGAAGACAAATCAATACAAACAACTCCTATGCACACAAAAGTTTATATACTTTTTAGGTGAAGATTTGCTGAAAATTTCACGTCTTGGAAGGAGTAAAATTCAAGCTCGCAAGAGAATGGATCGGTTGTCGATGTCCAAGATTATCATGAAGGCAAACAGCTAGGTAACTACTACAAGCTTTCTTTAAAGCTAGGTAACTACTACAAGCTTGCTTAAAGAAGAAGATCTTGATGTAAATGATATAGTTGACTTGTACTGAAGAAAACCATGAAGACATTATGAAGCAATAATGAGTCAACTCGGTGTCAATGTGTTGTTTTTATTATGTCAATAGTTCAAAAGATAATGATGTGTCAAACGATTATGTTATTAATAATTTCTCGCATCACCTTTTGGCATAAAGCACTTTTGAGAGAAACTCTAAATTTAGATAGAGTTCAGCAGTCGAACTGAAAAAGGGAAACGCAACATCATCTACATGGGAGGAGTTCACAACAAGAAAATAATGAGTGGTCGCATGGAATTGTGTTTTTGGGTACATGAGCATGAGAAAGGATATCTCACAGATTAGATGGGGGAGAAAAAGCGGCCAGAAAAAAAAAAGGAAGCTCGGTGGGCGCCGTCAAAGCCCATGATCCATCCACTTCTGATCTGTTCTTGTTCACTGAAGAGGAAGATTGCCGATTCTGCATGGAAAAGAGAGAAGGGACACCGGAGAGAATAGCGGAGAACTGGACAATACTGAGGGAAACTTTTAGCTCGCATACTACAAAGATTGCGCGGGCGTCTGGAGTGGAGGAGGGATGGTAATATTGCGATTGGCGTTACTGTGTTCAACGTCCTGATATTCAGGGCTATTCGAGTTGAAGCGGGTGGCACAGAGAAAAGAAAACGAAGTTCCATAAGATCAAGGATGCATGGACAGATCTTACGAAGGCTTATTTGCGGATTAGGGAAAGAACGCATGTAATCAGGGGGCGAAAAACCATTTCCTAACTCTGATAGGCTTAGCGCTATTCTCTGTGATGAATTCTAAGTTTTACCATGCTATCTGATATGTTCGTGCGATGTAGGAGATCAACTTTGACCATGTTTATCTCTGGCGACGCGTAAATTCAATAACGCAGAGAAGACAATAAGGAGAGAGGACGGCTGAATCAGAAAAACAAGCCAATTCAATGTTCTTTCAGCTGCAGAAGAGTTTACATCCGCTGTCCGCCTCTCATCATCTTTTTCAACTGTCAAAGCATGCTAGCGCCATAGTTTTTTTGATTGATTGAACTGATAAAATGATCCTGGAATCAATCCACGTCGAATTAAAAATGCTGTGCTGGTCTACGTGGACTCTGATAGATCAGGAAACAAACCAGAGTGACAGACTCAATGAAGAAGAGGTGAATAGACAACCGGACCCTGAAGAAAGTAGAGAGGATCCTACACTCGTCTATCTGCAGCACTACGAGCACTATCTCTAAGGCGAGCATTTGTTGCATTTGGTTTCAAAGTATAATATAAAGTGACTTATCAGTTTGTATTAACACCTCCTTCACTGTGTATCTAAACAAAAAAAAACAATGAAAATATTATATCTGCGCTCATACATTTTAAATACTGTTATTAAATTGCGAGTTCTTATAACCATTTAGCATTTGTTTTCTGTCATTCGTGACGATTGTACGATGAAAGATTAGGGAATTGTTATGTATGCAAGAAGTTAAATTAAACGATTCAATCTGATGAAGAGGTATGGATTCAATTGCTAGCGTCTTCTCATTGCTCAAATTCAATTATGGTATCGACGTCTGGCAAAGCAACATTGGTTTGATACTATAAGGACAGATATTCAGACCATACTACAATGCTGGAATTTTCTGATGATGTTGCTGAAACTTTTGCATAAGCATATGTAGTTCTTTGATTGTTCTATGATTCGGAAATTTGAGCAAACCACTTCTGAAACAAGTAAATCTAACTGCGCTTGGATTGATGTTTCTAATGCTCTATCATTACAAATTCGTCATTTTTTTGAAATACGTTAATACGTGAATCGGACGGTTATGATGAGTTTTCGATATATTGTGTGAAATACGTTAATATATTCAACTTCTTGTCATGACATCTAGCCTCAATATGCTTCAATCATTACATGGTTGACATTCAATGTACATATTGACTTCCTTTATTTGTTGTTTTTGCTTCGTCAAGGTAAGCATGTCTCTATAAAGGATTTTGATTTAGCATAATAAATGTTAGAAAAGTCCTATTTTGCAGATTAAACCTATAAAAATGTGATTAAAATCTTTATCGAAACTTGCAAGATTATGTATATTTCTTATTACCTATAATCGTTCCTTTAAAATATAAAAGCTTACATTGAGGAACTCTGTGTTGAATCATACAAAATTTATATGATGATGCTAAAGTAGAATGTTGACTCGAGCTTTATGATAAGATAAACATTTCAAGAGTATATATATGATAAGGGTTTGAATTTGAACTCATCAAATTATCTTGAATCTAATTATCTCTTTGAGTCTTCATAGCATTTGAGTTTGCTCCAAGCACCCGGCGTGCACCCTTTTTTTCTGATGGTTGGCCTAATCCACCAGCCGTCGCTTTCGTGCCCACAATGCTAGCCATTTTGGCATAGTTTTTGCCTCCTCACTGTCAGCTCTCCATCAAAAAGTGCATCATGGAAATCTTCATAAAAAATGGAATGATCTGCATCATCACATGAAACCTATAAAGGCTAAGAAGTTTTCTCATTAGGACCAGCATTAGACTGTCCACTTGTAAAAAGAGGCAGCAAAGTATCATACATGTCTTTGGAACTAATAGATGTCTCCTTAGTATATGAAATTAATGGTTGAATAGCGTCTTCCACAAAAATATCATGGCTAACCAAAATGCGCTTAGTCTGTGGATGATACAGATGATAGCCTTTGCTTTCAGAACTATACCCAACAAAAATACATTTCAATACTTTATCATCTAATTTTCTATGATATTGTTCAGGCACTAATGCATATGCCAAAGAAGCAAAACCATGCAGAGGAGCAACATATGACTTCCAACCATGCCAAACCTCATATGGAGTGATAGACTACAATGCTTTAGTGGGACACCTGTTAAGTACTTATGATGCACACATAACAGCCTCCAGCCAGAAACTTTGTGGTAAAGCCTGACTCGTGACCATACACCTCGCCATCTCCATGAGTGAGTTGTTCTTCCATTCAGCAAATCCATTCAGTTGAGGTGTATATGGCAATGTACAGTGATGTTTTATCCCAGTTTCAGCCAAAAATGCATTAAAGTGATAAGACATATATTCCCCCTCTCGATAAGAATGGAGGGTGTCCCATTTTACATGCTCACATATTTTCAACCAAAACCAAAAACTATTTGAAGCACATAAACACTTTTGGCTTTACTTTCAATGAAAGTCATGAAGTAAAGATAGTTTTTAATAGAAGATGTTTCCATAGGACCATAGACATCACTCTGAACATGCTGCAATTTCTGAGTAGCTCCAACTGAACCATCTTTTGGAAAGGAGAAATGTTGCACTTTGCCCAAAATATAGCCTTCACATACATGTTTATCAAGTGAATCAAGTTTGGGCAAAGAGAACACCATTTCATATTTCAGTAGGCATAGAAAGCTAGCAATCCAGATGACCATAGTGTGCATGCCAAAGCTTTGCATCTGACATAGCCTGAGAATCATGTACTACACATGTAGAATCGTTCATAGACTTTTCATAATTTATAAGCTCATACAACCCATGCCATAAGATGTTAGAAGCAATAATCACGTCACCATTTGAGAGATCATGAACTCTATATTTGTGATCAACAAAATTTACAACTAAGCCAATCTTGGCTAATGCAGAAACTGATAACATATTTTTCTTGATCCTTGGCACAAATAAAGCATCTGACAATGTATAAGAACTACTATCAGTAGTAGTCAGAATGCGTTTATCAACACGCATGATAGGATAAGAGGAGTTTTTGGCACATGTGATAGTATTCCCTGTAGGGGAAGGCTCAAGTGAAGTGAAGAAACTGCACTACGAGGTAATATGTTTAGTTGCCCCACTATCAAAGTACAAACATGTGAGCCTATTGCAAACATACAATGCTCATGAGATGATAGGTCCAAATTGCAAATAGTCGTAAATGCCCATTCTTCATTCTACAAAAGATTAGTAGACTCTGTTTTCGGTGTAGAGGCCTCTAAAACAACCATTATAGCCTCTTTGTTCCTTGCCTCTTTTGTAGCTTGTTTTGGACAATTATTTATGACATGATGATTTACTTTGCAGTACTTGCAAAACAATTTCTGCTTTTTTATTTTCTTGTCATCTCTATCATCCCTCTTTGATTGTCTAGAATTAGTAGATTTCTTCTTACTAGTAGAAGAGCTCCATTTACCTTTGCCCTTCTGGCTAGCTATGAAAGCTTGATCTCCAACACACATAATGCATTTGCTCTCCCTAGACTGATCTTCCTACCATAGAAGAGAGACTAACTTCTCAAATGATAAGGCATTTGGATTGCCTTTCATCATCAAACAAAGAGTAGAAGAAAAACTCTGGTATGAATTGGGAAGACCATTTAGAACATTCTATAGAAGTGAACTCTCAAAAAGACTTCTTCAGTAGAAATTAATTGTTCATTCAAATCTTTGATCTTTGTTAGAAAACTATCCATAGAATCACCTTCATTCATATGCTGACTCTCCAACTATTTTCAGAGGTAAGCAACAAGAGCCTCATTCCTAGCCTGGTAGGATGTGGTAAGTGTATCGGAAGCATCCTTACATATTTTGGAAGAGAAAATGTGAGGAATAATATCAATTTTGATAGACAAGGCTATCAATGAATGTGTTTGAGCATCTCTGCCATCCTAACAAATTTTCTCTATAGTAGCTACAATAAGAATCGTAGCACGGACCTGAATCTGCAAAATATCACCATCTTTGATGCCATTTGCATCAGCTTCAGTACATGTATTTGTAGGTGTAATAGGACGTTTTTCAACACCCTACATAATATTCCACAATCCTTTTGCAACCAATACATGATGCATCATATAAGCCCACAATGGGTAATTCGTACCATCCAACTGATCCTCAATAACCAACATATGAAATACATCACTGCTTTCAACCATGGCCATTGACTAAAATACCCTACTATAGAAAAATGATTCTATTTGGAAACATTGAACAAAACCCTGACAAGTTCCGCTAAATGTGTAGGAGACTTTGAGATGCTTGTACTAGTGAGCCAAAACAAATAATGAAAAGATGAAATAGCGTGCACAAGCACTATGATAGTGCATTCAAGGGCAAAAATGAGCTCAAACCGTGATTTTCCCACCACATAGCAAAGTGGTTTTGATCTCCTAATCCCCTAAGTATGCTCACCAAATTTCATGCAATTGGTGACCTACTCTGATACCAATCATTGGAGTTTGAGGTCTGTGGAACCACGCAAATAGTGTTGAAGGAGATGGTGGATAGATTCTAGAAATGAAGTGGTGTTGCAAAATCCTACTTCACACCAACCAAGAAAAAGTTGTGGAGAGTAGAGTACACCTATTGAGCTTCCCCAAAATCACAAATAATCACCTAAGCTCTTTGGATTATGATCCTCTGAACAATGGATCAAAACAGATGATTAGAAAATTCAACTATGAGCTAAGACTTGCTATTTTGGTCTCTATACATGTTCAGTAAAATGAACACTGCTCTCAACTTGCTAGAAATTTATCAAACTCCTTTTGAGAGTATCTAACTAACTTAGATAGCTACCAATCATAATTTATTTCACTTGAAATGATCAAGTGTACGCTGAGAAATAAACTTAGAAATTTAAGGATGCATCCCAAAAATTTCAGGCTTCAATAGTATGCAAACTATTGAGCATAGTTGTGAAGATATCTCAAGATTTAGAAACAAAATAAAAATGAAATATCGTAGCTATAAAATATACAATATGTTGAATCTATACCACTTTAAAGCACATAAAATGTGTTGGAAGAGATGGATGGATAACACAAGGAAGTGAGGTGGTATTGCTAAACCTTGCTTAGTACCTGCCCTATTTCACTTCAGAGTTGAGTAGTAGGTCCTCTTAGCTTGAAAATGAAACCAAATATGTACCTATGTACTTTGGAGTTGAATCAAAACGGACTACTAAATTAAATGAAACCAAATATGTACCTATGTACTTTGGAGTTCAAACAATTAAATCAAAACGGACTACTAAGAAAATAGCTAGTGATCAAAAGCTTGTTATTTTGGTACATACACCTGTTGGATATTTTGCTCAGTGCTCACACTACAATAGCAATTGATAAAACTCCTTTTGAAGGAATCACATTAGCTTATATAGCTAATGATTTCAAGCGGAATCATAAAAAATGATGAACTATACTGTGAGGAATTAATTTAGCAACCAAAGGCTTACCCTCGACTTTTTAGGGACTGAGCAGAGAGTGACCAGAGAGAAACTAGATGGTGATTTCTCCCAAATGACTAAACCAAATGTCTTCAAATTTTTAGAGCTTAAAATAGACTTCAAGCAAGTTCCAACAAGCTATAGATCATGCAAAATGGATAAGAACGCATTGAGATGAAAGCAAAGATCACTATTTTGAGAAGTCATAGTAGAGAAGTAGAGAGAGATGATCAATGATGTATATCTATTAGAGCACATGATTTTACAAGGTCACTGGAATTATGATGATGCCCATTGATAGTGGGATGAGTGAGCTATAGTGTAAGCTACTCAACCTCTACAAATGATCAATAAATAAGCTCCAAGAAGAGGCCACACGGCTGCAAGTTTTCAAGCTCCTTTTATAACTATCTTCTTCGAATTTTGAATTTGAATTCAAGTTTGGCTCCCACTAAAAAGTGATCCTATTGATCTAGAAGATATAGTCTCATGAAAAACGCGTAGCTAATATGCTTCCTACCTCCACGAGATACAAGGCTCTTGAAAGATTCTCAATGTTTTAACACTTTACTAATGGTAAATGACTAATTGTTACAAGCTATGATTCATATGGATCATCACATGCTTCCACATAAAATCTTCCAAGCAAAGCCAAGTGTGAAGGCTTGTGTTCTTGCACCAATAGCTCCCCCTCAAGGCAAAAATCTTGGCTTGCACTTCTTCATGAGTCTTCTTGAATATCCTGTAATCCAATCATAGTTTTGAACCTACAAAGTTTAGTACCATGAAGTGCTTTGGTTAACAAATATGTCTTGAAATGGAAGATGCTACTCATACTCTAGAATTAATCACAAAATAAACTAACTATGGAGGAAGGAATAAAAGATATGAAAACATGATGAGTAAATTAAAATGGAAAGAACTTACAAAGATTGCTCTGTGAGCATGGAGACTCCATGAGGAGTGGAAGAACACTCTTGGCAATGAGCTAGAGTGGAATGACTTGTGAGGAGTGAAGGGAGGCCTTGCTTATATGGATTTTGGGAGAATTCCCTTGCATGTGGGATATATTTGCTTGCATGAGAATGAATCTAGGTTTGGACAAAAGGGTGGAGCATGGAACTCTCAACACCACCTGTCCATGTGATGACCCTTTTGTTGTTAGCATGGGGACTAGTGACATATGGGATCACTTAGTCCATTTGGTTTTTAGGATCTAAGGACATATGTGATCCTCAGACATAACTTGGACATATGGCATCCAAGTGTGGGACATATGGCATCCCTAGGATCTTGGGACATATTGGATCCCAAGACATATACTTGGACATTTCGGATCCAAGTGGTTTTTAATGGGATCTAGTGACATATGGGATCCCTAGACATGTACAAGGGTTTACATCATGGGGTAGGTAGTGCTTATGGAACCATTTGCCACCTTTTGAGTATTTTTCCTTTCCTGGGTCTTTTGTTGTTGGTGTAGCCTTTGTCTTGTGAGCTTCATGGCCTTGTAGTGGGCTTTGAGTATCATGTGTTCAAGCCATAGTGAAGGTCTTACTCTTTTAAACAGCAATATCCAGTCCCTTTACATGGGGCTTGAGTGATGTGGAGCTCGATGAGATTAACTCTTTAGAGAGCTAGTATATTTTCATTTCAGAGTATACATGGCTTCAAGATACAAGTGTTTCAAATGACATTGGGAAGGTCCTACCTTCTTTAAAAAGGTGGTGTCTAATCCCTTATGCATAAGTTATGACTATCTCGATTTGAGGATTCACAAGTAAAAGTGAGACATAAAATATCCCTCTTAAAATCAAATGAGTTGGACTATTAGATAAGCGGTTCGTGAATCCTGCCCATTTACATAAAATACTTGTGAACCGGCTATGATTCAATTCTATGCAAATTGTGGCATCCATTTATTGTCATGCATGCGATGGGTTGTAGTGACATAATTGATGATGTAATACACAATTCACCACCTATGCTATTTTTGGCTCTTGTAACTTTGAGCGCCCAGAGCAAACACTTTTTTTGAAATTCACATGTATTCTCCAATAGCCAAGTCTTTCTGTTGAATATGAACAGGCTTCACGTGATGAATAACTTTTCTAAGGGCACCTCTTTAATGGCAGTGGATTCGTTGAGCTTAGAGCTTAAGAAGCTTCTATTTCTGATTGGCGATGAGAAAAATCTCTCCTTTTTTTGAGACAAAAAATTCTGAAATTCCCACCCCATTGGATGGTGGCTATGCACCAAGCATTCTATGTACTCACTGAGCAAGGCTTTACAAGGTATTTGCTTGGAAGGAATGTGCATTCCTTCTCCTGCGGTACATTCTTTCTTTGTGATTTTGCACAGATAACTTGACACAAGCAGATGTATCGCGACATCTTTCTACATCTACAACACCACAATGTTTATAGTGTGAACTTTTAAGTGTAGTCGACGAGATACTGAAACCCATTTGTGTGTGATTCTTTCTCAACACCTCTTTTCTGTTCCACTTAGGACTACCACTTGGGTTCTATTCTGCTTATCTCTGAAAGTGGTAGTAGTGCTTTGATGTGTCACGTCTCGCACTTAATAGAGATGTCAAAAGAATACTCACATAGCGCAACCCACAGAGTACATCAATGATCAGAAGGATGCACACAGCCAAAAGATGATGTAATTGTAGCAAGGCAACAGAGATTACAGGTGTGCAATCTCTCTCTCTCTCTCTCTCATGAAATTACAGGTGCGAAATGATATTCACGAAGGTCTTCTTCTCACCTTGGATTGCACATCAAATTTTATGTTCTTCTGGTTGATGATGAATCATAATAGATTGCATACAGATACACATGCAATATCAGGGCTTCGTATTGATGAAGTTTTCATTTGTGCTTTAATGTTCAGAGGAAGCTTCTCCAATAGAAATCTGAGTAAAGCTGACTTGGTGCCTTTGCTCTCTTTGATGATGGCACGGTCTAGCTTCTTAGATTTTGCCAAGGTAGAGATTTGCCTACTATGCAATATTCAAACTTTGAACTTCTTCTACATTATTCCCCACCATGATCACCTTTGTCCTATTCAAAGTTCTGCTTCAATAGAAGCACCTCCATCGCAAGGCTTTCGAGTTGTTGTAGGTGGTAGGAGTTGGATGGCCTCCTATAGTTGCTGAATGATTAGGACCTATGGGGTCTTGAACCATACTCCACAGCTGTTCAGAGTGGCATTTTTGAACTTGACTATGGCGCATGATGGGGAGGAAGTTATGGATGAAGGTACCTTCTGGGGGAGTGAAGGTGCTGATGACAAAACGTATTTGTGCAGGTTGTTCATGGTTGAAACTCATGAAACACATCTTGGAAGCTATAGCATCATATGATTGAAGAGGACATTCCGTAGCTCTCATCACATGAATATTTTATTGGAATATGTCACAACCATTGTGCAAAACAAAGGAGGAAGAAGGGGAATTGTACAAAAATGCAATAATTACAAATTCTTAAAGGAAAACATAAAATGAAGGATTACAATCATGCATATTGAAGAATGAGGATAGTGCTTAGAAGCACTTTTATTATGAAGGGAGGGAGGGAGGGATTAAGAAAAAAATGTATATTTATTAATGATGAAAAAAAAAGATGAAGAAACTCAAAGAAAATGAACCTATGCTCTGATACCATGTTGAAATGAAAGATGGTACTCCTACTCTACAATTAATCACAAAATAAACTAACTATGGAGGAAGGAATAAAAGATATGAAAACATGATGAGTAAATTAAAATGGAAAGAACTTACAAGGATTGCTATATGAGCATGGAGACTCCATGAGGAGTGGAAGCACATCTTGGCAATGAGCTAGAGTGGAACGACTTGTGAGGAGTGAAGGGAGGCCTTGCTTATATGGAGTTTGGGAGAATTCCCTTGCATGTGGGCTATATGTGCTTGCATGAGAATGAATCTAGATTTGGACAGAAGGGTGGAGCACGGAACTCTCAACAATATGCACATTGCATATTGGTAGATACATGTGCAAGTTGAATCTCTTTGCTCAATATCTTCTCTCTAACATAGTGATATTATACTTCTACATGATTGGTTCTTGCATGATAGATAGGATTGGTTGCAAGATGCAAAGAACTTGTACTGTCACGAAAGATCATAGGCAAATGAGTATGAAGTCCCAAATTTGAATATAGCAATTTAATCCAAATAGCTTCTTGTGTAGCATTGGCTAATCCCCTGTATTCAGCCTATGTTGAAGATAGAGAAATAATTGGTTGCTTCTTGGAAGACCATGAAATGGGCTTATCACATGCAAAAGAAAGATATCGAGAAGTACTCCTCATGTCATCCTTACAACCTGCCCAATCTGCATCTGAGTATAGCTTGATGTCCAAATTTGATGTGTATGGAAAGTAAAGACCTTGATTTTGAGTACCCTTGAGATACTTCAAAATCCTTTTAGCAACTTCTAAGTGAGTTGCTCTATGTTTATGCATGAATTGACTTAAAACACTTACTCCATAAGATATATCTATCCTTGTCAAGGTTGCATACTTTAGACTCCCAATTATGCTTTGATATCCTGCAATGTCTTCAAGCAAATCACCTTCATGAGCACTCAATTTATGATTTACCTCCATAGGAGTGCTAGCTACCTTTGCATTCTCCAAGTGGAACTTCTTCAACATGTCTTGGACATATTTTCTTTGAGTGATATAAATTCCAGAGTTAGTGTAGACTAACCAAAGTCCAAGAAAATACTTTAGAAACCCTAGGTCCCTAATTTTGAACTCCTGCATCATTTGGTTCTTGATTTCTTTGATGCCATTGGCATCACTGTCTATAAGTATGATGTCATCAACATATACACACAAGTATATCATTTCTAAGCTACTTCTCTTGACAAACAGAGAAGAATCTACCTTGCTCATCATGAATGCTTGATCTTGAAGGTAGGTAGTTAATCTATGGTTCCATACCCTAGGTGCTTGCTTCAAACCATAAAGAGCTTTGTTCAATTTGCACACATAATTTACCTTGCTTAGGTCTTCATAACCAAGAGGTTGAGCCATGTACAGCTCCTCTAAAATCCAACAATTTAAAAAAGCATTCTTCACATCTACTTAATACATATTCCAATTTCTAGATGCAGCCACACTTACCAATACTCTGATGGTTAGCATTTTAGCCACAGGTGAAAATTTATCTTCATAATCAACTCCTTGGGTTTGTGCAAAACCCTTGGCCACAAGTCTAGCTTTATACCTGTTCATGGATCCATCTGAGTTCCTCTTGATTTTGTAAATCCATCTAGAACCAATTACCTTCATTGATGCCTTCTTGAGTACTAGTTCCCAAGTATCATTCTCTTGGAGTGCTTCTATTTCTTCATCCATAGCTTCCTTCCATTCTGCTTTGGTCTTTGCTTCTTCATATGAAGAAGATTCTTCAAGTGATGAATCCTTAGCAAGATAAATGGAATGCTTAGTAACTAATAAAGTATCACGCCCATATCTGATTGGCTTCTTACTCTCCCTTTGTGATCTCCTTAGAGATTGGTTGGATAATTCAAGTAAGTCTTCCAACCTCTTCATCTTGGCCTTGCCCTTTGATTTCCATGCTTTGAACTCTTCTAGGTTGATAATGTCCTCATCATTTGATTTGATATCTTCAATTGTGCTTGGCTTCTCCTTGGTGAGTCTTAGAAACTCCTCTTCCAAGTCATATGGCAATTTGACCTTCCTGCATTCACTTTCAAACCAAGAATCATTCTCATCAAACACATCTCTATTGACCATAAATCCTTTGTTGGATGGATTATAAAACATGTATCCTTTTTTATTTGAATCATACCCTATGAAGATGCACTTATTTGCCTTAGGGTCTAGCTTACCTCTTATTTGAGATGGAACATACACATAAGCAACACATGCAAATATTTCACAATGATCAAGTGATGGCCTCCTACCATGCCATGCTTCATATGGGGTCATCCCATTAAGTGATTTGGACAGCAACCTATTTATAAGATAAGTGGTAGTAAATTAGGTAATTTCTTTTCATTGAGCATTGATCTAGCTGCTTTCACAATCAACTTGTCTCTCCTCTCTACTACCCCATTTTGCTCAGGGGTATACCTGGTAGTAATCTCCCTTTTGATACCTCTGTTCTGCAAAAATGCATCAAATTCATTAGAGAAGTACTCACCTCCTCCATCTCACCTTATCCTCTTTAGACTTCTTCCTGTTTGATTTTCCACAAGTGCAAGATATTTCTTGAAGCAACTACACACTTCATCTTTATGTTTCATAAATTACAAGATAGTCCACCTATTGAAATCATCAATGAATGACCCATAATACCTTAAGCCTTAAATGGAAGGATCCTTGCTTGGTCCCCATACATCTTTGTGGACAAGTTCCAAGTAATCCTCATGCATATAGCCTTTCTTTGTAAAGGGTAACCTATGTGATTTACCAAACTAATAAGCACCACATTTATAGATCATGTGTTGCTTGGATATATTAGGTATCCCAAGAACACATTGATCTCTACATATCTGCTTCAAGGTTCTCTCACCAATGTGCCCTAATCTTGTATGCCAAATCTCAAGCTCTGACAATGTTTGATCCTTGAAATTATAAAGTGCAATGTTTCTAGTGTCCTCAAGTTCAAATGTAAATAATCTACCTGTTTTTTCTCCCTTGGCAATTCTCTTGAATCCATGTGGGGGTTCCTCCATAAAAGCTCCATATTTGTTGAACCTAACTTGTAAACCCTTTTCCACTATTTATCCAACACTCATCAGATTCTGGGTGATAGTAGGTACATAAAGAACCTTGTTCAAAAGATTTCTATTCCCATCACAAGTTTTGACATTTCCTACCTTGACCACTGAATGCTTGGTGTCATCACGTGTATGCATATGGTGCTTTCCCTTGGGCTCCTCAAGATTATAAAGAAGAGCTACATTGCCTACTACATGGTTTGAACAACTTGAGTCAATATAGTATGATTCATATTGATCATCACATGCTTCCACGTAAAATCTTCCAAGCAAAGCCAAATGTGAAGGCTTGTGTTCTTGCACCAAAAAAAATCATCAACTATGCATTGAGAACCAAGTCTGAGAAGATCACTATTATGAGATGAGCTTCAGAGAGAAGTGAAGTAGAGATGTGATCAATTTATATGTATTCAATCACATAGAATTATAATGACATCGGCAATGTATAATGGCACAATGTGAGGGTAGTGAAGGAGCTATGGAATGAGCTTGCTAAACACAAAAAATCCCTCTCAAAATGATCTCCAAATCGTGCAATTTTCATGCACAATTTTGATTCATTTTTATAGCTAGAATTGGTGCCACTTTTTGAATTCAAATTCAAGCTCTTACCATAAAGTGAATTTTAAATTTTAGGACTTACTTTGTCATCAATCAACTACCAACTACTTCGATATTTGATTCCTCCTAACTCCACATGTGAGTTGTGCAATTAACATATGCACTTTTACAAGGATAAAAGTAAATTATTTTTTACAAGGGAATAGTCATATTTGACTATGAAATAAATGCTAATTTTCGAAGTACGTATGCTTGGACTCATTTGCACCAATATCTCCCCCTCAAGCCTAACATGGGTGGTCTTCATTTCCCTTTGATTTCCTACAATCCAATCATCATCTTGAACCTCTTCATCTTAGTTCCCTCCAAAGCTCTTGTTAGCATATCTGCACATTGAAAATTGGTTGATACATAGAACAATTGGATGTGCTTGCTAAGTAGCTTCTATCTTACATAATGATAGTGCACTTAAATGTGCTTAGTCCTTGCATGATACATAGGATTATCACCCAAAAGAAGTGAGCTAGTGTTACCTCCAAAGATCATTGGAGTACAAGAATGTAATCCCAAATCTATGTAAAGTAGTTTAAGCCACATAGTTTCTTGTGTTGCATTTTTTAAGCCTCTATATTTTGCTTCAATTGATGACAATGCCATAGTTGGTTCTTTCTTTGATGACCATGAAATTAGCTTTGAACTTCTTAAAGATAAGTAGCCAAAAGCGCTCCTACTACCATCTTTTGAGCAAGCCCAATCTGCATCAGAATATAGCTTGATATCCAAGTCTGATGTGAATGGATAAAATAGTCCTTCATTTATAGTACACTTTAGATACTTTAAGATCCTCTTTGTAGCTTCCATGTGAGGTTTTCTTGATGTATGAATAAATTGGCTTAATGTACTTACTCCATATCATATCTTCACTCTTGTTAGGGTTGCATAATTGAGACTCCAAACAAGCCTTTGATCACCTCTAGTATCTTCAAGGAGTTCTCCATCATGAGAACTAAGTTTGTGGTTGAGTTCCATGGGTGTACGTGCAACTTTAGTGTTCTCCATCTTGAGTTTGACTAACATATCACGAATGTACTTCCTCTGAGTAATAAAAATTCCAGAATCTGAATATACAAGTTCCAATCCAAGAAAGTATTTTAACAAACCAAGGTCACTGATAAACTCTTCCATCATATGAGCTTTGATTTGCTTTATGCCATTGGCATCATTCCCTGTAATAATAATGTCATCCACATAAACACATAGATAGGTAACGTTTGAGTTATTCTTCTTAATGAACAAAAAAGAATCTGCTTTGCTAGCAACAAAACATTGGTCCTGCAAATATGTGATAAGCCTATGGTTCTGAGCTCTAGGAGATTGCTTCAAACCATTGAGTGCTTTCCTTAATTTGCATACAAAATCTCATTTTTCCTATTAGTGCAAGAGAATCCAAGCCCACATACTTGGATGATTAGCCTATTTTCTCATGGAGCCTTATATGATCAATCCCTTGTAAAATCAATTACAATTACCTTTGTAAAAGAGTCCTACATCCTTGAGGAGGTTAGGAAGCTTCAAAAATCATAATTGATTGATGAGAGAGTATATCCTATAGTTTAAGATTTACGTTTAGGTAGACTTTTGAATTTGAATTCAAAAGATTGGCTCAAAACTCAACTATAAAAGTAGATAAAAGAGACACGCATGGTGATGCCTCGATTAGGAGATTACTTGAGAGGACTACATTTTGATTTGATAGCTTACTGCATAGATCACTCACTTTCCTCACATTGTGCAATAGATTATTTCCAATGACATTGTAATTCTATGTGATCTAATACATACATTTTCATTACATCTTTACTTCACTTCTCTCCCATAACTACATCACTACAATGATCTTCTCAGATATTGTTCTCAGTGTATGATTGATGATTTGTTATGATCTAAAGTATTATAGATTCAATATACTATCTACTTTATAGCTACAAAATTGCATTATCATTGCTTCTCTAAGTCTTGAAATATCATCACTTCATTACTCTCTAGTCTGTTGACTAACGCATCCCAAAAATTTCGGGCATGTCCTATGATTTTCTAAACATAATACTGAGCGTGTAGTTCATCTTTTTTATTGAAATCACTCATGATTGGTAGCTGTCTAAGTTAATTAGACATCATCAAAAGGAATCAGACTAATTGTTATCATGTTCAAAGCACTGTTCAAAATACTGAACAGGTGTAGAGACTAAATAACAAGTCTATGACTTTGGATCAATCTCCTTCCTATCTGTTTTGATCCGTTGATTAGTGGAGAATGTTCCAAACAACATAGGTGATTATTTATGATGAGACAAAGCTTAACAAGAATGGTGAAAATTCTAGAGGTAACCAATCTTCTACCCTTCATATAGATAAAAATAAAAGTAACGATAAGGGTAACAGCAAAAAGAATGAAGAAGAGGTTAGTATGTCTCAAGTTAACTAGAAAGGTAGAGGAAGAGGTACTAAAGGAAGGGGCAGACGAGGAAAGCAAGGCAGGGGGAGATCTCACAACAGTCCACCTTGCAACATTTGTGGCCTTATGAACCATAACATAGAAGAAGCTTCAAGAACACAAGGAATCAAAGGGGAAGAGGCTTCCATAGAGGGAGCTATGGAAAATATGGAGTCAGGTTTAACAATGGAGGAAGCAATTACAATCACAATTATAACCAAGGCTACAACAACATACACTTATCAAGGATGTTACAAAGGAAGAAGAGATTATAACTACACAAAAGACCAAGAAGACTCTCTACTCATCATGAACATGACATCCAAGCAAGGTAAAGATTATGAGCATCTTTTCTATATTGATTCAGGTTGTTCCCATCATGTGCCTGGAAATGTAGCATTGTTATCTGATCTTGAAGAACCAAAAGGGAAGCATGAAGTAGAGACATGTGATGACACTAAATAGTCTGTTAAGAAAATTGGAAATGTCAAAGCTTGTGATGGTAATATGAACCTTTTAAGTAAGGTTTTGTATGTGCCAACTGTAATGAAAAAACTAATCAATATTGGACAAATTGTTGAGAAAGGCTTATAGGTCAGATTCACAAGGCATGGAACATATGTGGAAGACTCTCAACAAGGCTTCAAGAGGATTGCAAGAGCTGAGAAATCTGGTAGACTCTTTACATTTGAGATTGAAGACACCAAAAACATAGCACTCCTCAATTACAATGATCAAACTCTATCTAAACTAGAGATATGGCACAAAAGGCTAGGTCATATAGGAGAAAGAACATTAAAGCAAATGTGTAGTGATTAGAGTGTGCTTGGCATTCCAAATGTGTCTAAGCAACACATGATATACAAGTGTGGAGCATGCCAATTTGGCAAAGCTCACAGGCAACCATTCAACAGAAAGAGGTACATGTATGAAGACTACTTGGAGCTTGTAAACATTGATGTGTGGGGTCCTAGCAAAGATCCATCAATCTCAGCTTCAAATTACTAGGTTTTTTCTATAGATGATTATAGTAGATGGACGATTGTTTACTTCATGAAGCATAAGAATGAAGTATTTACATGTTTCAAAAAGTATTTGGCATTCGTTGACAACCAAAAGGGTAGAAGCTTGAAAAGGATTCAGATCTCATGGAGGTGGGGAGTATTTTTCACATGAATTTGATTCATTCTTATAGGACAGAGGTATAAAGAGAGAAGTCACAACGAGATCTACTCCTTAAGTAAATGAAGTGGTAGAGAGAAGAAATAGATTGATAGTAGAAGCTACAAGGTCAATATTGAATGAGAAGAAACTACCCAATTACCTATGGGTAGAGGTTGTCTCCACAGCCATATATTTGGTTAATAGGCTCCCATCCAAAGCCTTGGATGGAATGACACCCTATGAAGCATGCAATTGCACGAGACCCTCATTGGACCATTGCATAATATTTGGGTGCATTGCTTATGCACATATACGCTCACAGATTAGAGGGAAGCTTCACCCTAAAGTTGAAAAGTGTATATTTATTGGCAACGACCAAAACCAGAAGAGCTATAGGCTATATAATCCCACTAGCAAAGGATTTATAGTTAGTACAGATGTAGTGTTTGATGAAAATAATTCATGGTTTGAAGATGATTATAGGAAGATCAAGTTACCTTATGATTTGGAAAATGACTTTCCAAGTCTCACTCAAGAAGATCAACAATTAGAGGAAGACGCCAATTTAGAGGATGAAGAGTAGATTGACTTCAAGGCTTGGAAATCAAGATGCAAGACCAAGTTCAAGAAATTGGAAGACATTCTATGGAAGAGTAAAAAGCCCATAAGGTATGGCTATGACACATCATTAGTCACCAAGCATTCTGTGTATATCACTAAATACTCTATGATAGAAGGAACTTCTTCATATGAAGATGCCAATAAGAAGGAAGGATGGAGAGAAGCCATGTAGGAAGAAGTTGAAGCACTTCAGGACAACAATACTTGGGAGTTGGTTTGCAAGCAGCCAAGCATGAAGGTAATAGGATCGAGGTGTATATATAAAATCAAGAGAAATTCAGATGGTTATATAAACAGGTACAAGGCAAGGTTAGTGGCAAAAGGGTTTGCTCAAACCCATGGAGTGGACTATGAAGAAAATTTTTCACCTGTGGCTAAGATGCCAACAATTAGGGTTTTGGAAATCGTTGCTGCTTCTAAGAATTGGAACCTATATCAGTTAGATGTCAAGAATGCATTCCTAAATGGATGGATCTCAGAAGAAGTGTATATGGCACAACCACTAGCGTATGAAGATAAGGATAAACCATGTTTTGTATGCAAGCTAAGTTAGGCACTCTATGGCCTAAAGCAAGCTCTCAGACCATGGAACCATAGGCTTGTAACTTATTTGCAGGATCAAAGTTTTGTGGCTAGCAAAGCAAATTCTTCTTTATTTATAAAGAAGACCAACTCAAAAGCTATCTACTTACGTGTCTATGTGGATTGTTGGCAAAAACTTCAGCTCTAATACCACTGGTGCGGAAATACTTTCGCCCTGAAGGTGGATTTCGCGACAAAGCTTGAACTCTGTCAGGCCTGCGGAAAATTGCCGCGCCACCGTAATAGAATGCTAAACTAGAGTGATTTAGAACACCTCTGTAATCAACAGTAGCTCAGCCTAATTAACGTCGCCTTAACTCTGTTATCCTGCGACACAAGTTCCACCGGAACTTCACCATACTGTCACTGGACAGACACCGTAATCGTACCGGAACTTCACTGAAATGAACTTCTACTTTGATTTTAATTACTTCAAGTGAACATACAAGAAGTAAGAAAGTGATTCGTGAGCTTTCTCCACTTAATGAACTCTTCTGAAGTTTAAGGAAAACTTCACAGTTCTGAAGTGCTACTTTCCGGTTAGGTTTTGTACTGCATGCACATCTCCTTTCCACCCGAAACTGTGGTCAGCTTAAAGTAGAGACGTCTAGCTACAAGATGAGCTATCTCTCATACAAAGCTTCAACCTCTACTGCAAGATATACTTCGTTGTTCTACCGGAAAATCTTGTTTCTGAGAAACTGTAACTGGTCAGAAATTACTGAAATATGTTTACTGAGTAAACTGTTATTCACCGAAACATGCGTTTACAGAGAAGGTACTGAAACACGTTTAGTAACGAGTCGTGACAGTTAACGATAAACGAAACCTCCTACCGTAACACGAAGTAGCTTCAAATTCTTCACAAGTAAAGATTACGCGTAGACATCCACATGAACATGTGTTTTCGATTTGAGAAGATGTGTACAAGTAAGCTTGGCCACTTCTCGCTCAAGCTACAGAAACTTTCCTACAGTGAGTAGTTTCTTATTACCATCTCTCTTAGATGAGAAAGCCCGACACTTCAGGCTTGTGTTATTCATCAGTACATACGCGATCTATGGCGTCTTCTGAGAACTCCTAACTCTCTCTTCACTCATACGCGCATCTCACACGCATCATCTCTCTCTCTGTGTTCTCCGTCTGTGTGTGTTTTTCAAATCTTGCTGTATATATATATATACACTTTCTTTTGGCGCTTCTCTGCGCTGTCACTCTTCAATTTGCGTTATGCGTGCCTTACGCGCCCGTCGCGGTTAATTGCTCTGTTATGCGCACACCATGCACTAACTTCGCATACTGTACACCTGTGCACTGATTTTCCAGAAGATTCTGTTTCTCTCTTTGTCTGTTGCGTCAAATTCGTGAGTGTTTCCTTAACAGCTCCCCCTCAATCACTAATTTGACATCTTTCGGTCTTTCATATATCCTTCTTTCTTTTATTCCTGCCATCTCTTTGAATCTGTTTGTCTTCGTTCCATCCAAGCTTTTAGACAGAATGTCTGCAATCTGATCTTTCGTAGGAGTGTAGACAATTTCTATTTCTTTCTCCATTACTTTCTCCCTTAGGAAATGATACTGAATCTCTATGTGTTTTGTTCTTGCGTGAAACACAGGATTCGCTGCAAGATACAGCGAGCTCATATTATCTCCATGTATGATCGGTATACTTTGATCTATACCCATGTTTTTAAGTAAAGTCTGCATCCATATCACTTCCTTTGCTGCTTCTACCAGTCCTTTGTATTCTGCTTCTGTTGACGATAAAGCTACTGTGTGTTGCTTCTTCGAACACCAGCTTACCAGCTTATCTCCTAGGTATATCATATACCCGTGCGTTGATCTTCGGTCATCTTGACTTCCTGCCCAATCTGAGTCACTGTATGCTCTGAGCTTTATATCTGACGTAAAAGGATAATATAATCCTTCCTTTATAGTTCTTTTGATATATCTGAGAACTCTTTGTCCTGCAACCCAATGTTGCTCTGTCGGACAATGCATAAACTGTGAGAGAACTCCCACCGGAAAATTGAGATCCGGTCTTGTTAGCGTAGCATATATTAGGCTTCCTACTAGCGATTGATACTTCTTCATATCTTTAAACTCTGTTCCATCATATTTACTAAGTTTATGGTTTACTTCAAGCGGTGTTGAAGCTTCTCTGCAATTTTCCATATTGAACTTCTTCAGTAAGTTCAGGAGATACCTTTCTTGTGTGACATATACACCATGATCTGTATATGTGATTTCCATACCTAGAAAGTATGATAACTTTCCCAAGTCACTGATCTTGAATTCCTTTTCTAGCAGTTTCTTTACCTCTGTGATTCCTGCATCTGAGGTACCTGTAACTATTATGTCATCTACATAGATACAAATGTAGATCATTCCTTCTTCTGTCCTTTTGATGAGTAGACTTGCATCTGCCTTCGAACTTTGGTATCCAAGTTCATTGAGATATTTCACAAGTCTGTAGTTCCAAGCTCTTGGGGCTTGCTTTAGTCCATTAAGTGCTTTTCTTAACCTGCAAACAAAATTTGGGTATCTGGAGCTTATAAATCCTTCCGGTTGTTCCATATAGACTTCATCTGATATATATCCATTCAGGAATGCATTCTTTATATCTAGCTGACTTAGCTTCCATCCTTTTGATGCTGCTATAGCAATCACTGTTCTTATGGTTGACATTTTTGCCACCGGACTGAACGTCTCGTCATAGTCTATGCCATGCGTCTGAGCATAGCCCTTGATAACAAATCTCGCTTTATGTCTGGCTATCCTTCCATCTGCAAGTTTCTTTATTTTGAACACCCATTTATTTCCAATTACTTTCTTACCGTTCGGTTTAGGAACAAGCTCCCATGTCTTGTTCTCTTCCAGTGCGGTGAGTTCTTCTTCCATTGCTTCTTGCCATTGCTTCTTGCCTTTGGCTTCGTCATAGCTCTGAGGCTCATCCTCTTCTTTAACCATATATGCATAATCTTGTTGAGTTATATACGATGTATCATACGAGTATCTTTCCGGTTGTCTTCTTACTCTGTTTCACCTTCTTAGTTCATATTCTTCGTGTGTCTGAGTACCCGTCTTCATCTTCGTTCCTTATACCTGTTCTGGTCTTGGACGTACTTGCCTCGTCTTCTTTGTTTACCTGTACGATTGTTTTACCTTTCTCTTTTCTTTTTATCTCTTCTTTAAATTCTTCAGCTGTATGACTCTGATCTGCAAACCAGCTTTTCTGTTCATCAAATGTTACATCCCTGGAAACAATAAAATGTTTGGTTAGAGGGCTCCATAACCGGTAACCCATCTGTTTCTCATCATATCCGACGAATACATATTTCTCTGCTTTCGGTTCAAGCTTATGTCTAAGTTGAGACGGTACATAAGCATACGCTACTGATCCAAACACCTTGCAGTGATCAAGTGTTGGCTTCTTTCCCCACCAAGCTTCATAAGGGGTCATTCCTTCTAAGGCTGTACATGGTAATCTGTTTACCAAGTATGTAGCTGTATTTACAGCTTCAGCCCAAAGATAATCTGGGCAATTCTTTTCTTTTAGCATAGCTCGTGCAAACTCGACTAGAGTTCGGTTTCTCCTTTCTGCTACACCATTCTGTTGTGGTGTATACCTACAGGTTATTTCTCTCTTAATACCTGCATTCCAAAGATAGTCATTAAATTCTCGGGAGAAGTATTCTCCCCCTCCATCAGACCTCAGTCTTTTAAGCTTTCGTTCGGTGAGTCTTTCGGCATATGCATGAAAATGCCTGAAAGCTCCAAATACTTCTGATTTCTCTTTCAGAACATAAAGAGTTATCCACCTTGTGGCATCATCAATGAATAAAACATAGTACCTTGATCCGCTGATTGATCCTTCTTTCGTTGGTCCCCATACATCTGTATGTATGAGTTCCAGCACACTGTCATGTTTGAATCCTTACTTCTGGAAAGGTAACCTGTGGGCTTTTCCCATCTGACAGGCTTCGCATTTGTGAATCATATGTTGGTTCTGTACGTTCGGTAATCCCAGTACAGACTGATTCGCTATCATAGCTTTGATTCCTTTTTTGTGAAAATGACCTAATCTCTTGTGCCAGAGATCAAGTTCTGTAATTACCTTTTCATCATGTGTAAGCAGCGCTTGGCCAATGTTCCCTTGTACTCTTAACGTAAAGAGTCTTCCTTCTTTCTTACCAGAGACGATCTGATAATATCCATTCTTGGGATCTTCTACAAATACTCCTTTATTTGTAAATCTGACCTGAAAACCTTTTTCGACTATCTGTCCCACACTGATCAGGTTTTTCGGTATTGTTGGAACATACAAAACATTGGTTAGCAAATCTGCTCCACTCTTGCATTTCACTTTTCCGATTGATTGTACTTTGTGTCTTGTATTGTCAACTGTTTGAACAGAGTGACTAGAACTACCTTTCTCTAGTTCTGACATTAGTTCTATATTTCCTGACAAATGATTAGAGCATCCAGAATCAATGTAAAATACCTTTAGGTCATCATTTTCTGATGTGCTGATTGAGTTCATTATCAATGATGTATGACTTTCATTCTGTGTGTCATTTGCGTAGTTGTTGTAGGTGGTGTTGTAGGATTGGCTCTGTCCCCAACTTCTCACTCCACCTCTACCATAGCCTCCTCTTTGGTTTTGTCTTCCTCTTTGAGCATTACTCTGATTTCTTCCGCTACTGCCTCTGCTATTGTTGTTTTGATTTTGATTTGATCCTTGTTGATTGTGCCAACAGTCATGCGCCAGATGGTTACTTAGTCCACAAATCCAGCAAGCTTTCTTGGTGGTATTCTGGCGGCTTCTTCCTCTTGCTCTTCCTCTGCCAGTGCCTTTTCCTCTTGCGTAATAGGCCTGAGAGCTCGACTCTTCTTCATCTTTTGACTTGCCTTTGTCTTTCTTCTTGTTCTTCATGTACATTGCAGAGCTATGTCCTTTGTCTGCGTCTCCTTTCAGGTCTTGCTCATATGTGAGCATCAAACCAAGCAGCTGATTTAAATCTGGTACAAAATGATTTAAGGAGAGTTCAGTTGATAGTACGAAAGGTTTCCACCTTTCATCTCCTCTCAAACCTGTGAGCACTTGCGCTATCAATCTATGATCTTCGACTTCTTCATTTATGGATCCAAGACTATCTGCTAGATCCTTCATTTTAGTGACATAGTCACTTATGCTTTGACTCGACTTCTTTTTGAATGTAGTAAACTCGGACCATAGGCTAGCCTTCCTGGCTTTCGTAGTATTTTGGAAATGATCTTCCAATGCACTCCATATGTCCTCTGCTTTCTCGAGACCTCTAATGTGCGGTAGCAGATGATCTGAAATAGTGTTGTAGATGTAGGCTCTTGCTGTTGCATCTTTCTTTTGCCATAGCTTCAAAGCTTCTATCTCTTCCTTTTCTGGTTGGCTATCATCTTCGAAAGTCGGCTTCTTTTCTTTTCCGGTCACGTACACCATTAGGTCCTTACTCATAAGTAAGGCTTCCATGCGCATTACCCATGCGGGATAATTATCTCTGTCCAGTTTATCAATTTGGACGTGATCTGCCATGATAGGGAATGCTCTAGGCTCTTATACCAACTCTTGGGAAACTAACCTGCTCTGATACCAATTGTTGGCGAAAACTTCAGCTCTAATACCACTGGTGCAGAAATACTTTCGCCCTGAAGGTGGATTTCGCGACAAAGCTTGAACTCTGTCAGGCCTGCGGAAAATTGTCGCGCCACCGTAATAGAATGCTAAACTAGAGTGATTTAGAACACCTCTGTAATCAACAGTAGCTCAGCCTAATTAACGTCGCCTTAACTGTGTTATCCTGCGACACAAGTTCCACCGGAACTTCACCAGACTGTCACTGGACAGACACCGTAATCGTACCGGAACTTCACTGAAATGAACTTCTACTTTGATTTTAATTACTTCAAGTGAACATACAAGAAGTAAGAAAGTGATTCGTGAGCTTTCTCCACTTGAACTCTTCTGAAGTTTAAGGAAAACTTCACAGTTCTGAAGTGCTACTTTCCGGTTAGGTTTTGTACTGCATGCACATCTCCTTTCCACCGGAAACTGTGGTCAGCTTAAAGTAGAGACGTCTAGCTACAAGATGAGCTATCTCTCATACAAAGCTTCAACCTCTACTGCAAGATATACTTCGTTGTTCTACCGGAAAATCTTGTTTCTGAGAAACTGTAACTGGTCAGAAATTACTGAAATATGTTTACTGACTAAACTGTTATTCACCGAAACATGCGTTTACAGAGAAGGTACTGAAACACGTTTAGTAACGAGTCGTGACAGTTAACGATAAACGAAACCTCCTACCGTAACACGAAGTAGCTTCAGATTCTTCACAAGTAAAGATTACGCGCAGACATCCACATGAACATGTGTTTTTGATTTGAGAAGATGTGTACAAGTAAGCTTGGCCTCTTCTCGCTCAAGCTACAGAAACTTTCCTACAGTGAGTAGTTTCTTATTACCATCTCTCTTAGATGAAAAAGCCCGACACTTCAGGCTTGTGTTATTCATCTGTACATACGCGATCTATGGCGTCTTCTGAGAACTCCTAACTCTCTCTTCACTCATACGCGCATCTCACACGCATCATCTCTCTCTCTGTGTTCTCCGTCTGTGTGTGTTTTTCAAATCTTGCTGTATATATATATATACACTTTCTTTTGGCGCTCCTCTGCGCTGTCACTCTTCAATTTGCGTTATGCGCGCCTTACGCGCCCGTCGTGGTTAATTGCTCTGTTATGCGCACACCATGCACTAACTTCGCATACTGTACACCTGTGCACTGATTTTCCAGAAGATTCTGTTTCTCTCTTTGTCTGTTGCGTCAAATTCGTGAGTGTTTCCTTAACATGGATGACATTATCATTACAGGGAATGATGCTAATGGCATCAAGAAAATTAAAGCTCAACTAATGGAAGAGTTTAAAATCAATAAATTGGTGTGTTAACATACTTTCTTGGTCTAGAACTTGTGTATACAGATTGTGCTATGTTTATGACTCATAGAAAGTATATCCATGATATGTTGATAAAATTCAAGATGGAGAACACCAAAATTGTATGTACACCCATGGAATTCAATCATAAGCTTAGTTCTCATGAAGGAGAACTTCTTGAGGATGTTAGAGGTTACGAAAAACATGTTGAGAGTCTCAATTATGCAACCCTAACAAGAGTAGACATTGCTTATGGAGTAAGTACATTAATTCAATTTATGCATGCATCAAGAAAGCCTCACATGGAAGTTGCCAAGAGGGTGCTAAAGTATCTAAAGGGTACCATGAATGAAGGGCTATTTTACCATTTCACTTCTGACTTGGACATAAAGATGTATTCTGATGCGGATTGGGCTCGCTCCAAGGATGATAGGAAGAGCACCTCAAGATACTTGTCTTTTGTAGATTCAAAGCTTATATCATGGTCATCCAAGAAGCAACAAACTATGGCACTGTCTTCTACAGAGGTAGAGTATAGAGACCTAACAAATGCAACTCAAGAGTCTATGTGGCTCAAGCAACTCTACAGAGATTTGGGATTCCACTCTTACACTCCAATAATTTTTGGAGGAAACACGAGTTCACTTTTGGCTACTAATCTTGTATATCATGCAAAGACTAAGCATATTGAAGTACACTATCATTATTTTAGGGAGAAATTCCTTAGCAAGGACATTCAATTGTCCTATGTATCAACTCATTTACAATGTCCACATATACTCGCAAAGTCCTTGGATGGAACCAAGATGAACAAGTTTGAATTGATGATTGGTTTGCAGGAAATATAAGAGCAATGAAGACCAAGCATGTTAGGCTTGAGGGGGAACTGTTGGTGCAAGAGAATCCAAGCCTCAATCCCTTGTAAAATCAATTACAATTACCTTTGCAAAAGAGTCCTACATCCACGAGGAAGTTAGGAAGCATCAAATCTCGTAATTGATTGCTGAGAGAATATATCCTATAGTTAAGGATTTACTTTGGGTGGGCTTTTAAATTTGAATTCAAAAGATTGGCTCCAAACTCAACTATAAAAGTAGATAAAAAAGACACATGTGGTGATGCCTCAACTAGGAGATCAATTGAGACGAATACATTGTGATTTGAGAGCTTAATCCATAGCTCAATCACTTTCCTCACATTGTGCAATAGATTATTGCCAATGACATTGTAATTCTATGTGATCTAATACATACATTTTCATTACTCTTTGCTTCACTTCTCTGCCATGACCACATCAGTACACTTATCTTCCCAAAGCTTGTTCTCAGTCTATGATTGATCATTTATCATGATATAAAGCATCATAGATTCAATATAATGTCTACTCTATAGCTACAAAATCTCATTATCATTACTTGTCTAAGTCATGAGATATTATCACTTCATTGCTCTCTAATCTGTTGACTGATGCACCCCAAAAATGTCGGGCATGTCCTATGATTTGCTAAACATCATAGTCAGCGTGTAGTTCATCTTTTTTATTGAAATCATTCATGATTGGTAGCTATCTAAGTTAATTAGACATCATCAAAAGGAGTTATAATAATTGCAGCTATCATTCTCAGAACACTGCTCAAAATATTTAACATGTGTAGAGACTAAAATAGCAAGTCTATGACCTTGGATCAAATTCCTACCTATTTTTTTGATCCATTGATTAGTGGATCATGTTCCAAATAGCATAGGTGATTACTTATGATCATGAGCAAGCTAATGAGGCCCACTACACTCTCCAGCAATTGTTCTTGGCAGGTGTGAAGTAGGTTCAAAAAATACCACTTCATCTCTGAAGACTATCCACCATGTCCTCCAACATGTCTGTTTCTTCATACCCTAGTGGTTGTGCCATGTAGATTTCTTGTGAGGTCCATCCATTTAGGAATGCATTTTTAACATCTAACTCATAAAAGTTCCAATTCTTTGAGGCAGCAATACTTACTGAAACTCTGCCCATAAGTAATTTGGAATTTTCTTTTCATTCAACATTGATCTTGCAACCTCTACTATATGTCTATTCCTTCTCTCTTCCACTCCATTCTGTTGCAGAGTGTATCTTGTTGTAACGTCTCTCTTTATGCCTTTATCTTGTAAGAATGAGTCAAATCATGTGAGAAATACTCACCACCTCCATCAGATCTAAGCCTCTTCAAGATTCTACTTGTTTGGTTCTCAACAAATGTGAAATATATACTTCTTGAAACAAGTGAAGACTTCATCTTTATGCTTCATGAAGTAAAGAATTTTCCATCTACTATAGTCATTCATGAATGAAACATAGCACCTTGATCTTTGATTGCTCTATGTATAGTTATTCGTTTTAAGTGACTCCACTTGGAATCATTTGCTCTTTAGGCTACTTGATATATCCAAAATTAAGTTTTCTAATTCCTACTATACTAGAAGCACTGAGCTTAACAAGCAGCAAGTGTGTGAACCAAAATAGAAGGTTTTTCATGGACTGTGAATTGGGAAGTAGTTTGTTTTGAATTAATCATTACTTGCATCATTTCCAAAGTACATAGGCACTTTTTTAGTGTCATTGGAAAGCTAAGAGGGCCTACAACTCAACTCTAAAGTGAAAGAGGACTGGTACAAAGCAAGAATCAGCAGTGCCAACTCATTTTTAGACTGTCCATCCATCTTTCCCAACATAAACAATGGAGAAACTATGTCATCCAAGAGTATCTAGTAACTTGGAGAGGCTTATCTTGAGAATCTCTATTTGAAAAGTGCTTTCGCTCATTGATCATTGAGGACAGGCATCTTTAGAAGGGGGAGAGAGTGCAATAGCGGTCTACAGAGACCACTCCATGTGTGTTTGGGACAAGGGCCAGCCATAGCCAAGGTCCCTAGCTCGAGGGATATCCTAAGGTATTCAATGGTAATGGGTATGAGTGTTGCATTATGACCACATGGTGGCACTACTTCATTCTAGAGCATTAATATTTTGGATGGAAGGGGATCTAATGGATGGGAGAAGAGTGACACACACATTATTTACAAGTCTTATCTTTCAAGAGAATTTCTCGCAAGTCCTACATTGGCACACACATTATTCACAAGTCTTATCTTTCAAGAGAATTTTCAGCAAGACCTACAATTATAGCTAAAAGGAGTTACACTATGAATGAACATGAAGGGTTATGCATGATCTATCTTGCAGAAAATTCTAAAACTACCTCTTAAAAAATAATGTTAAATTCTTTACACATCATCAATCTCTATTGTATTTGGTAAAAACACTTTGCAATATAGGTCAATTAGTGAGATGATTTCTCTTAATAATGGAGTATCATTTTGAGGTAGTGGTGAGAAACGGGAAAACTCACCTAGTGGCTGATTACCTTTAATGAATTACTTCAAGGGATTCCCCACAAGGGGTCTAGGATGAACTCCTTGATGCCTACCTATTTGAACTAGAAGTGGTCCCCGATTGGGAAAGGAACACATACCTACTTTCGGACTTTTGAACCACACTACAAGAACAAGTGAGAAAGGACTTTTCAGATCACAATATTACCACATAATAGCAAGAAGTATCTTTAGGCAAGAAGACCTTGGAATTTTATCTTGAAGAGCATCATAACTGGTTACTCAAGGCACATGTAGGTGTCTTGGGGTACATTAATCTAAGCATAGAACATCACGAATATTGAAGTACTTACGATTATATTGACCAACAATAAATTTGGATGTTCATACATTGATTCAGCATGCCCTATATGTAATAATACACCTCCACTAGAATATGCAATGATTTACCATGTTTCATTGTTGTCTAATTGGAGCAATCCATTAGTTAGTTTCCTGAAGAGGAGCTCCTTTCCAAGGGACATGATATTTACTAGAAAACAAATCTTAGCTTAGGAAGCTAAGGATTACAACTTATTTTGAGATAATATGTGAAAAAACGATACAGACAAAAATTTATGACTGTGTGTATATGAGAATGACAACTTGTGAATCATAGAAACTACACACAACAATGTTGCACGTGGACACTTTGGACTTGATCGTGTCATTAAGGCTATTCTAGTTTTAGGTCTTTGCTGGCCCCTCCTTCAAATGGATGCTCATACCTATGTAAAACGTTGTGACACTTATCAAAGGGCTCAATACCCCATTAAATCGGAATAGATTCCACTAAGACCCATGATGGGAGGACATGCATTTTTCAAATGAGGAATATACTTTGTAGGACCTATCAAGCCCCCTTTTGAGAAATTCTCACGTTATATACATCATAGTTCCCACATATTAAATAACCAAATGGGTAGAGGTAATAGCCACACATAAGAATGATACACGAAACATGGGTGGATTCTTACTTGATAAGATATGGACTCCCATAGAACTAGTCAATGGCAAGGGAATGTATTTCTTGAATGAAGTCATTGAACTCTTTCTAAAAGAATTCAAGGTATACCACAAGGCATCATCTCGTTACCACCCTCACGCAAATGGATAGTCCAATACTACAAAGAAGATCCCATGTAATGTGTTGGCTACGTTATTGGACACTAAATATTATGATTCGAGAAACAATTACATCATACTATTTGGGAAAACTAAGTGGTCTATAAAATAGCACTCAATGATACTGCATTTCAAATGGTATTTGGACAAAATGCCATTCTACCATTTGATTTTCTTGATACCTACATTGAAAGTAACAAAAGAGCATCATTACAATGCTACCTAGGATACACGAGTTAGAACATTTAGGAGAGACAAGATTACAAGCAGCAACATGGATAAATGTAGTAAAAACGAGACTGAAGGCTTACTTTGACACACATGTAAAAAGATAAAGGCTTAAAAGTTGATGAGTTATTATTGATATAGAAACTAAATCAACATGCTCATAAGCTAGAAAATTGTGGTTATCCACTAATGATTGTCAATAAATTTCTACACCTAGCATAGTGTAGTTATCAACCCTAGAGGGAGAAATAATACCCAAATATTTTAGTGATTCTTGAGTGGAACTTTATAAAGAATCTATCATAGAAAACATGCTCACACCATTGAATCAAGCTAAGAAGACTAAAGAAGAAGACCAAGGAATTAGAGAAGAGGCACATGACAAGGCCCAAGAACGTATCAAACATGTGAAACTAAGATGACAAGGAGTACCACCCAATTCTAATGCCCATGATAACACATTGCAATGTGTCAAACATGAACATGGACCAATCTTAGCAATATAGATAAGAGACCCTTCATCTTAGTGGAGCTAGGCTAGGGAATTATAGGCAAAAAAGGAAATCCTTGATTGATTCCAAAGCAACTACAAGTGCCATTACACAATCTTGTTTTCTAAACATGGGATTACAAGTGAATCTAGTAAATGTTTATCTTTTAGGCCTAGGAGGTGTAGAAAATTCATGTGTAGGGGAAGCAAAAGTAACGATTTTTCTACAAAAGGTTCCCCTAACCATCAAGCGCCTAGTATGCCATGATGATGACCTAGCTAGATATCGAATGTTGAGCCAAGGTTTTATCTTTATTTACAATCATGATGTTGATTCGACGGTCACGAAATAACTCTTTTAGGTTTGCATCAGTGAACAAAAGGTAGTCAAAATCTAAACAAACAACAAAAAATGATGCCAAGATCAATCAATAATTCTACAAATTTGGATTCCTAAGAAGCTTTCGAAGGCACAACCCACTGTATCTGCAAGCGGGTGCAAAAGGCTATCCTAGAGGCTTCCTTCAAGCCTACCCATTTAGAATTTCTAGAAAAACCTAGACCAAACTTTGATGGTCACACTCTGCATAGTTCCATGATGTCTAATTTATATAAACCTTGTACTAATACCTCCATTGTCTAGAATGTGAAGAGATGGATAGGTATGTGCTTGAAGATGAAGAGGTGTTGCAAAATCCTTGATCTACACCAGCCAATTGAACTCTAGGAGTATAAGGTGGGCCCTTTTAACTTGCCAATGGATGTATTAGACACCCTATGTACCTTGGAAGATCACTCTCAAAAAGATAGATCAAAATAGATAAGTTGGAGTTAGCTCAGAGGTGAAAAACTTGCTAATTTGGTTCATACACCTATCCACTGTTTTGCATAATTCTCTAAGCACAGCAGCAATTAACTTAATTCCTCTTGGGGAAGTCTAGATAACTTAAAGATCTAACTTTCAAGATGAATCTCATCAAAAATAATTAACCACACACTGAGAATGAGTTTTAACAAGTGATGACATCATCCCGATTTTCACGGGCTGCTACAGTTTGAGACAAGATGAGTAAAAAAGTCGGGTACCTCACAGAGAAGTGAAGGTGAGCAGACCCTGTTGACTTCAACTGAACATAACTGAAGATTGCAACATCCAAATGACATGAAAATTTGTGAGCATATAGTAGACTTATAGAGCTAACTTTACCAAGTTAAATCACTGAAAATGGTGCACCAAGCTCAGAGAAAACATCTCTGCAATCTGACTGAGAAAATTGAGAGATATGGCAGTGAGTAGTATACTTCACAAGAATATGGAAATATGAACTCAAATGATCATGAAAATGAAAGTATATTGCTTGTAAAATACAATGGACTTACTGATACATATGTGTGCCTTGTAATCACACCTTGATATGGCATAAAGCTCAGCTCTTGGAGGTCTTCACATAGGTCTCTCTAACCACGACTAAAACTGCCATCTATTTATAGTTGAGTTTGGGAGGCTAACTTCCCTCCATCACTCTCCAATCAATCAATTATTGATTTGATTCTCTACCTACCACAAATCACGAATTCGTGGCTCCTCTTTCCCTTTTTGATCAAGTGGACTCAACCAATTAAGATTCTTTCACTTTTACATTAAGTAAACTCTTCAAAAGTTACAAGAGGTAGTTCACAAGTGAACTTTACATAGTCTTCATTTTGAAGCTTCTTTTATGACTTTGTGGGAGTCAAGCCAATACTTAGGATTGTCATAGACTTGCTCCAACAGCTCCCCCTCAAGCCAAGTATGCTTAAGGCCTTCAATCTTCCAAGATTACCTGCAAACCAATCATAGCCTTGAATTTGCAAAGCTTTGTACCATCCAATGCTTTGGTTAGAATATATGCACATTGTTGATGAGTGGACACATATGATATTTGAATCTCTTTGCTTAGAACCTTCTCTCGTACATAGTGATAATGAACTTCAATATGTTTAGTCCTTGCATGAAAAATAGGATTAGCAGCCAAATGAATAGAACTCATATTGTCACCAAAAATAGTTGGAGTTCCAAACTCCAATCCAAGATCTTTGAATAATGTCTTCATCCACATAGCTTCCTGAGTAGCTATGGCAAGACCTCTATATTCAGCTTCAGTAGAAGAGAGATCAACTGTGGGTTGCTTCTTGGATGGCCATGAAATAAGCTTTGAACCTGCAAAGGTAAGATAACCTGAAGTGCTCCTTCTATCTTCCTTGGAGCCAGCCCAATCTGCATCAGAAAATAGCTTCAAACCTAAATCAGATACATAAGGATAATAAAGTCCTTCATTTATGGTTCCTTTGAGATACTTGAGAATCCTTTTGGCAGCATCCATATGTGGTTTCCTTGGTGTGTGCATAAATTGACTTAGCACACTCACACTGTAACATATATCTACTCTTGTCAATGTGGCATAGTTGAGACTACCCACTAGACTTTGATATGATGTGATGTCCTCTATGAGTTCACCTTCATGTGAGCTCAATTTGTGATTGACCTCCATTGGAGTACCTGCAATCTTACAATCTTGCATCTTGAATTTTGCCAACATGTCCTTAATGTACTTTCTTTGAGTGAGAAACAAACCATGATCTTTGTAGACAACTTCCAAACCTAGGAAGTAGGTAAGTGAACCCAAATCACTTATCTTGAACTCTTCTCTCATCTGATCTTTGATCTTCTTCATACCATCTGCATCTATCAATATAATATCATCTACATATACACATAGGTAGATGATCTCAGAAATACTCTTTTTAATAAAGAGTGAAGGATCTGCCTTGCTTGGTTGAAAACCTTTGTCCTGCAAGAATGAAACAAGCCTGAAATTCCAAGCTCTTGGAGCTTGCTTGAGACCATACAATGCTTTGTTAAGTTTACACACATAATTAGGATAAACTTGATTCTCAAAACCAGGTGGTTGTGCCATATATACCTCTTCTGTTATCCAACCATTCAAAAATGCATTCTTTACATCTAGTTGAAGTATCTTCCAATTCTTGGAAGAGGTAATACTAAGCAAAACCCTAATAGTAGGCATCTTTGCCACAGGAGAGAAGGTCTCCTCATAATTAATTCCCTGAGTTTGTGCAAAGCCTTTTGCTACAAGCCTTGCCTTACACCTATTAATTGAACCATCAGAATTCTTCTTGAGTTTATAGACCCATCTTGAGCCTATTACCTTCATGGATGAAGTCTTGGGCACCAAATCCCAAGTGTTGTATTCTTCAAGTGCTTCAATCTCTTCCTTCATTGCATGCTTCCATTCTGATAATGCTTTGGCCTCTTCAAAGGATGATGGCTCCTCTTGGTTTATGTCTTGTGCTATGTAGATAGAATGTTTAGTTACTAATGAGGTGTCAAACCCATACCTTTCTGGTTTTTTCTTTTCCCTCATAGATCTTCTTAGGCCATGATGTGATGATTCTGCCTCATGTCCAAGTTCCTGCAATTTTGCTTTACCTTTAGACTTCCATGCTTTGATCTTTTCCATCTGAGATTCTTCATCATCCTCTAAGGTGTCTTGTTCTTCAATCTTTGGTTGTTCTCTACTAAGCTTTGGAAAATCTTCTTCAAGATCATATGGTAAATTGACCTTCCTGCATGAATCTTCATACCATGAATTGTTCTCATCAAAAACTACATCTCTGCTTACCAAGAATCCTTTGTTGGTAGGGTTGTATAACCTGTAGCCCTTTTGATTGTTGTCATATCCAATAAATATACACCTTTCTGCCTTTGGATCCATCTTGCCTCTAACCTGTGAAGGAACATGAGCAAAAGGAATACATCCAAAAATTTTACAATGATCTAAGCTTGGTCTTCTTCCATTCCACGCCTCATATGGAGTCATCCCATCAAGGGATTTTGAAGGCAACCTGTTAATCAAGTAAGTGGCTATAGATACAGCCTCAGCCCATAAGTAATTAGGTAAATGCTTTCCATTTAACATAGACCTTGCAGCTTCAACAATTGTCCTATTCCTCCTTTCTGCCACTCCATTTTGCTCAGGAGTGTACCTTGTAGTTACCTCTCTTTTGATTCCTCTTTCTTGAAGAAAAGAATCAAAATCATGGGAGAAGTATTCTCCCCCTCCATCTCACCTTATCCTTTTTAGTGATTTACCTGTTTGGTTCTCCACAAGAGCCAAATATCTTTTGAAACATGAAAAAACTTCATCTTTGTGTTTCATAAAGAATAGGATAGTCCATTTGCTGCAATCATCAATAAAGGAGACATAATACCTTGATCCAGATATTGAAGCTTCCTTGCTAGGTCCCCATACATCTGTATGAACCAACTCCAGGAGATCTCCATGCATATAACCTTTCTTCATGAATGGTAACCTGTGAGACTTTCCAAATTGACATGCACTACACTTATAAATCATATGTTGTTTTGACAAGTTAGGGAGTCCAAGTACACTTTGGTCCCTGCAAATTTGCTTTAATGACCTTTCACCAATATGTGCTAACCTTTTGTGCCATACTTCCAATTCTGTGAGTGTCTGACTACCATAATTAAAGAGAGCAATGTTTCTAGTGTCCTGTAATTCAAATGTGAACAATCTACTTGTCTTTTCACCTTTTGCAATTTTTTTGAATCCTTGACTTGGATCTTCAACAAATGCTCCTGCCTTTGTGAACCTGACTTGCAACCCTTTCTCTACTATCTGCCCAACACTTATCAAATTCTTTGTAATGGTAGGGACAAAGAGTACCTTACTGAGTAGGTTGATGTTTCCATCAGGTGCTTTGACATTGCGTATTTTCTCCACATGATGTTTTGTATCATCTCCTGTTTGTACCTCATGCTTATTTCTTGGATCTTCTAAATCTGATAGGAGTGCCACATTTCCTGCCACATGATTTGAACAACCTGAATCTATGTAGAAAACATGCTCATCAAATCTACCTTGTGGCATATCCATGTTCATGATCAATAATGAATCCTCTTTGTTTGAGTCTTCTGTGTAGTTATTGTAGTCTCTCCTTCCTTTGTAGCCTCCTTGATAGTTTGAATGATTGTAATTGTTGTAATTGCCATGGTAGTTGTTGAACCTTCCTCTTGAGTAGCCATAACTTCCTCTATTGTATCCTCTTCCTCTTTGATTCCTGGAATTCCTAAAGCAATTTTCAGTTGTATGATTAGTTAATCCACAAATAGAACATGGGTTGGAGTCTTGGGATCTCCCCCTGCCTTGTCTACCTCCTCTTCCTCTACCTCTGCCATGTCTTCCTCTACCTGCATAGTTAGCTTGATATGTACCTACTTCATCATCCACTTTCTTTGCCTTTCCTTTGTTATCTTTGGACTTGCTTTTATCAGTGTATAAAGCTGAAGATTGATTACCTTTAGAGCTTTCTCCATTTTTCATAAGCTTTGCCTCTTGAGTAAGTAGTCCAATGAGTGTATTGAAATTAGGTACATGCATGTCCATGTACAAATCCATAGCTGTGGTGAATGCTTCCTACTTGTCATCTGCCTTCAAGCCATTGATGACCTGCCTTACAATTTGCTCTTCATCTATTACCTCTCCAATGCTTCCCAACTGATCTACTATGTCCTTGAGCTTTGTGACAAAATCAGTCACATTTTGTTTGAGAGCCTTCTTGAGAGTTGTGAAATCCAGCCATAGTTGATGCTTCCTAGCTTTAGTACTTGAAGAAAAGAAAGCTTCAAGTGCATCCCACTGAGATGTCTTACAACTTCTAATGTGAGGCAACAAAAAATTTGAGATAGAGTTGAGGAGATAAGACCTTGCAAGTGCATCCTTGGAGCACCATGTGGTCAATCTTTCTTGCTTTTCTTGTGTTGGCTGACTTTTGTTTCTGAAACTTGGCATAACTTCATCTCCAGCCACATAACCATATAAACTTCTACCTTGGAGATAAGCTTCCATTCTTAATGACCAAGCTGAGTAATTACCTCTGTCCAATTTGTCAATTGATGAAGGAAATCCATCTGCCATGTTGTCCAACCTTGCTCTGATACCACTGTGAAGAGATGGATAGGTATGTGCCTGAAGATGAAGAGGTGTTGCAAAATCCTTGATCTACACCAGCCAATTGAACTCCAGGAATATATGGTGGGCCCTTTTAGCTTGCCAATGGATGTATTAGACACCCTATGTACCTTGGAAGATCACTCTCAAAAAGATAGATCAAAATAGATAAGTTGGAGTTAGCTCAGAGGTGAAAAACTTACTAATTTGGTTCATACACCTGGCTAGTGTTTTGCATAATTCTCTGAGCACAGCAGCAATTAACTTAATTCCTCTTGGGGAAGTCTAGATAACGTAAAGAGCTAACTTTCAAGAGTAATCTCATCAAAAATAATGAACCACACAGTGAGAATGAGTTTTAACAAGTGATGACATCATCCCGATTTTCATGGGCTGCTATAGTTTGAGACCAGTGAGCAGAAAAATGAACATAACTCAAAATGTAGGAATCCAATGATTTGCATAATTTGTATGGTTATACTAGACAGTAAGCTGAATCCAATGAATTTGGATAAGTAACCACTGAGAAATTGCTCTGACAAGATGCATAAAAAACTCGGGTACCTGACAGAGAAGTGAAGATGAACAGACCCTGTCGACTTCAACTGAACATAACTGAATATTGCAACATCCAAATGACATGAAAATTTGTGGGCATATAGTAGACTCATAGAGCTAACTTTACCAAGTTAAATCACTGAAAATGATGCACCAAGCTCAGAGAAAACATCTCTGCAATCTGACAGAGAAAACTCAGAGATATGGCAGTGAGTAGTACACTTCACAAGAACATGGAAATATGAACTCAAATGATTATAAAAATGAAAGTATATTGCTTGTAAAATACAATGGACTTACTGATACATATGTGTGCCTTGTAATAACACCTTGATATGGCATAAAGCTCAGCTCTTGGAGGTCTTCACATAGGTCTCTCTAACCACGACTAAAACTGCCATCTATTTATAGTTGAGTTTGGGAGGCTAACTTCCCTCAATCACTCTCCAATCAATCAATGATTGATTTGATTCTCTACCTACCACAAATCATGAATTTGTGGCTCCTCTTTCCCTATTTGATCAAGTGGACTCAACCACTTAAGATTCTTTCACTTTTACATTAAGTAAACTCTTCAAAAGTTACAAGAGGTAGTTCACAAGTGAACTTTACATAGTCTTCATTTTGAAGCTTCTTTTATGACTTTGTGGAACTCAAGCCAATACTTAGGCTTGTCATAGACTTGCTCCAACATAGAAATGGATATTGAAGCTTCCCCAATATTAGTTACTAACATTAATCTCCTCACCCAACTCCCGTATACATATGCAAACCTTCAATTTAATTGTTTTCTCCAATGTTCAACTCAATTGTAACAAAACTTTGAACTTCATTGTAAACCAACAAGAACCCCACATCGATAAATCATGTAATGTCAAAACCAATAACATGTTTATCAATCCTAGATGAGCTTCCCATATATCATGTTCATCATGATAAGATCATGCATCCTACCAAGTATGTGTACAGGAGATAGGAACTTGTTGAGATGAATTGCTGAGTGCACTAATAGGCACTAAGTAAGGGAATACATGTGAGTATTGCAGGGACTATGGTCTTTCCATATTGGGATCTTGTCTTTCCTACCATATTAACATGTGATTTTCTATTTCTTAATAAAGTATAATTAGCATCATATAAAAAGCACAATGGTGGGATTTGGACATATATCCATGCACATCAATTATAGAGATATCCCAATAAAGGAGTACCCCTTACTCCCTCCATCAAAATTTGCCAATTTATAAGGAGAAATCCCCATCAAGGATCTGCCAACCAAGATGACAAAGCATGTGCATGCTAAGTCACATTGTCTCAAGGGTCTTCTACGACATCTTTTCAATGCCAAGTACATTTGGCATTTCAAAATAGAATTCGACCAACACTATATGCCTTGTCATATTTTTCACAAGAATTGGACGCACTACAAAATGTAGATCAATTGCACCCTATATGGGAAAAGTCTTGACAAGATGAGGATTCTTCGGCACTAGTGCCCAACCAAAATTTATATTGATGCTACTTCTTGATTCATACTTTGCAAGCATGCATAGATAGAGATGTATGAAGAAGATTAGTTTTGCCTTCAATACTGCATGATCAACCCTTGAAGAAATTTTGCATGATGCATAATATATTTCAAGAGTACCTCAATTTTTCGGTACCCATGTACCTTTAGAAAAGGAAACACTAGTGCCTAAAGAAATGAAAAAAAAAGTAAAGTCCTAAAGCTCACTAAAATGTCAGCTATTACTTTAGACATGTCTACAACACTACACATGTGCATGCAACATTTTACATTTCCAAGAAAACATCAATTCACCTAACAACATTAAAATATTTGGTTCAAATTATATCTACCACAAAAATATTCCTTAAATATTGATAGCTCCCACTCCATTAGTGACTACTTATATGGAGCCAACACAAGGTGGTCGATGCAACAAGTTATAAATGGATTTTGTCCCATTACATAGATAGTCTAAATGTGTATTGTATATGATGAACCCATGGAAAGGCACTCACCTATGCCTAGAGGATCCATTTTCATTAACCTAAGAGGATCTATGGAACAATTGCTTGTTTGCAACTGAGAGAGAGATCAGCCATCCATTTACCTTCACCAATAGGCCTACCAACTGTGGTTCCACCATTGATGATTCACCTGTCATGGCCCACTACCACATAGACCTAGGGACAAGTCTCTAGGGTGAACATAATAATCAAACCAAAACTCACACAAGTAGCACCTATCATGGAAAATGCCTTCATGTTTCCCATAAGTGAAACTACCACTCAAGATGGGGGCTCGGATTTAGATTTTGAGATACTAGATCCCTCCTCCACTTTGACTTTTTGGGCACCCAATATGTCTCATAGGAGTCAAAATAGCATAGACATCTAGAATTTGAAATGGATAGAGAAGAAGAATAAGATTGAGTAGCAACACTAGCAATAGGACAAAGAAGGAGAGGACCTACTAGGTTTCCAAGCCTATAGAGAATCCTTACAAAGATATCGAAATGGAAAAAGTACAAGCAAAAAATTAGTTAAATGCAGAGATGACCTTACATTATTACAACAAAAAATGACTAACAATAGCTTCAAATGAAGCTTTACTAAAACTAAGCATTTACTGACTGAAGTCGTGAGTTTCATTGATGCCCTTTTAGTTTTGATGAACAAATGATCCAGTCGATATAAATTCCCATGTATCCAATATGAAACTCTAGAAGGAACTATAATTCACTAGTATCTTCAAATATTTCACATTATTCTATAATCAGAGGACACACATCACTATCCATCCTTCCCATCAACACTTCTTACTTGGCCACTATGCATTCACTGCCTATCTCCACCAAAATCCAACTACAGGAACTCAAATCTAGGTTGAAACTGCACCCAAAATAGTCATTCCAATAAGTCCCAACACCTATTCACCAATCCCCACATAACCACATCCAATCATCCCTTCCTCTATGGCTACCACCCAACCTTTGTTTCAAAATTTCTATCAGGTCCTTCAGCACACGCACACAGAGAGGCAGAAAGAAGACGAAATACGAATCAAAAACAAAGAAACAATCGACGCGATATTGGGTGCAATCTCCCCCCATGTACTCTAATGGATGAGTCTCTCACAGTAAATGTATTTATAGGTTTATTTCTATTACCTCCTGAAAATAGAAGTTACATGAGGGCCGTCGCTTTTAGAAGCATCTTTTAGGAAAAACTACTTTATTTACAAAAGGCATCACTTTCTAAACTGAACCACTACTTTTACAACAAGATAAACCTAAATATAACTATTCTAGAAGTCTTGGATTTAGTCTTTGAATTTATTTATTTACGCGCATCCACTTATATCCATGCCCTCATGCTTCTTCGCCTGCTAGATCAAACACAACCACATTAAAACCTTTTGGACATTTAAAACATTAAAAATCTATTTAACCTTCCATGATTCCATAAAATACAACATGCCTCCCAATTGACAAGCAGCTGACCTCAGTTGATAAATATAAAAATAGACATGGATGATCAGTCGCATGTCCCATCACTGAACAATATTAAGCATGAACCATGTAAAACACATGCATGCAATCGAAAACCTGAAAGTTTAATGTAATTAGGAATGTATGCAGAAATTAAATGATCATAGTGAGGTGATAAGGAGGTCTTATGTATCCATTGTGATTCCTCAAGTGAGTGATTTTTATATTTGACTAAATACCTATGATATTGCTTACCAGTTCGTATACTGGTAACATCATAATCTATTACTTTCTCGGGAATCAATATTTCTGCATCCTCTTCAAGTAAAGTAGGATCATCTAAAATAGGCGTGAGTGATAAAGTACCTTGAAAAGATTTCAATAAACTTATATGCAAAGAATTATGTATACCCCAATGAGAAGGTATATCTTATCGAAAAGAAGTTTCATTTATTTTCTCAATAATGCGAAAAGGTCCATAATACCATGGAGCAAGTTTTACCTTAGGATGTTGAGAAATATTTTTTAAATGTCTTTTAATGATTCGTAACCAAACTAAATCATTTTCATTAAATTGTTTGGCTATGCGCTTCTTATTAATACTATGCATGTAACGTTCTTGACTCTTCCTAATATGCTCATGCACTTCAGCAAGTGTAGAAATATGATCTTGTGCAAAAGAATCAGCCATAAGAATGTTAGTTTGAGTGAGACTCATGGGAGTGGGAAGCTTTCTTCCATAAACAATTTCATATGGTGCACGACTAGTAGTAGTGTGTGGAGTGTGATTATATGCAAACTGAAGTAAAGGGAGTTTTTCATCCCAATTACTTGGATTATCTAAAGAGCAACAACATAAATCCAAAATAGTACTATTTGTAGCCTCACTTTGACCATTACTTTCAGGATGTTGAAATAATGCCACCCAAAAATGGTTACGAAAACGAACATCTCGATCTGAAAGAATAACTTTAGGAAAACCATGATGTGGAAAAATGCATTTAATAAATAACTTAGCAACTTGAGGTGGAGTTAAAGTCTTTTTAGAAGGAATGAAGTATGCATGTTTACTAAACCTATCAACAATTGTCCAAATCATATCATTGTGAGATGCAATTGTAGGAAGACTAGTAATGAAATCCATAGAAATTTGTTCCCATGCTCCATCAGGTATAGGAAGAGGCATTAATAATCCGAATGGTTTACCAAAAAAACTAGCATATAAAACTTCAATCATGTAGCATATACAATATTTTCTCATCAATATGTCCAAGCCTGCATAGCCTAGTGGTTGATGCGGTGCCTCTAAGGTGTGTGTATCTGTCCAATTCGTTGTACTCACAAAAAAAGTATATATATATTTTCTCATCAAATGACCTTTTCCTAGCATAGAAAAACAGTAGCATTGTTTAACTTGAAGGATCAGCATAGAAACTCGAATCTTGAGTATGTGAAAAAATATATCTACATTTAAGAATTTTAATTAGTATTCTGTTCATAAAAGATGATTTATTTCATACCATCACTTTCAAAAATAAATCATAGATGAGAACACTATAATGGCGCATATGAGTTTAATTTTATATTATAAACTTAGTAGAAACATTTACAAATCTCTATTTATGGATAGAAAAGTGTTGAAGTATATAAAAGAATAGACTTTATTGCATTTAAAACAATGGAAATTGCAAGATCATGATGTTAATAAGAAATAACCACTAACTATGGCATTATTGTAATTTTTATGCCTATACTAAAATAAACATCATAAAATTAGCGAATAAATATTATTTTTTCAATCCTTCAATGAAAAATATTTTTTTTTTAGAAATACTTAAGCCTTATGCTAACATGTTCTATAGCTACATTTATAAATGGTTCCTTCTAGTAATATAAAAGATTCATCACATAATGTCTCTTTCTTAGACACTAAATTGTCTAAGTACAACATTAGTGTCAATCTTGTATCTTCTTTATATGTACATATCATACATAGCATCTATACCTTGGTCATGTGTCAAATGGTGGCAAACAATTATATGATCAATCCCCATATGTTTTTTGGCTCATCCATATGTCATCATAAAGTTATATCTATCTATCTTTCTTTCTTTCTCTGTCTCTCTCTCCCTATATATATATATATATATATATATATATATATATATATATATATATATATATTTATATATAGGGAGAGAGAGAGAAAGAGATAAAGAAAGCGAGAGATTAGGGGAGATGATCACATGTGCACTTTTAAGAGTACTCTTTGAAATAATGGGATGCTCTTCAGAATGAACATGTATAAGCATTAAACTTAGGAGTTATTTAAGGAGCTCCCTGAGTTATTTAAGGTGTGTGAATTGTAATGTGCTCTCTTTTGAGTGTTAATTACAATAGCATAATGATGTGGGTTTTACCCTTAATTTTTATCGTCTTTATATAAGCATATCATTTAAAGAACGTATACCCTGATGAGATATCAAGATGATGTCAAACAATTATATGATCACTCCCTGGATACTTTCTGGGTCATCCATATATCATCATAAAGGAAAACATTAAGATTGAAAATCATGTCAAAGCTCGCATATCCAAGGGGTTTGATGTCATGAGTGCATCTACCTTACGAGGCATGTCTCTCTCTTTCTCTTGATATATATATATATATATATATATATATATATATATATATATATATATATATATATATATATATATATAGAGAGAGAGAGAGAGAGGGTGGGTACGTACACACACACACATATATATATATATATATATATATATATATATATATATATATATATATATATATATATATATATGTATATATATATATATGTATGTGTGTGTGCTTCTACCTTACGTGGTTGGGTGTGTGAGTGTGTTTGCAATTCTGAATTGTGCTCACCAAAAAAAAAAAATTGAAAATCGTTGGCCCAAGTAGGGGAAAAATAAAGAGGATCTGATTCTGTTTGTATTTCTTCCGGATATATGGTACACTTTAGAAAATGCTCTTTTATATCAAAGGCAACAATTTAGAAAATACAGGAACTCTCGCAAGAAGCTATGGAACAGCATACAGGTAAGAGGATTTCTGAAGAACTTAACGTTCAGATCTCCAACTCTTTAATAAAAAAATGAAGTTTTTCTTCCAAGAACTTAACGTTCAGATCTCCAGGAATATCAAGAATCCCATAAGACATGATTAATAAATCTTTTTCTCTTTGGTATGCTCGTCATCCTCGTAGCATATTCGCTTTTGAATACAAATTCAGATTTCAATTCATATTAGTAGCGTGCTCTTTTCCACATATGGTAAAACAGAAAACAGATCTATATCTCCTGGACTTCTTTTAATATATTTCTCTTTCTTGGTTCTCTTAAAGAAAGAACGTGGGCGTACTCTTATAGAATTTTATGTCTTTGATTAGATGCGAAAATTAGTACGATAAATCTTTGCCGAGATTGGCGACGCTTATGTATTTACCCTTCATGGATTTAAAGGAGGAGCCAAATATCTTATGGAACGGTGTTCTAGCCAGCGATATCCATTGCTATTTAAGATCTACAGGAAATGTATGGTGTGTGTCTGTGTGTGTGTTTGAGAGAGAAAGAGAGAGAGAGGGCACTTCAAGGATCAATTCACGGGACGCTTTGAACCTTGTTTTCTATCACAAAACTCGATTACACCGCAATGCCACATTACTTTTATTCCAGAACACGTCGAGACTGATCTAAAGCCATGGAATTGGTGAAATCATTCTGTAAGTTTGTGCTTTTCTAAAGCATGGACTCCACACAGTTCACATCGGAGTAAAGATCTCAAAGTGCATGTAATCCATCGCTGGTTCTGAACTCACGATTAAAAGCCATGCAATGTCGGTCAACCAATCAGGGTAATCTTTGTGGATAGCTCTGATTATGGTGGGATCCAAATCCCATAGAACACCTGCATTTCAGAACAGAAAAGAGGAGAAATATTAATGCTCGCAATCCATATCTCTTTTTCCACAGTGGGCACTCCATTGCGCACTATAGGAACAATGTTCCTGTTTACTCCTAAACAGCAACAGATCACGAGGTGATAAGACCGTATTTTCAACCAGCTGCCGAACTCCACTCTGAAAGGGATTGCGATCCTCGATGATCCAGAGTATCATCTCTGTAGTCTGCACGAAGTACGAATTTGTTGCTCACAAACTTGAAGTCCGCTGCTGAGGATCGAATCCCGGTTTCGACGGATTTATAATCCGGCCATCAGGCGATACCCGATTTGACTATATATACACTAACATGCGGCGTCCGAAATTGAAGAACAATATACAAAGGCGAAAGCAAAGCTGCTGTTTTAGTACCATGGAAAAGAATGATAAGGCAGAGCCTTGGATGCTGCTTCGCTCAGAAAAGCTAACGAATCCAGCTCTCTCTCTCCCTCTCTCTCAATCTCTCTCATATTGTGGTTGAAGGATCGAATCCGAGTGCCACGAATGATAAGAGATCCGTCAGCAGATATCCGGTTAGACTTTCGACCTCCATACGTCGTGCTGTTAACTACACAATCGAATGGCTAACACTTTTGTTTTATGAGGAAACAGAGAAAGATAGAAAGATGGTAAATTGTCCAAGCTCGCATAGCCTAGTGGTTGATGCTTTGAATCTCAAGGGGAGGAAGTCCTGAGTTCAAATTTCGGCTTGACATTTCCATGAGTTTCTAAAGATGGGTGCCTCCACCTTACCTTACGAGATCGGGTGTCTGTCTTTCCAATTCATTGTACTCTCAAAAAAAAAAAAGATGATAAATTAAACATGAGTATACAACTATGCAAGGAGCACGTCCCCCGTCCCTCGAGGGAGATCACCAGGACGGTTAATTACATTACATGAGAGAATCATCTCAAATCTTTGGGTGGAATACCGGGATAGCAGAGTAGACCTCCATTTACTGGGAGGAAGGTCCTTTAGTACATTAAAAAACTGAACATTCTCAAGAAATGGGAGGAAGGTCCTTTATTACATAAAGAACCTGAACATTCTCAAGAAAAGGACTTTTAATGGAATGAATACAACTTGAAGAATTTTTTTTAAGACCTAGGGTAAAGGAGTACAAGAGAACTTTATTGCCACTGTTGAAAGTGTGTTGACTCCTATTTACCCAGATGAATCAAAAGGTCTGATTCCTCTAGAGATTCCAGAGGGCCACATGGATCCCAGTTAACGTTCCTTACAGCCAAGCACAGTGTTGTGCCTCTTGCAGTAAGGTATGAGGAACTCCCAAAATTTGGTAGCCATCTTGTAGTTCATGAAGATTTGAACCAAGTCGTCCACCTTGCCACAAACTCTACACAAGCCATCAATAATCCCACATCTTGTGGCTTTGTGTCCACATCATAATCTATTCTGGCTTATCAGCCACTCCAGATAAGAGTGTTTTATGTTGGGGTAGGACTAGATACATGAAAATGTATACTGCCATTGGATAAAACTCTGAAGATAGATCCTTGATGGTTTTTTAATCCCTTCCACATCATAGCAACAATATTGAAGGTGTTGACTTTCGGTTGACTTTAGCAATCTTGGAAGTGCTCCTGTGACTGAACTTTATAATTCAGCATCCCTTGTTTGAAAGAATGGGATAAGTTGGGATAAAAGAAAGTGAAATATCATCAAAGCATACTTGGTTATTGGTGTTAGATTCTTCCGAGTCAAGTAGCCACTTTTTTTGCATTTTTTTCTATAATTCCAATTTTGTTGCTTTTCAGAGTGAGAGCCACTCTCTCCAAATGGAATCCTTTAGGATAAAGTTTAGAGGCGCAATAAATACTATGATCAGCATTTCAAATCATTTAGCATCCATCCACGCTTTTCAATACTTGCAACTAAGAGTAGAACCAACAGGGCTGAATTCATGAGGAGAAATAACAACATCCCGAATAGAGTGGCACTTCTAGGCCTTCTAATCTTTTAATTGATATTTAACAATATTTCTTTTCAATTAGCAAGCCCAAATATCATCCAAGTTCAGAGCTCTACTGTTGTCAGGATCTTGCTCACGTGCATACAGAGATTACGGACACAGAAAACACACAGAGAATAGACGCAACAAGAGACGAGACACAACGCAGTATTGGGTGCAATCTCCCCCCACGCACTCTGTTTCGATAGTCCACAGAGTGCATGTATTTATAGGACTTTTGATTACGTCAAAAATAGTGGTTACATGAGGGCGGCTTCGAAAAGCAGGCGTGAAACTAAAAGTTGGTAACTTTTACAGAAAGCCATTACTTTGAATAATAGAAACTGCGGTCTACAACGACCCTTATTCTAACCATTACTTTTCTAACAATAGAACCTTCTACGCAGGTTTATTTACAAAAATAAATAATAATTATTCGGATTATTGATGTCCGCCCTTTCACGCCTTGCACGCTCCTCACGAACCTTCAGCTGCTATATCAAAAACATCAAAAACATATTAATACATTAATAATTTAACATTTTAACAATGCCTTGTTCAATAATATACAACATGCCTCTCAGTTGACAAGCAACTGACCTCAGTTGATAAAATAATTTAACACTCTAATAATTACAATACATTGTTCAACATATTCCATGTTACTGTTACAAACCAACAATGCATTGGCGAACATATTCTATGTTACAATCCAACAATGCATTGGCTATTCCATATTTCAATCCAACAATGCATTGGCTAACATATTCCATGTTACAATTCAACAATGCATTGGCCATTCGATATTTCAATCCAACAATGCATTGGCCAACATATTCCATGTTACAATTCAACAATGCATTGGCATTCGATATTTCAATCCAACAATGCATTGGCCAACATATTCCATGTTACAATCCAACAATGCATTGTTCAACATATTCCATAAGGTATAACATGCCCCTCAGTTGAACAAGCAACTGACCTCAGTTGATAAAAGAATAAACATGGATGGCCAGTCACATGTTTCATCACTGAATAAAGAAAATAGGCATGTGCCATGTAAAAATACATGCATGGAAATGTTCATGGAGCTGGTACATTAATGTGTTGGGGTATGATATACAGGATTTAAGTCAAAAATGTAATCCAAAAGTGATGACAAAAATGAATATCTGATATGATAAAATAATAATTAATTTTCTAATCATGAATTTATACTTGAATGCATGTGCATATGAATTTTGTAAAAATTTCGGCAGCATAACGGCGTGATTTTGAAAACCGGAAAATTTCCGACAAACAATTTCCATGATATAGATGCCAATAGGCACAATCTATGCACAAAGAAACCAAAAGGGGATTACACACCCTGACATATGTATGTTTCTCCTCGCTAACCTGCAATAAAATACATACCTGTCCCTGCAATAAGAATTCATGTACCATACAAGACAAACCATGTTTAAACGATGTGTATATTCCATGTACGATGCAAAACATGCATGTCCAAAATGTAAGTGGATGCAAAAAGAAGACAACTATGCATATAAATTGACAAGAAACGTATCTGGATGGTTACAAATTAATTTGCCGATGTGTGCAGGTGCTGAAGATGATCCACCCCTTTATCATAATAGCATGACAATATGCCTTCAGGAATCGAGGCTACGAAAAGATGATTAAAAAAGAAAAGTTTGTTTGATGATGAATGGGTAAAGTCCAAATTCTTTTGATCTTGGAAGAGAAGCTCAAAAGATATGTTATAGCCACTCTATAAAGAGATCGGAGATATCTTTCCATAGCAGTAAAACAAAATCTCAAAAATTAAAGGTAATATGCTCCTATAGACTAAATTCAATATGTAAATACATCACAATTATCAAACATGTAAGGTAAACTGTAAAGGTAAGAATGAATCTTTAAACTCTTCTTGAAAAGCCTTCCAGGTGCGTGGACAATCTGCACAACGAGAAAGATCATTCCACCATAACTGCGCTCGTCCTACCAAATAATTAGTGGCAAACTCGATTTTCTGATTTTCTGAATATAACTCGTCGGAAAAGAAATCGTTGAATAGGGATAGCCATGATAAGACAAAGCGGCCATCTTTTCGTCCATCGAATTGAAGCATAGCATAACGTCCGTGTATGGCTTGTTGAAGTGCTTGAAGTTCTTGGTTCATAATCTCTAACTCTTGTTCGAATGAAACTCCAGGTAAAGGTGAATTACTATAATCCGCCATGGTGCTCTTCGATCCTTGCTCTCAACCTTGCTTGGTATCTTAAACACTTAATCAAGTGCCATCCAAAGATTTTGAAGGAATTCACACTTCCAAGCTAGCTCATTGGAAAGTTCGTTTCGAGAGCTTTCCAACGGTATATTATACGCCTCAATCCGACCTACGGATTGAAAGTTACACTTAATTCTTTGTTGAGTCCATCCTTGAAATCGCCGCGAGCGCCTTGCACAAGTACCAAAAAAAAAGAGCTTGAATAACAATTCCAAGAGATGGTGGAGTGGTCAAAGTACTTCCCTTGAAAGTAGGAGGTTGTGGGTTCAAATCCTCCTACCTTAGGGACTCTAAACCTCTCTATTACCACTCAAAAATTAAAATTGTCTCCCGCGTAGCCAACGGCTGCCAACGGTCGCCAAGGGAGCCTTGGGTGCCAATGTTGCCAATGTATTGCCTAAGCTCTTTGCCTTAGTCGACGCCTTGGAGTAAGCCGAAGGAGAAGACGTAGGTTCTCGTTCTGGAACAGGAACAGAAGCAGAAGCCGAAGCCGAAGCCGAAACTGAAACTGAGCAGAAGACGTAGGTTCTGGTTCTGGAACAGAAGCAGAAGCCGAAGCCGAAACTGAAACTGAAACCGAAACCGGAGACAGAGACGGAATCGGAATCCGAATCGGACGGAGACGGAATCGGAATCGCGAACAGAGAACAGAGAACAGAACCCTCTGTATTGATGCGTGCAGAGCTCTGATACCACTGTTGTCAGGCAAGAATCAGGATCTTGCTCACGCGCATACAGAGATTACGGACACAGAAAACACACAGAGAATAGACGCAACAAGAGACGAGACACAACGCAGTATTGGGTGCAATCTCCCCCCACGCACTCTGTTTCGATAGTCCACAGAGTGCATGTATTTATAGGACTTTTGATTACGTCGAAAATAGTGGTTACATGAGGGCGGCTTCGAAAAGCAGGCGTGAAACTAAAAGTTGGTAACTTTTACAGAAAGCCATTACTTTGAATAATAGAAACTGCGGTCTACAACGACCCTTATTCTAACCATTACTTTTCTAACAATAGAACCTTCTACGCAGGTTTATTTACAAAATAAATAATAATTATTCGGATTATTGATGTCCGCCCTTTCACGCCTTGCACGCTCCTCACGAACCTTCAGCTGCTATATCAAAAACATCAAAAACATATCAATACATTAATAATTTAACATTTTAACAATGCCTTGTTCAATAATATACAACATCTACAAATCCATTTATCAGCTAGGTTGTTAGCCATTTTGATATGACACTTAAAACCAAGATCTCCCTTGGGGGATCCTATTTCTATGGGAGTTACCACACCATAAAAATCTTGTAGCCAGACGTATGGCTTGCTAGAGTTCTTTTTTTTTGGAGGGAATCCAGCAAGCTAATAAATAGGTCAAGCAAGGAATCACATAATGATTGAAGACAAAAAATTTGTGATAAAAGGAATTTCGGCAAGAATACCACTTAAAAATATTATCTCTAAATTTGTTCATTATCCGTTTCCATCTTTTATTGAGGTTGATCTGGAACCCCATAGGGACCCCAAGATGCCTAAACAGTTCACCATCTTGAAGAATAATACAACCTTTGTTAGAGATACAATAAAGAGTGTAGTTGTTGGAAGCTTTCAAAGTAGTCCTATTATGATTAATCTAGGAGACATTGGCAATGCAAAAGGTTTCCAAACAATTCAATTTCACCAAAACCAACACCATGCAAGGGTTGAAACAAAAGATCCCACTCAATCCTATCTTAGGCTTTATCAAAGTCAGTTTTTAAGAAAAAAATATCTTGATTGGACTCTTTGGCATGATACACTCCTTCCCAAAGGAAGATTATGGAATCAAGGATGAACCTACCTTTAATAAAACCATTTTGCTCAAGGAGGATGATACTATACATAATGGGTTTACTTCTTCTAGCAAAGGAAGAGGAAAATAATTTGTAGATAGTAGTGAGACAAGAGATAGGCCTCCACTTGTCAAGGTCTTCTTTAGGAATTCTTTTATGAACTATTGATCACACTACCAAGGGCTTCTTTCCACACCAAGAGAATGAAATGGGTAAGGAAATCTTTCAGATCGAAGAAAAACACATTGGATAAACCATCAAGACCACGAGACTTTTAGGGTTTCAATTTACAAATGGTCTCTTTAATCTTAGTGGTAGTGAGGGATAACTCCATCACGGTAGCCAAGGTTTAAGGAGTCATTTTCTTCCTTTCAAGAACAATACTAGCTCTCACCCTCAAGATGTCCTCCCCCCACTTGGGAGTGCTAGAGAAAACATTGGTAAAGAAGCTTGTAGCCTCCTCCAAGTTCTCCATATTGATAGCAAAACCAAAACTTTTTTTCTTTTATAGTGGCATGAATTCTTTTATCTTTTTTTCTCATCGAAGCATACATACTCCTACTAGGTTTATCAAGATTCGTAGCCAAGTAATCTCCTGATGAGGTAAGAATGCCGCTTCCCTCAAGATAATCCTCATACTTTGATCTTGCCTAGAGGTTCAAGAGTCTCTCTAGATTGGAGGGATCATTAGAGATAGAATAAAGGAGAGAATTAATATCCTTGGAAATAACAATATTCTATTAGCCCTAATCCCTTGAGAGAGTCTTATAGTGCTTAAAGGAAGACTGCACATCTTTGATAGATCTACATGAGGCAACAACATGATTTTTATCACTACTGAATTGATGAGAAAAGACATTCCTCATTCTCTCCTTGACACAAGGTATCTTCAGCAAAGAAGAATCTATATGAGGCTAGTTAGCTCTATAGTTAGGGTGATTACTATGGAGCTCTACAATCAAAGGCTAATGGTCTAAGATAAAAAAAGGAAGATGCAAGCTTACAATTAACATTAAACAACTTTTGCAAATATGTAATATTCATGTAATAGATGTCAAGTCTGGCTTAGTGGAAAGCAGAACCTCTCTATATGTTTCTTGAGCAGAATCTAGAATTTTGAGAGACATCCAATATGAGATCATGGGAGGTTATAAAATCTAAGTAGAAGTGCTTCTCTCTTCCACTTATGACTTCACCTTTTTTATCAAACCTCTATTGGGGGATGGTGCCCATGTTGAAGTCTCCAACTAAATAAAGAGGGTCAGTGAGCAAGAGAAGCTCATCCCAACACAAGATCCTACTATAAGCATTGTTTCCAATATATATATATATATATATATATATATATATATATATATATATATATATATATATATATATATATATATATATATATATATATATATATATATATATATATATATATATATATATATATATATATACTAAGAATGTTACAATTATAAGGGTCTTTAAACATAACCAAAACCCACAAGTTGGTGGGGCTGACGTGAACACTACTACCCAGATGAGTTATACTATGACTATCGCTAATAGCAATGCCCCCCTTACCCTGAGCATAATAGATATGGTACCATTTATGCGAAGTAAAGAAATAACTCATGTTAAACATCAACTTGCTATCAGACACGTTTATCTCCTAAAGAGAACTAACATCAGGAAGACATAGGCATAGGCTGGCATAGGCTAGCATAGGCATAGGCTAGCATAGCGCACAAGGGCAAAGAACTCGTCACGATGAGGGAACCAAACATACAAGAGGAGCAGGGCAAGGCCCCATGACACTGGATGACGGAAACACAGAGCTCAAGCGACACTCTGCTGCTAAGATAATTATGGATGGGAAGTTTCAGGTAGAAGTAAATAAATAAATACGTATACACGGGTGTGTACATGAACTGCAGAACCTCTTGATCTCCCTATGAATTGTGAATAGAAGAGAAGCTCTTTGAGACATGTTGAAATTTTTCTAGAAAACTGACAGGCCTTAAAGGTGTGAACATCAAACATCAAAAAAGGTTTACCCAGTTTTGACATACTCAGCTTGTGAGAAAATAAAATCAAAGAGATGACAGATATTTATATTCATTTTTTATCATTTTTTAGAGAACAAAGAAAAAGAGTTATATTAATACAGGTTTGTTACAAGCAGTATAGGGGGCAATATCCCACAATCCTAACAACCACTCTAACAGTGAATGGATTGCGCATAATCGCATATCAGAATATGAAGATAAGATACAAGATATCCATGGATTGGGCTTGACCTGAAAGGGTAGCATCTCTTACAAAGTAAAGAGTTTCACAGAAAGTATTTTGATCTTAGCTTTATAAGAATGAATAAAATGCTTATGACCAAAATGAAATAGCTTTTGATTCATACTAAGACAAATGCTCCACAGAATTGGGTCTCTCTAGACCTACCATAAAACAATGTCCATTCTGTTACAAACACAATAAGAATATCCTTATAACCAAAAGTGGGAATTAAAGCAAATTGAAAGTGATTGTTGAAAAAGTTTCAAAACCCTTGAGCATTCCAACATTTAATGAAGGCTTAATCCTCCTCCTTGCCAGAAAAGCAACACATGCATACATTGATATCAACTTTCCTTGCTTTGTTCCCTATCCAGATCCCATTATGAATATCAAGGACTAGAGGGCAGAGTGCTTAATAGATAAGGGAAAGGCCCAAATGGCATTGAATCTATATCTCCATTGCTTGGGGCTCCACTATATCATACATCTTGTAAGCATGTTCACTACATTATTAATTGTAATTTTATATCCTTTAAAGTGAAAGAACATGTTAGCTGCAGCAGTGAGAAGATCCACCACCTTATTCTGAGCACTTATTTCAAGCTTGGGCTTTGGCAAATTCTTTTGACAAATAAGAACCTCTTTGCAAGCAAAAAGCAAACCTATTAGTTCCTTATAAAATTATCTTCCATCATCTCATAATTATGGAATAAATAGTTCCATGTAGAAGATTTTGATATGCTGCACTTATTCATCATGATATTTAGGTCACCAATTTCCTAATGCATCATCCCACCAGTCCAAATGAATTCCTATAATAAGAAATAAGAGTTAGTAGAAAAGTGGGATTTAAGAGTATAGCTCTACTTTGTATCCATACAGGCCTTCCACATATTACAAATTAGTCTGCTACCTGTACAAAGAAGCATAAGAGGAGAAGTAATGATGCCCCATAAGTCATTATTTTTCCAAGCTTAATATTCTTAAGATAAGAATTAGAATAGTTTCTTTTAAACGAACATGGCAAAAAATCATGTGAGTCAGTAGCTCTCATAATACATTTGGCAATCATAACTTTGGCTATTATTAAGTGACAAATAATGCGTATCTCATATTCTTATTTGGGCATCTCATAATCTCCTTGAAAGGGAGATAACGTATAACAGTTTCCTTTTAGTAGGCGTCCAACAAGAGGGAAAATAAGTCCAAGAAGGCAAAATATAGTGATTGAGAACGACAAATCTTTGGGTTAGGTTATGTTGAAGAGCCGTCCACATAAAACTCTCATTTCTAAACTCACCCATGCCCTAGTCCAACATTTGATCCCATAAGAATCCAAAACAAAAAAAAACAATCACCCTTCTTGAATAATTTCCAACCTTTACTAGATATGCAAGGAGCAATATGATTATTCAAAGATTTAAAATAGTTTTTCTTATGATTAATTCTAGATCCACTAGCAGGACAAAACAAAAAATTAACACATTGAATAAATTTCTCAACATACTTTTCATTACTCCTAGTTATCATGTTAGTATCATTAGAAAAAATTGAAAGGCCAATTGGAGAAGAGGCATTATGGATCTCAAGCCTTTTGATAGAGCCTTTAGTAATGGCACAGAGCACACGGGGCAACAATGCAACCTTGTCTTCCAGATCTACGGGACCATTCATAGTGACTCTAGAATGAGAATTACCAAAATGGATGCTAACATACTTGAAAAAATTTCTCCCACCTCCAATGTCATTTTGACACAAGCTTTGTCAAAATCAGCTTAAAAAAAGTAAATATCTTGATTAAGATCTTTGACACACTCAATTACCACCCCCCCCCAAAAAAAAAAAAAAATCTAATATTTTTTATCATTCTTGTTCATCTTCTCTTGTTCAATATCATTTTATCTTGTTGATATAACTCCACTTTTCCAAGAAACACAAAAGGCAAGAGTACATCAGGGAAAATGCAGAAAAAAAAAAAACAAAACAAGAGCAGCAATATCCTAGGTTTGGCTTCGCTTAAGAAGGCCAATTAATTTTTTTTTTCTCTCTCTCTCACTCTCTCTCTCTCTCTCTCTCTCTCTCTCTCTCTCTCTCTCTCTCTCTCTCTCTCTCTCTCTCTCTCTCTCTCTCTCTCTCTCTCATGCAGTGTTATGGTCAAGGTGTACACTCCTGCTCTTTCTTATGTGCCCTGCTCACCTCTAATCTGGTATCGGGAGAGCACGGTAAAGCAGCGGAAAAGCAATGGTCTTTCCTCTATGTTAGTACGAAGCACAAATCTCTCTCTCTCTCTCTCTCTCTCTCTCTCTCTCTCTCTCTCTCTCTCTCTCTCTCTCTCTCTCTCTCTCTCTCTCTCTCGTTAACTCTTTTGTTTTGACATGTCGTGAAACGCTCCGTTACAAGATCTTTCTTTCACAATTGAACTTTATCGTGCAACATACTGAACAATTCAAGGAATAACTGCCTCTCCCTTTTTAAATATTGTATGATATTTAAAAGATCCAGAAGGATTAAAGATACAAAGCATTCGAGCTAAATGCATGCTTCTGAATGTGAAGTCTCATTTGGAATCTTACTTCGTGGATTCAAGAGAGTAATTTTCTACTTATTTATGTTTTTGCAAAAGAGGAAGAAACATAATAAAAGATAAAGAAGGTAAGAGCAATAAGGAATATATAAAAAGCTAAATAATATACATATCCTTCTTTTCATCTTTGCTCATGCATAAAATAGATGTTGAATTTCTTCATCTCATGGTGAAATCTTTCCTAAGATGTAGTTAATCTTGTGAGGTTTGACACCGTTTTGTTGTGTCTAGCGAGTCTTCCAAAGTAGTGCAAAATATTTCATCTCACTCAATCATTGTCAAAGGGACTAACATTCTAACTATCATCCAACGGATCAATAGGTGCACCATTGATTCAACCTCCATTCTATCAAATCCCACATTTCAAGTGACTTTGGGTATATCAATGATTTATGAATAATTCGGAAACCTAGCATAACGATCACATTTTGAACATGACAAAACACTAAGATTATCTATCTATGTGTCTTCTTTTGACATTTAGATACCCTATTTTGGCTTTTGAAGATCATTAATGATATCATTTGATGGAGCCACCCTATAGAAGGGACCTTAATAACCGACCTAGAACACCTATACAATGAGGGCTTGGCCATCATGGTCATTAGTCTTGGCAGTGTGCAAAATTGTGAGCTCAATGAGTCATGGTCTCCAAGTAAGTACTTTCCTAGAAAACTTTTTGCTCCTCAATAGCTCTTTATTCTAATATTATCTAGTGATGTTTCTAGACATCTTGCTCATCATCTTGTGATCTCATAATATTAGATCCTATCTAGCTCTTTGTTGTATCTAGTTCATCTCAAATAAGAGAGATCGAGTCATTTTGATACATGTTTTACATTGAAAGTCTAGATCTTCAGGTTCTCTAGCATCCTATCTGGTCTAATTTTTGTACTTATAAGTCTTGGTTGTGGGAGTCCCTCTATCACTTGTATATTATTGTCTCGATTTCCCTTACATGGGTAATCTTGTAATCAAAGTAAACTTATCTAATTTAATTATAGGTTATTTTCTATTGATCTCCAAACATTTTGGAAATACTAACATCTGTTCAAGATCACACACCATGGAGAGAACAATTCAAAAAAATTATGGAATCACTTCAAAATCTACACCAAGAGGTCTAGGTCTTAAGTCAATGAGAGACATAATTTGAGACTAGACATCCTCTAGATTTGTGTTCATTTCTACATGGGTTGCATTAGAAAATATGAAATCTTCAAGAAAAATCAAGAAATTAATCAGGTACATCAACTTTCTACTTCATATTTCATGAGGGAGCCAAAGATTCATGTAAAAATACTTTGATGGTAATCACACAAAATTTTGAGTATCTTGCGACAAGAGAAACCATATATCTACATGTATCGTGATAGATACCTAGATGATGCATCCAAGTTTTGTTTCATTGAAACTCTTTTTTGGTTCAATAATTATCATGGTTTGCTCCAATCTTAGGCATGAATATGGTGATTTTTCATGGCCATGCGATTTTCATCCTAGATCTTGTTGTGATGTCTAGAGATGTTGATACTAGTCAAATGGCAGAAGAAAAACTTCAAAACCTACTAAACACCCTACCTCTACATATGCGTCAAACTTTAATCAGTCAATATGTGATATCACATGGCATAATTATTATTTCATTAGATAATTTGATGGGTTTGCAAGAAAGTGAAAGTCCTCTTTACTCATGACATATGCAGCTAGGACATTAAATGAATACATCACCCAAGTTATTTAATTTTTTAACTATATCTTTAATAGAAAATAGGAAAAAGAAAAGGGAAGACCTTGCAAATGGAAATCCTTAAATCATTCTTTGGAAGAGGAATCTATGCTTAAACCTATGCAAATAGACATCACAAGTTTCCAAGCCCTAAACCCCCCAAGAGAAGTAGAGGAGTGATAACTCACTATGTCTCCTTGTGGGAGCCTTGGATATATTTCACTAGATTTCCGAAACAAGAGGAAAAACCTCTAATTTTTTATTAAGGCAACAAGGAATTCAAGCTCTAAGGGGGAAGCTATAGGTAGATCATGGCGTAGCAAAGGTTTTCATAATATAGAACATCTAATAGGAATATACATAACTCTTTTCATACTATAGAACATCTAATAGGAATATACATAACTCTTTTCATATTACTCTCTTAAGAGCATTCAAACAAAATCAATCAATCCCTACCATTCTTGAAGATCCTCCCGTACTTGAAGAAGATTCTAAACTACTTCTTTTAGAGTGAATTATTGATTATGATGTAACTAAAACATGCAATCTTTATCAAGTCATACATATTTGGGGAAATATAACTGTCGTTCAATTGAAAAATCTCAACGGATTCATAAGACCTCACTTACTCCACATTATGATAAATTCACATTAAATAGATTTAATCTCCAATGTGCAAATTGCATGAATGTGTTTTCCTTTACACATGGAACATGAAAACTATTCTTATACGTGATAAGAAATGTGATTGCATATCCATGTCTATTTTCTTCCCTCTGCACTTAAGTACATAGTGGTCTTCTTCAACATGGATTTTTCCCTAGAACTCTCTTTGCTAGGTTTTGCTCCTATTGAACATATGAGATATGCCTATTGTCATTCATGTCTAAAGTAAATGTTGAATATCTATTATTGTCTTGATATGTTCTTAGTTTGCAATTTTGGAACCTAGGATATAGAGTCTTACTTCTAGGCACACCCTCCTTGAAGGAAGTTTGTCCTTTATATAGGCACTTTTCTTTGGATATTTGGAACTAATACCTTTGAATATATTTTCATTTGAGCCTCATAAACGTCCATGCTCATAATTTTAGATGATCATAGTTCATGAACCTTAAGGAAACTACGCTTATGATCCAACTACCGGGGAAGGGGTAAAAATTTTTCATTCTTATAAATCGAAGAGTAATTAATTTTTATTAAATGGAAAAAAAATTGGTCAAAAAGGAGTTCTTAACACATGGACTTGATGTTGGTCATTTGAGCATCCTACATGGATACTTGTAAAGACACTCAGACCGACTCTAAAATTTTCCTTGTTGAACATGGGGGAGTCTATTCCTATACGTATCCTTGTTTTTATATGTTAATGAAAGACATATAAGGAGCCTTTCTTATCCACATACTAATTTCCCTCTTGCTTTATAGCAGATTAGTGAAAAAAAAGTCATTTTGGCATCATAAAATTTATCTCTACAAGGTTGTAGCCCCATCAATCCTAAAGAATTTTGCCCCATGCACATTATCTCCCTTATAGGTGAGACATACATCATAATCTCCTCACCTTTTTTGAGAAGCTCAAATCCCTTTGGATTTTATCCATATTTTTTGAATGATATGTCCTCAAACTCAATTTCAAGCTCACCAAGGGTATCAAATAGAAAGATAAGAATTAGACTGGATGATGCTAAGCTTTCCATTGTGGATGCCTTATCATCAATCCCATTCTTAGCCTATGGTTCATTCTTGTGGCTTTATGTGCTTGCCATAATTTTTCATCCTAAAGTTGTTCCTCATCTTGGAGTCATATATGTGCCACGTTTTACAAACACTTTCATGAATGCTTCACATACATCAATGCTTTAAAACCTTCATCATTTGCATGTTAATTCATGTCGAAATGACTCTTCTTTCTTTCCTTAAATGCAGAAGACGTTTACCAAGGATAGTTATGATACTAAGATAAATATCTCTTAACTATCTTTCTTGAACCACTCCCAAACCAAGAGATTCCTCCTATCAATATATGATTAGTTCATTATCTTAGAACTCCTCAAAAGGGTAAGCATGGCATGTACAAACATGCACCAATACCCAATATTAAGTGAAATGATTAAAAGTTTGTCTTGATGGTCACTTTTTAAGGTGTCCATTGATTTAGTTACTCACCTAGATACCCTTCTCATTTACAATTTATTCGAAAAAAATGTAACCTTAATTGAGTATCAAAATTGAGCTCTTTCTTTGGACAATAAAGAGCCTCTAATTTCTTCCTTCCAATGGTGGCAATCTCTCCCTAGTTCCTAAGGAAAATCATTTGATGAAGTCACTAGACTAGCGCAATAATGATCTATACTTATGAGTCTCATTAGAGTTGATGAATTAGGACATCTAGATTGATCTCAACTAGTGATTTTTCATCCTAAGTGGCTTTATTAAGGGTTTTGCAATTTTTCTTTGGAAAAATGGTTCAAACTAACTCAACAACATCAAGTGATCTCTTTAGAAGTATAGTTTGGAAAAAGGTAATCTTTTGGAACTTTAATGATACAACGACCAAGAAAAATGGTTTGTTAAGTGTTTCCAAATACGGTAATGCTCATGGAATCAAATTTAGAGTAACAATGACATTAATGATTGCTCTAGCAAAGCACTCCGATATTGCAATTGAACACTTTTGAGATATATTTTATCACACTTAGGTTTATGTGTTTAATCCATGCGGTTTCATCTAGGAAAGGTCATGAAAATAAACTTTACATATTGAAAAAGGCATTGTATGGGCTGAAGCAAGCATCACATGCTTGAAATGTAAAGATACATGCCTACTTTCTAAAACATGGATTTGAGAACACTCTAACTAAGAGAACCTTATATTCTAAGCATCGTTATGTATATATATATATATATATATATATATATATATATATATATATATATATATATATATATATATATATCCTAACTCAAAAACCCTATATATATATATATATATCCTAATTCAAAAACCCTATTATATATATTCTAATTCAAAAATCCAATTTCAAAAATTCTAATTCAGAAATTTTGATATAAGGGTTTTACAAACCCTAATTTCGAAACTCTAGTTCATCCTTATAGCCATATGATTGATGTATATGTACACATTGCATCTACTCCTCCGACCACCTACTAGAGAGAGGTCTCTCCTCCCAGCCTTATGCCTTTATACATAGCTATTTGAATCAACGAGGATCATAATATATATAAAGATACATACACATCATGTAGATTCACATACATAAGTATAAAATGGAGTAGATACATTATGCATCACACATACATGTCTATATGCACACATGTATATATATACATGCATACATATTTACATGTACACATTTACACATATACATATTTACATGTACACATCACATTTACATGCCTACATGTACACATGTATACTTATACATGCATACACAATTATAAACACACTTGCATATATTACAAAAATGCATATGCATATATACACGTGTGCATATTAACACATGTATACATATATCACACACATGCACACACATACATATACATGAAACACATATACGTGCATACTAATACATGTATACATATAATACACATGAATACACACACATATGCATACATACATGACAAAAATTTGCTCCTTGAAGATAAAGCTATATATAAAATAATTAGGCATAGCCCCCAGCTTCATGTTCTAACTTAAAAAAACATGATTTCATCTCTCTAGGAGGATTCATCGATATCCTATTGAATAAAGAATAATCTATTATCTAATATCCATTCAAATGATTCAAGTTATTGATCGATAACTATAGTAGAATTTACTATCTAATCTCGTCATATGTTTTCATTATTCCCATCATTTTGGTAAGACATCAATATAGTCTCATCTTCATTATCCTTATTGATTTCATTTATTTCTTCTATTGTGAAATCTATGTTCTCATGAATGACATCATCTATTGATGGATTAATATCGATTTTTGGTAATTCCTCTTCATCATCAATAGAAGCACCATGTAGAGTATTATCCTCTTCATAAAAAAGATTAGTATCATTATCATGTATAATGACTCTAGTTTGTCTTCCAGATGTTGATGTATCAGTATCTGATGGTGAATCATCAAGAGGACTTTCTTTGATCTCTCTAACAATAAACTGTTCAAACAATGACGTATTGCTAGGTTGAACATGAATGACGTACCACCAAGGGTGAGCATCTGGGTTTTTTCTTTTAAATGCTTGTTCAATATGCCTAGGAAGAATATATGGTTCTCTAGTAGTTCGCATTATCTTGGAAGAATCAATTGCCCAAATCAGATAATTCCTTTCTCAATGTGGAATTACTACCTTTATACTCAGCTCAAAACAAGTCTTCAAAATGGCCTATCAAGGTATATAAAAACAAGAAACCATTATTAGGTGCTTAAAAACATAACAAACTCTATCATAAAAAATAGAAACTTTTTTCTACCTGTTTGAATGTACAGAATGATATTTCATAGATACCAACAATAGTTTCCACATAACCAAGTTCTCCATTTGTAAGGTTCATGTCTTTTGAGCTAGCACGTGATAGTTGCTTGAAAGAAGCAACAATACTAGAATCCTCTATTTTACTTAAAGAATCAATTGGTTTGATTCTAATATGTTGTCCAAAAGCCCACATATTAGTGAACATTCGATCCTGCAAAAGAAATTAAATTAGTAAATAGAAACTAATATACATAAATGAAAAAAACAAAATATTATTAGAATAAAACTACCTTTTGTTCACAACCTATCATTAACTCGCTCTGCTCATCTGGGATTTCTTCATTATTTGTGTTGGCACGTGGCAAATGATTATATAGCCAATCTTTGAAAGAAGATATATTTGTAATCTCATTATTATGGAGATTACATCTATATCTTTTGTTTCTCCATCTTTTACTTTAGAGATTTTGAAGTTCCTATTCGTACTCACTAAGGAATGCTTACATGCACTCGCTATTATATGCTACAACATTAGAAACATCATTTTTTTTCTTGAAATGTAAATAAAAGTGGAACTCTCTTACCTCATAATACCTGGTCTATTATTTTTGAAGAAGACTCGTTGGTCCATGCACGTGGAGTTTCTTCTCTTTCAAGGTACTCATGAACATAGTATATGCACTGTTCAATCATCCAACCCTTTGCCATGGAAAGAAGAAATCTTTGCAAGCAAAAATGGTGCTTTGTATGCCTCTATGTCCCATGTAAGATGGTTCATGCATTTCTTTGATGAAATCTTTAAAATCTTGAGTTATGCATAATCTATGTTGAAAATAAAGAAAACCATTTTGAAATGTATAATGTTCATCAAATAAAGATGCACCATTGTTGAAGTCATGCCATGTATGTGAAAAATACAAATGAGATGCATAAGTGGAAACCATTTCTTGAAAAGAATGTATTTGGATGGCAGAAATATTATGCAAAACAACATAATGTGAAGGAAATCGGCTAAGAGCATAAGCTACAACGTTAGCTTTACCAAGTTGATATTGGATCATGGGTTGGAAATTTTGAATCAATGATGCCCATTTAAGATGGCGATCAGAGATTAAGGGCTGATTTAATAAATGCTTAATAGTCTGTTCATCAGTTTTGATTAAGACCTCAGAGCCCATAAGATCGTGTTTCCAAATTCGCAAAGCATGCACAACAGCGAGTCGTAACAAACGAGAACTATGTCGTAAAAAGAGAACACTCTCGTCAAAAATCAAGCAAATGGCAGCTTATGTTTGAGATTCCTTTATACCAGTATACATATATTACAAAAATGAGGTGAAAACATGTGATTTTTGACATTTTTTGTCATTTTCTCATTAAAAAGGAGCTCAAAATGTAGTCAAAATTTCACTATATAAGGCATTGACATGTCCCAAAATGTATATGATAAGACATTGACATGTCCAAAATCTATATGATAGGACATTGACATGTCTAAAATCTATATAAGGAATGTAGAACTGAATAGTTCTTATACAAAAATAACATTTTAGACATATTTTTAATGGGTGGATATCTGATTGTTATTCAAAATTGCTACAAAACATGGTTTCATTAACCAAACTAGTTCGAGGCATTTACAAAAGCACTAAAAATGTCTGAGAGCTTCAATGCATCTCACAACTTTGTCGATCTATGTCTACACCCTCATCATCTGATGCACTTGATTCAGTCTCATACTGTTGAGAGCTCTCTTCTTCTTCTTCTATATCCACAAGAGCTCTATCTTCATCCACGTACATACCAAATTCTGCAGGATCATGCAAACTCTTCTTGTTTGCCTATGATTTCCTGTACCACATACATCTGGAAGCTTTTGTTTTATCATGTTGATGGTTGCTTTCCTCAAGTGACCTGTTTTTGTCAAGGAAAAATCATAAACAAGAATATCTACATCATCCATTTTAAGAGTGGATGTGCTTCGAATATTCTTTTTCTTTTTTGAACGTGTTCGTTTAGTATCACACACCATTTCTAAGTTATATTTACCTTTGAATGCATTACTACTTTTAGTGTAATACCAATGCACCATCAAAGCCTCTATTCTTCTCTGATCAATATCTTTAGTTATCTCTAAAACCTTTGCAATCCAAAATGGTCTGGTAGCCTCATCACCATCAGCAAGAACTGCAATAAGTGTTCCAACATTTATCTCTATTAAATTTCCTTGCCATCTTGCTTCTGCCTGTTTTGTCATCCTTGGGCCTACATAAATATTTCTTTCTGGTGGATGTATAAAACTTTGAAGTGCATCTACATTACATGCTTGGGCCACATTCACGGATCTTTGTGTACAAAAATCCCATGTGAATGGAACATCAACTGGCCAGTGACCTGCAATTGTATACTGTATAATCTCTTCTTGATGATTGAAAAAGTCCTCCCACCAAGATACATCTTGATCTCCAACATATTTTTTTGCACGCTCAATATGTCTCTTCTTTTCAATGAGTGCATGCATCCAGCTTTTACTTTGATCAACCACATTTCCACATCTTTCTGTATTGTTTTTATCTTCATATGGTGATTGTTCTGCACCATACACTGTTACAGTAGACAAATTAGGCACCTGCAATAAGAATCTGCATCCCTCTTTAGGCTCCCACCCAAGAGAAGATGAATACAGCTTTGCAAATAAAAGGGTTATTTCATCAACCCTCCTCATCAAGAATACATGGTTGAAACTAATATTGTGCAATGGAGCCAAAACCTTAGCACTGTTATCAAGGCCCATTGAGCAAAAGTGCTTAAAGTCATAAATCTGTGTGAGGTGTTGAACTTCTGGTTTTGGAGTATATGCTTCTAAAATCAGCTCAGATAAAATCGGAAGAGTAAAAGCATTGTTACGTGCCAACTTCTTAGAGAAAGTACTGAACATTTGATCAATGTGATCACCAAATGCATTTGCATAAGGACTTCATCTCCAATGTCCTTAGGGATGCGATAAAAATGTGGCAAACAAGTTTTTTTTTTATCCATACCATCGATCAACAAACACATATAACGCTCCGGATTTCTGAGTGCTTTACTTCGATGATGAATTGCTTTCTTTCTCATTAAAGCTTGACTCTCATGATGGTTGTTAAGAAGGTTTTTAAAATTATTCTTTTCCTGTGGTGTTGTAGCCCCTTTTGCCATGTTTTTCAAAGTGGCGCAAACTGAACATTCACCCATTCTAACTTTACGAGGAATAGAAACATTGTTAAACTCTTCCTTCCATAATCGAGTAAAGTGACGATACAACACATACTTCTCATTTCTATTTTCCATGTCTTCTCTATATATTTGAAATACCTCTCGACGAGTAAAGTTATCTGACAAGTGCAACCTTCCAGTTGTAGGCATAACCTCACAATGCAAGCTAAAATAGTTCATCATCCAATTCATTGCATGATGTCCAACAGATCCTTTGGTCCCAACATGGAACGTATCCAAAATGAGATCCCCATTCAAAAGCCCTTGTTGAACCCTATGTATTCTAAAATTTCCCACATCCATTGCAATTTTTAATGCAGCCCTACAGCATCGCATCCCTTGACTAAAGAAATATTCAAAACCAACATGTGTTACTGACATGGTATCCTCAATCATTTGCATGCGAGAAACAAGGTATATATCCTGCCTTTCACTATCTAAATGGAGGAATTTTTCTCTTAGGTGCTTTAGTTTCTTCATTCCTAAATTGTACAAACATTTCAAACCACAACAATGCTTCACAATATCCAATGCAATCTGTCTATCTGAAGTAAGAAATTTAAATCTTTTTTGACTTACTTCACGAGGCCTTCTTTTAAATCGTAGATTGAGCTTGCTTTGCTTTTCCGTTGCTCCACATGCACTTGAGTCAGAAGGGAGATCAATGGTTGGATCAGATGGGAGATCAAGAGGTGCATTTGGTTGAGCAGCATTGCACTGTGAATTGGATAACTTAAATGACTCAACAGAAAACATGGAATCATCAGCACGTCCTAAATCATAGGGATCATCACTTCTGTGGAAAGGGTCAACTGAGAACAATGAATCCAAAATTGTATCAATATGAGCAGAAGAAGCTGATGCCCAAGCATCCACTGAAAAGATTGAGCTCATCTTCACTGAGTTCACAAAAGACTGAAGATGAATGACCTTTTTAAATAAGTAGAAATCTGAGATCAAGTGAAGATGTCACATCAAATGTCACATCAAGAAGATATGAAATCAAAAGTTTATTAAAGTACATTAAATAACATTAAACATCAAATTACATCAAATAACTTAATTACTCAAATATACACTAATAAGGGAACCAAAGATTTGATTCACTTTTGAAATGAGAAACACAGTTGATTCTAACTAGATATGAGTCATTGAGTCTTAGCATTGTGAGTGAATCAAAATATATCCAAGTTGAGCTCCAACTGGATTATATATTAAAATTGTTTGTAGTAGTGCCATTGAAGACTATACAAGAAGAAATTTTACCTTTGGTAAATAAGATTTCAAGGATTAGGTTTCATTGTAGCCTTGGCTAGATCTCAAAGAGGTAGATGAAAGTATATTAAAAAAGAATTATGTGTAAAAGAGGTACACGGAATGTTTATTCATACATTGATTTTCCATTTCAACAATGTGTTACAAGATAAATGTCACGAATATGAACTAAAGTGAGGAGGATAACACTATAAAGATGTCATTAATCTCCCATATTCAACACAACTTAGACTTCAAGTGTAATTTCAATGCAAATGTATATAAATAGTTGCAAGGTTCTTTACTTGAATGTTTATTCATACATTGATTTTCCATTTCAACAATGTGTTACAAGATAAATGTGAATATGAACTAAAGTGAAGAGGATAACACTATAAAGATGTCATTAATCTCCCATATTCAACACAACTTAGACTTGATTTTCTCCCAAGCAAGAGATTCTAAGAAAAAATTTCTACATGAGATTAGACATCCTCATGTACATACCATACTCTTGCCATTGAAGTGTAATTTCCATGCAAATGTATATAAATAGTTGCAAGGTTCTATGAATATTTCATTAAAGTGGCTCTGAAACAGCCTATTTGTGTGAGTGGTATTCCCTGGTTAGATTGGTTGACAGATATAGTTAGCAACTGGACTCATTCAGTTAGATCCAGTTAGTCTCTGGTTCAAATTACCCAATTGCCTATAAATAGCAGAGGAGGAGATCATTCTCATTTTCAAAATCCACGAGCAAGAGAGAGCAACAGAGCACAGACAGCTATGGAGCACGAATCTCAGCATACTAGCAAGGCAACTCTGATGGAGAAGAAGAATGTTGGCAAGAGTACCAAGAGGTAGACAAAATCATACCATAAAAAAAGATTCCTAAAAGATTCCCTTTGTATGCTTGTGTAAAGAGTCTGCTTTCTAGGTTTTTATTTTTCTTAGCTCTAAAAATATAGATCCAATGAGGGTACAGCTCGATGCCTGGCATCGACTTTTAGGTGTAAGTCGATGCCAGGCATCGACTTGAGGCTACAAGTCGATGCCAGGCATCGACTTTGTGTGCAAGTCGATGCCAGGCATCGACTTGCAGGTGCAAGTCGATGCCAGGCATCGACTTGCAGGTGCAAGTCGATGCCAGGCATCGACTTGAGGCCTCAAGTCGATGCCAGGCATCGACTTGAGGCTTCAAGTCGATGCCTAGCATCGACTTGCACCTGCAAGTCGATGCCTGGCATCGACTTGCACCTGCAAGTCGATGCCTCGCATCGACTTGCAGCCTCAAGTCGATGCAAGGCATCCACTTGCGTGGCATCGAAGTTGGCCTAAAAGTCGATGCCAGGCATCAACTTTAGGGTGCAAAGTCGATGCTTGGCATCGACTTTTGGGTTCAAGTCGATGCTAGGCATCGACTTTTAGGTTCAAGTCGATGCCAAGCATTGACTTTTAAGTGCAAGTCGATGCCAGGCATCGACTTTGTGTGCAAGTCGATGCCCGGCATCGACTTGAGGGTGCAGGCATCGACTTGGGGGTGCAAGTCGATGCCTGGCATCGACTTGCACCCTCAAGTCGATGCCGAGCATTGACTTGCACACAAAGTTGATGCCTGGCATCGACTTGCACTTAAAAGTCGATGCCTGGCATCGACTTGAACCTAAAAGTTGATGCCTAGCATCGACTTGGGCCTTTGAAAACCACATTTACGTATGAGCTGATATTTCCAAGCGCCTTCAGGGATGCGGAGTCCAAGAGTGAGAGGCCCTTCAAGAAGCTGAGAGTCACCATGGGCTCTGGTGATCAGCAATGTGACAAAGGCATTGGTCACCAAGCAAAACCAAAGAAAATTATTGCATCCTTATCCTCTGAGAAGGCCAGCAACCCGCTAGGAATATCCTCAGGTGGACAGAGTAGCATCAAAATTCCTGAGGATGATACAACTATGAAGGATAGTTCGAGGGACGCTGAGGTCTTAAGGACAGATCGTCCACTGCGGGACATGACAAATCTGGAGTGGTGCCTTCAGTATGTTGAAGAAAAGAATGCAGTCCTTCTTCTATTCGCAGGGGCATATGGGAGAGGAAAAATCTCGACAACACAAGGTTTTCAGTATGGCCTTGTGTACAAACTGGATTATGAAGATGAGGATTCTGACAACCTCCTTTTCTTCGTAGAGACATCAAAAGGTTTGAGAAATGTTATATGCAAGATAGATTTCTTGTGCCCAGAGTGTTGTGTTCCAGATGGTCTAGCTGAGATATGTAGGGACTCAGTCAATCTTATCAAGGACTTGATGCCATGGATCCAGGGCAACATCATGCCAACACAACAGAAGATGACAACCCCTGTAAAGGCAAGGGGTAAGCAGAGCGTGCAAAAAAAGTTTCAAAAGAAAAAGAAGAGAATTTCAGAAGAGGAGTCTTCTGACTCAAGCTCTAGCTCTGAGGATATAATTGTTGCACCTGGTGGAGAGCTTGCCTCGGGTGTTCTCGTACTGAGAAGAACAAGATTAGGGAGGACATAGCTAAAAGAAAAGTTGTGAAGAAGGGGCAGTTGCTCCACCTGCCAATCAATATCATCCACAAGCCACCAATAGATCCAGTCACAGGGAGGAGGCCCCTTGAGATCAGGGAGCCACACAATTTGCACGTGTAGAATCTTAAGAAGAAAATGAAAATAAATCCTCATGCTACTGTTGTGCCATTCCTTGTCATGGTGGATCTGAATGAGTGCAGCTCTGTGGACGAGTTCAATGAGGGTTTGTTTGAGGATTATACTTATTATGTGATTGGTGGTTCACACTCTGCAGAGGCCCGCAGACAGCTAGTGAAGGAGCACCCCACCACATTATTCTTTAGGTATGCAGAGTGTAAGATATATGCTGGTCTTACAACTGAGGAAGCCAAGCTTCTTGCTTGGGATCACAACAATGACAATGACTACAGGCAAAAAATGTCCTCCATAGAGAGAATTCGGTTCTTCCACCATGAATATGAAGATTGTCTTATGAAGGAAGCTGGAAGAATACATCCCAATCTACAAAAGCAATGCTTTATTGAGGTTGGAATTGCACTGGATGAGAATAGAAAGTCTGATGCTTTGAGGAAATATGATCCATGGTTTCAACTGGCATTCAGATCAGGTGAGATCTGGGATCTACAGGATAAAATTTTCACAATGTGCGAGAACAAGGAGGTCAAGGGTCAGAAGCAACGAAAGTCGAGGCCAGAACCACAGGTTGATCTGAAGGGAAAGGGAAGGAAAGTTGACCTCTCGATTGAAGAGGCTCCTGAGGACATGAAGCTGACACCATGGAGGGCCCTTCAAGGAATCAAGGATGATACATTGATTATATCAACTTTGTCAAGGGTAATCTCCAAGGAGTTAAGCCTGGAGGAGATGGTGACTGAGCTCAATAAGTATGTATGTTATTCTCAGATCCTTTATCCCTCCTCCCATGTTTCTGGTCTAACCTAGTCTCTTTTTTATTTCTGTGACTGTAGTCATAAAGTTTACATGAAGATTCAGGAGGTGATGATGAAGAGGCTGGGTTGCTTTTCTTGGAGAGAGGTCCAAGCAGACTATCCAACCACATCATCCTACAAAACTTTATCAGAATATTTCATCCTATTTCGTGATTGGGTAGGTTCTCTTTCTGAGGTTGTGCCTGGTTTGCCATTAGGTTAGATGCCTTGATTCACCAAACCAATTTGATGCCAGGCTTTTAGTACGAATTCGATGCCTGGCATCGACTTACGACTAAAGTCGATGCCTGGCATCGACCTGCAGCCAGAAGTTGATGCCTGGCATCGACTTGGGGGCATAAGTCGATGCCTGGCATCGACCTGCAGCATAAGTCGATGCCTGGCATCGACCTCATGGCATAAGTCGATGCCAGACATCGACTTATGTCCCAAAGTCGATGCCAGGCATCGACTTTCAGTAGAAAGTCGATGCCTGGCATCTACCCCCACACGAAATCGATGCCATGCATTGCTTCCTTATGTTCTGTTTGCTGTATTGAAGAGCTCATTTAATTGTCTTTCCACTTTTTTCTGCAGAAACCAAAGAAAAGTAAGTCTGCGGAGCTACTAGATGATTGCCCCCCTGCATTCCTGGCTCACATTCAAAGAGCAAGGCATGAGAAATCTAGGCTGAAAGCCAAGGAGATGGATTTTGATGATGAACCTGATCTGAAATGTTTCTCCAATCCCCTAGACCCCCTTAGGCCTGTATATTACAATGTATTCTGTAGTGATGTAAATAATATTTGTTCTGTTGTGCCTAGAAAACATTTCTCCCTTCTCATAGCGGACATACCCTATGGATTTAGGATGTTGGGATCAGTTAATGATGATGAACCCTTCAAACACCCTCAGATTCGGAAGATGGTCACTGATTTTGCAGAGTTGACTATGTCTCCTCTTTGGAGGATAGTAATTTTCCATAGCAGAGACCAGTCTTTCTCTGTTTCAACTGCTCTGAAGGCAAGATGTCATGCTGTGGAGTGCCTCACGTGGTAAGTAATCTTCTTTCTATCTCCGTGGTTTTAATGATGCTCTCTGTGACTCATAGTTCTTGTTTGCAGGGTGAAGACAAACGTAAATCACACTCCTTTGCATAGGTTTGTGAGCTCCACTGAATGCATTACAGTTGGCTATTATGATGAAGTAAGCAAAAGGAGAGTCAGGGAGCATTGCAATGAGAATGGGATCTCAAATGTGCTCATGTTCCCAGCCGTTACCAAGAAACTTTGTCATGTAGCTGGGGACATGACATTGGTTAACCCCTATCAGAAGCCACAAAAACTCATAATGAGATTGCTTCAGCTATTCTCCAATGATATGACTGGGTCCTAGACCTTTTTTCGGGCACAGGTAATTTCAATTTTCACAATTTTCATTAGTCATGGTTGATTGACGCCTCTAAGTGGTTTTCTGCTGTTTCAGGAACGACTCTGGCTTGCTCCTTAAAGATGTTCAGGCACTACATAGCTGTGGAGAAGGATGATGCTCAAGTGAGCTTCATTAGAATGAGAATCAATGGGCTGAATGAATGCCCAGATGAAGACAAAGAGGTTGGAACGAAGCACATTGCAGACACGGAGAGATTCCAACCGACTTCAAGGAGCCTGTTCCCCCACTTGCAGATGAACCGGGGGACATGGCTGACCTTGAAGAGCCAATCTTGGAGCAAGAGAGGCAGGATATGTGTTCTAATGTTCCAGAGGATCCCAATATCCTTGAGCCTGAGGAAAGCTATGATCAGCTTCTATTGTAGATTCATATTACTCTTGTACTTACACAGGAAATGTAAAAAATCATTTTAATAGAAATATAATGTCGACTTCTGCTTCCACTTCGTGTTCAGCTTGATTTATCTTGAGGATTTCTCTGATCATGTGTGAATGTTTCTTAGTATAATTTTGTTGATTATTATCTTCTCTTGGGAATGCTTTTGTGAAATGTATTTCATATTCTGTGAATATGGCCATGCATTCAATGAGGATCTTAACCATACAAAGGGGATGATCTTAATTGCCTTGTTAAAATGTTCCGATTTTTGCAACACATGTACTCTAATTTTCCAGTAACTTTTAATCAGCTATAATCTGTGCTTGTTGAGGTTATGGATGTAAGGAAGGAGCTTCCCGAACTCTTACTTGTACCTTCAACTCTAATCTTTTGTCAAAGATCATGATGTTGGATTCTTGATCGGCTGAACAACTAGTTTTCATGGCAACAAGAATTTTATTATATCTATCTTGACTAATTGGGATATGAGATCAAGGTTCTAGTGACAATATTTACAAGCAAGAACAAGTGATGCTTTCTAGATATTGTAAAATGCCCACTTTATTGCTTGATATAATGGTCTTTAGGTAAAAAGGAAAAGAGAACATGTCTTTGTTCTCCTTTGTTGTGACTCAGTGTTGCACAACTAGTAACAATTCTTTATCATATGTACTATAATTATTTTTTGAGGGCTTAAGCTTCCTACTCTCAAATGCAATGGGATGATCATTTTACATTAAAATTGCACCTATCCCTAAACCACTAGCATCAGTAACAACATGAAAGGGTTGTGAAAAATCAGGTAATTGTAAAATAGGTGCATGTGAAAGTGCATGTTTGAGTTTTTCAAAGGATTTTTGTTGGGTACGTCCCCATGCAAAATTTATTTTCTTTTTCAATAACAAGGTAAGGGGAAATCCTAAACAATAAAAATTTTGATCAAACTTCCTATAGAAACTAGCCAACCCAAGAAAAGAACGAACATGCACACCTTCACTTGAAATAATATTTCCAAGATATTCTAGCTTACATTGAAAGAAGTAACTCTTTTCAAGATTAGCATAGAGTGTGTTTTCTCGTAGTAAATGAAAAATTGTTTTAAGATGCTTCCCATGCTCACTATCGTTGTTACTATAAACAAGTATATTGTCAAAAAATACAAGAACAAAAGCTTGAAAATCAAGAAAAATGTTATTCATCACTCATGCAAATGTAGCAAGGCCATTACTAAGTCCAAAGGGCATTACCATAAATTCATAATGGCTTGTTTGAGTTCTAAATGCAGTCTTAAAAATATCACTTTGCATCATACAAATCTGATGGTATCCTGATTTTAGATCAATTTTACTAAAGACACGAGCTCCTCGTAATTTATCTAAAAGATCATCTATTCGAGGAATGGGGTATCTATTCTTTATTGTGATCTTGTTAAGGGTTCTATAATCAATGCACATTCAATAAGTTTTATTCTTTTTCTCTACTAAGAGAACTGGTGCTTCAAATGGGGAAGAACTAGGCTTTATAAGTCCTTTCTATAGTAGGTCTTTTACTTGGTTTTCTATTTTCTTTTAGTGTAGTGGGCCATTTCTATAAGGTGCTTTATGGGCAGCAGAACTACCAGGGACTAAGTCTATGCTATGGTCAAAGGATCCTCGAGATGGTGGTAGTTCAGAGGGATACGCAGACATAAAACAATCCTTATAAGTAGACATGAAAGGTTTGTGTGCATCAGGAAGTGTATGAGTATAATCATTGATGACATTGACAAAGACAATGCATTAATTGAATCCTTTCCTAAATGCATGTTTTACTTGAGTATGACTAATCAATGGAAATGGCTAGAAATCATGTCGTGCAGGCAAAGTAATGATTTGACCTTTAAATTCGAGGTTAGAGGTATGTGTATGGTAGTCAATGCATGGGTTATAATGATGACAAAATGGCATACCTATTATAACATCGTAAGATTGCAAAGGTGTAATTAAAAAGGTTCGTGAATCAACATATGGGCCTATGCTAATCATAACATCTTGCACTTCTTGTGTTACATTATAACGATTACCTTGAAATGCAGCTTTTACTTTATACAAAGAAGGAAACGTTTTTAATTTAAGTTCTTGTACTAATAAATGTGAAATGAAGTCATGTGAACTACCATCGTCATGTAAGATTTTAACGAATTTATTGTTTATAGTACCCTGCATGCAAAGTAGAGAATGAAGAGAGATATCGTTACCCGAGGTACTTAAGTCCTTCTCCAATGATTCCTCTGTCCAAAGAGGAGGAATTTCTTCATTATGGGCCTTCATGTTATGTAGTTGAGCTACAACGGGTTTCATGTTAAAAGGTCGCAATCGGCACTTCATTTTTGTATATCCAGGTTTACCACACTTCCAGCATGTGATTTGTGGTCACTTTTGTTGGGCATCCATCGCTAAAGTTTGTAGGGTAGGTGGTTTGGTAGTTGGAGAGATGAAGCAATAGGTGCAATTGAGTAATTGGATTGCGGTGCATGAGGAAAACTAGGGTAAGATGGGGCATTAACATTATGTTTCATGGGAAGATTTGGTTTAAAAAAATGGTCGTAGATGTGGTTGTTGTAGACGGAGTGACTTGGTTATGGACTAGAATTCTTTCTCTGCATCATAGGCAAAAGATATAGCCTCGTTGAGGGTTGTCGATCGTAAGGTGTGAAGCTTAGCTCGGATTCCCACCTCCGAAACATCTTTGTATTTCCGCTGCAAGCTATCCTCTAGTACATCTTCAAGCACTCGAACCAATAGTAAAATTTGCGAGAACCGCTCTGTGTATGTAGTAATTGTATCTCCCTCCTTCCATGTAAGGATCGTCCATGCATTTCAAACATGTAAATGGTATTGAGGAGGAAGAAAATAATCCTTCACTTTATCTTGGAAAGCCTTCCAAGTTGTTGGATGCTCTCTAGTGTGCCGCAAGACCATTCCACAAGACTTGAGCTTTTCCTACTAAATAGTTAGTGGCAAATTTAACTTTTTCACTTTCAGCATATGTTTCATCAGTATAAAAATCATCAAACTATGAAAGCCATGAAAGGATTAAAGGGTCATCCTTCCGACCATCAAACCGTAAAAACTAGTAATTCTTAATGGCAATCTTGGAATGTGTGTCATATGACTAGGCAGAGACAATAGCTTTGACCACCCTCATAAGGTTTTCTTTATCAGTTTGCATCTTTTCGAGTATTTTTTCGCGTTGTCGGATCTCGTTCTGAGCGCGTCGTAATTCGTGCTACACGAGCTCCAGTTGTTGCTCGAGTGTTACCTCAGGTAGAGCTGATTTGCCGAAATCCTCCATGTTACTCATAGGGTCCATGAGGACGTAGAGACAAAACCCTCTTGCTAGATATGTAAAAACAATTTTTGAGTTTCTTTGAGCTAAAAGGTAAAAGGAATGGTTTTTCTTGGGAATTGAAAAAGTAAGAAAGAGATTAAAGTTGTGTTAAATATAAGAAAAGAGAAGTAGAGTGACAACACAAAGAGATAGTGTAGTGGTAAAACACTTCCCTTGTGTGGGTGAGGTTGTGGGTTCAAATCCTCCCACCTTGGTGAATATAAAACTTCTTATTGCCACTTATAAATTAAAATTGGTTTGCGCATAGCCAACGGCTGCCAACAGTTAGCAAGGGAGCCTTGGGTGCCAAAGATGCCAAAGTAATGCCTTAGTCGATGCCTTGGAGTATGCCGAAGGAGTGAACATAGGTGTAAACATAGGTGTAAATGTAGGTGTAAATGTAGGTGTAAACGTAGGTTCTAGTTCTGGAACAAAACAGAAACTGAAACCAAAACCAAATCCAGAATTGAAAATAGAAACCGAAATGGAAACAGAAACAAAAACAGAAACCAAAACCAAAATTGGAGCAAGAACCGGAATTGGAATCGTATCGCAAACAGAGAACAACAAAACAGAGATCAATTCACCAAAATGAATAGAAACTGATCCCTCCATAGTGACGCGTGCAAGGCTCTGATACCATTGTTATTAGGGTCTTGCTCACACGCACATAGAGGTTGCAAACACAGAAAACATAGAGAGAAATAGAGACACCAAGAGATGAGACCGAATGCACTATTAGGTGCAATCTCCTCCATGCACTCTGTTTTGACAGTCCGCAGAGTGCATGTATTTATAGGAAACTAAAAGTTGGTGACTTTTGTAGACAAACTTTTCTTTTAGTATCATAAATTGCGGTTTACAATGACCCTTATTCTAACCACTATTTTTCTAAATATTTCTAACAATAGAACGTTCTACATGTATTTGATTACAAACTAAATTACAAATTAGATTTATTGATGTCTACCCTAAAGTCGGATTGTTGATGTCCACCCTTTCACGCTTTCACGCCCTCACGAACCTTCAGCTGCTATATCAAAAACACCAAAAACACATTAATAAATAAATTAACACTCCAATAATGCATTATTCAACATATTCCATAAGTTATAACACTCTTTGCCGCACATAACCTTTTAATATTCCCATAAATCGCTCAACCCAAAACATCCATCGAGTGTCGAAACACATGCAATCTCTATTTCATCTACAAGATGGACTAATAAATGAACCTAAATATCAAAAAATGAAGGAGGAATCTCTTTCTCCATCAAACATAGTAGCTCTTTGCATTCACGTTTTTTTGTGGGATAGAGTTTCTGTCAATCCCTTTTAATGGAATCCACCTATACATATCATTAAAAAATGATAATGAAGTTAATTCAAAAATAAAAGATATCAAATCTTCATATATATTAAATATAAAAGTACCATAATTACCTTATACGTGATCCAAGATGATAGATCACATCTCATACTCCTTTCATTGTACATCCATCGATAACCAAAGGTAAAATATGTTTCAAAACGTTATGCCAATCATGGGTCTTTAACCCAGATAAGCTCTTATCATCCATAGTAAACATGTTCTGGAAAGATGCCCCATATCCTATAGGAGTCCGAATCAATTGAATCTTATTGTTGATAGTCTGTATCTCTTTTGTTGTAAGTACCCAAGGAGCAGGTGCATAAATCATTTCCTATCGATGTCTATCAAAAACTGGCCATAACTTTGGTTTTGATTTCTGATCCTTCAAATCATTCCTTGATGCTATGGTATCTTTTAGTCCAAGAAGATGTTGCCATAATGAGGAACCAATATTCTTGAATATAGGCATATGATCAAGAAGATGACATGTTTTTAACTCTTTCCAATACTCCAAAGAATACCATAATGATATATTCACTGTGAGTGCCAGTTTTCCTTTACCTCTCTTCACATTCTCATTATCTTCATCATCACTGAAGATTTCTGATTATGGATCTATCACAGATCCATCTGTCCATTTTTTATACCAATCCATAGGTGTCATAGGTTTTGGACACTGACCTATTTCAAGCTTTTCATTAAAATGTATCATGTCTCTTTGAGATCTTATTGGATAATCATCAGGCAAGAATCGTCGATGTTGAAGATAAATATTGTTGTTGAGATTCTTACTATAGATTGATCTCAACCAATCACCACAATATGGACAAGCTTTAGGACCGTTAGTAGATATTACTGCACCATGAAAATCATAAAAAAAAATTAGATTAACTCACATTTATTTGTATGCATATTGAATAAAAACATTACATCAATACCTAAACAAACACGATATCCTGGAAAATTCTGAATAGTCCAAGCCACAATACCATGAACCGTAATATATCTTTCATTGATGCTTTTCGATACATCAATGACATTGATACCTCTCCATAACTCTTAGAGATCACCAATGAGAGGAGCAAGATATATATTCATATCTTTAACTTGTTTTCTTCCTGGGATTAAAGGTGAAAGCATTAAATGTTCCTTTTTAATGATAAGATATGGCAGAAGATTGTAGTTTATGACTACCACTAGCCATGTTGACCATTTGCTATATTTCATGGAGAATGGATTAACCCCATATAATGCAACTCCTAACTTTAGATTCTGTATGTTTTTTGCAAAATCCAGCCATGTAGAACCATATGAAAAGCAACACTATCATGAGGAATTCTGATTACTCCATCAGTAATTTTATGATTATGTCCCCATGTCAAAAGCTTTGATGATTCAGGGATTTGAAACATATTTCTAATCCATGGAGCCAATGGAAATTGTCTCAATATCTTTTCTGGGATTTTACCTTCTTCATCCTTATATCGAAGAGATTGACATTTTGGACATGTCAAAGAGTCTGCATATTCATCTCTATATAAAATACAATCGTTAGGACATGCATGTATACATCGATAATCTATACCAAGATTGTTGACTATCTTCTTCATTTCATCATGTGAGGTAGGACGTATATTCTGACTTGTTAAAAAGGTTTCAGATAATAACCTATAAGTTCATAAAAAAAGACATATTAATAAAAATAAATAAATAAATATACATATATATATTTGTATAAATATGCATATAATTTTATATATGTGTATGCTTATGTGTATGTGTATGTGGATGTGTATATGCATGTGCATGCATATACGTATGCATATGTGTATATGTATGTATGTGTGTATATGTGTTTTATATGTGTATATGTATGTATATATATGTATGCATATATGTATGTCTATGTGTGTATATATGTGTATGTATGCATGTATGAATGTGTATGTATGTATGTATATGTAGGTATGCATGTGTAGTTTTGTATATTTGATTTTGGTTTTCTTTTTTCTTTTGTTTATTGTGGTTTGCAGGCTTTCATATCTGGACCACTAAATCATTTGGTTGTCGCCCATTTTATAGTCAATCTATTACCTACCTTGCTAACTAAGACTTACATATTTGTTTACAAGGATTAAGTATCAGTTAGCTAAAGGCAAAAACAAAAATGTGCACTAAATGGACACTTTCTGTCCACCCATTCTTTAAAATTATTCTTGCGTCCTTCAAAATCTTCGAGATAAATGTACTTCTCCTATTTCTAAAATGAATTAATACCTCCATAGCTAACTCATAATTAATATTTGTATGCAAAGTTCATAAAAGAGTTAGCGGCATAAATATTAGGTCGACTTGAATAGGAGAAGCAGATATGTCAGGAAGGTTATAAAGGTTGGGCGGACAATTCCAAAGGCTAGATGGACAAAATATCTTCATTTGATAGAGGTGTGTGAAATTTGACTTTACTCTCATAACATGTGTATGTGTGTGTATGTTTATATGTGTGTATACATTCATGTATATATATGTGTATGTCTATGTATGCACGTATTTATATGTATATATTTATGCATGTATATATATAAATAGATAGAAAATTAAAAATTATACCTTAATAGTGTCGAAACAGATACATTACTCCATCCAAAATCACTTTGAAGATTGACTATAAGTAAGCTCGCACTTAGTCGTGTCAAACAACTTCCTTCATATACATGCTTTAGACATTCCTCTCGAAGATGTTTCTCATTTTTAGAAATATCAATGCTCTCACTATCATTTTCATACAAATCCTCAATAAAGTATGCCATGTCGTCATCTTCATCATTGTCGCACAAATCTTGTGCTTCATCTTCTTTCACTTTTGCGTAGCCTTCTCATAGAAGCTCCTGATAAATGAGGTCTTACTAGAAATTGTGGATGGTGTGGAGGAATATCATCAACATCATACGTTGGAATCTACACACATGAATAAAAATGATTAATATTCCATAAATGAATAAAAACTAAACTTTGAACATAAAATTAAATATATAAGTTATTAGATATGGATAGAAAATTTCCATTCTCTCTCTAGCTAAAAGGTGCTCTTGGAGGTCTATGCCATCCATAATTCTCTAATAATTCATCACCAGCATGTAATGTAGTAATAACATTGAAAACTATGTATCTTGATACATCTCTACTCCTGTATGGTGATTCATGACTATTTTCACGCACCTCAAATGTGCAATTAGTCCTTGAACTATTATGTAACCCTTGACTACTATTTATTAAACCTGCTATATTTCCATGCATGTAAGGTCTTCCATTAATATATAATTTTTCATTTTTTGCATCTAAAATCCTTCTACTAGTAAGGGATGTTGCACTCAAGCATATTCCATAGGTACTCATGCTTTGAGCATAGCATGCAAGTCGATGTCAATCTCCCCATCCATATATAGGACCACAAAATGACATAAGAGTGATTGAAGAGTCTGGAGGCACATACAAATCCTCTACAATAAAGAGACCACAACCAGCAATAGTAATAGTGGATGGAGAAATCATATAGGGATTAACCAAAAAGTTAAAAACCTCTCCATCTGAAGGAAGTGGTCCTCTATTCCATCCTCCATATCTTCTTCTATCATATGTTTGTACTAGAGAGCGATCACAAGCTAGCAATGGATAATCTCCACCCGTTTCAGTCTCTAAACTAGGCGGTAGAGGATTTCTAGAAACATTTTCTTGTAATTGATGAACAACAAGTCCATGACGTGTACGAGGTATACTAACATTATGAGTATGCAAACTATTATCATCCTCATCGAGAAAGTATTCTTGTATATCAACAGTAATTTGGTTTTGTATATGGACTTTAAATAAAATAATGATATTAATTTATAGAAAAAATACATACCCAAGCACTATCACATTGGCTAGGTGGTGGTGCACACTCAAAAGTACCATACTTTGCCTCATGTTCAATACATTCCAATCATGTTCTTAAATACGTGCCATAGAAGGAGTTACACCAACATATAATATGCTCTTGAGAGTAAAATTCATCATAATTCCTATCGAAGGACACATATGAAGTCGTTGCATGGGTAGGAGGTGGTGGAGTGCCCTCTGATTGATAAAAAATTGATTATAACAATATATATAACAGTTATGTATCTATCAAATATATTTAAACTTAAAAGTTTGATATACTCACAGTATATAGTCCATCTGATTGATCGGAATCTACAAATAATGGTATTTGATATTAATAATATGATTATTTACATACATAAACATTCACGTATACATATTTACACATACATATTCACATATACACATACACACATATTCACATATACACAAATACACATTATTGTGGGATAAATGCATGTATTTTGTATGAATGAGTGTATATGCATGCATGTGTATGTGTGTATGTATATATGTGGATATGTATATGTGTGTTTGTGTTATATGTATGTATATGTGTATATGTATGTGTATATGTATGTGTATATGTTTGCATGTATATGTGTATGTGGGTATGTGTATGTGTACGTGTGTGTATATATGTGTATGTATTCTGATTCTTTTTTTTTTTAGAGTAAAATAACAGGAGATATTGTATGGTGGAAAAAAATAAGAGGAGACCTAACATACCACTTGAGACGTGGCAGTTTTTTTGTAGAAAGCCACCTCTTCAAGAGTCATTTTCTCAGCAGAAGGTATACAAATTAATAGTTTATATTTATAATTCTCATATGTTTTATTAATTATTTACATTTAATTTAAGTATTTCTATTTTCTTTAAATAAGCAGGCTGCTGCAAAGAAGAGAGTTGAGTCGGGCCACATCGCACTTAGGCCAAATGGGCCATCATGGTCTTGTAGCTACGTCTGTAAGTATATGTGTTATTGTAAGTATATTTTTTATTTTAGTTAAAATGCAAGAAACTAATCTTTTTTTTTCAATGTAGCGAAAGAATTATGGTCAATATCCTATGAAACATGAGATCGAGTATGCTACACAATATGGATATTGTCATTTGAGCGAGTATATGCGAGATCATCCGGATGCATTTGTGAGTATTATTAAATTTTATATAATTATTTTATTTTTATGGATGTTTTAATTGTTTTACTTATTTCTGTTTGTTATATGTAATACAGGAGTATTATGGAGAGGCAATTATGGATGAAGTGGAGAGCAGACATAAGAGGGAGGATCTCGATCATCATAGGGTGTTCACACAGATACATCAGATCATGCGGATGATCCTGATGATGAGGATGATGATGATGATGATGATGATGATGATGATGATGATGATGAGGATTCTTGATTATGACATTCGATATGTATTTACATTGTTTACATTGAGATATATATATATATATATATATATATATATATATATATATATATATATATATATATATATATATATATATATATATATACTGTTCATTTTAGTAATGTTTTGAATTGTGTGTATGGTATTAAGTAATGAAAAGTCATGTTCTATTGATTGTTATTATTTTTGACATTAAGCATGTGTTTTATTACTTTAAATATATAATTCATTCATATTTATGTGTGCT